>KB664266.1:5578126-6068174 GCA_000349025.1 Anopheles minimus | reverse complement strand
GTGTGTGTGTGTGTGTGTGTGTGTGTGTGTGTGGAAAAGTGTCCCTTTAGCTTTTCCCTCGCGAAGGTCGGACGGGACTGGGTGAGAAGAAAATATATTTACATCATTCTTCAATTTTTATTCCACCGTTCCAAACGGATTAATGAGGAGCAAATATGCAGGACTAACACACAAGCTTGATTGCTCCGGATTTGATTGATTTAATTTATTTATGCTAAAGCCACCGAAAGAGACGGACAGCGTATTTATAGTGGCCGATGTTAAAGGTCTTCTTTCAGCGAGTGTGTGCAGCAGTGCAAGGTCATGAAAACTCCACATAAATACATACACCACCACGAGCAGCCAAAGAAAAGTGCTTAAGCTTTCACGCTTTTAATCTCTTCTCATGATCAATCGGGAATGTTGCCATATGAACAACAAGCAGCAGCAGCACAAAAAAAATCCCCCCTCGGTGATAAATCATCAAATATCAATTTCCTGCTGATGCAAAATGAAAATTCGACGCCATTCAAAATTCATTCGACCGCGACCACGTCAGGGCTCCTTCGGGGGAAGGTTTCGGGTTCGGTGGTGTGTATGTGTGTGTCGTCCTTCGTTGTCCCTGCGGTTCGGTGCATCGTTTTTGATCGATTGTGGCAGGATATTGTCACCGGAATGGGAAAGCTCTTCTGCTGCTCATTGCATGTGCAACACAATGGAAATTCCGTGACACTCTCGTTAGGGAGGGGCAGGGAGATGCTTGTGTGCGAGCCGAAGTCGGGGTCGGATTGGCGAAAAGCTGTTTGATGAATGTCACTGAAAAAGTCACCAATGTTCCGGATCATCCTCGTGGGTAATTTATCTCAAGCTTGCCCATTTACCCGGTGTCGTGGAAAATAGTAATAAAAAGACCGGAAAAACGGTCGGGAAACAAGCGAACAGGGCGTGCGAGTGAGGAAAATCCATACAAAAATCGGACATAAACATTTTACTCTTTCGTATTCTCCTGGTGCACCCGGTTTGGAACGGGTTTCCGAGCGTGTTTGGTTCTGGTTTTGGGTTCAAACAAAAAAAGAAAACAGATCAGTTTTTCCTCATTGTATAACCAAAGCGGAGGAGATTTATGCATGCACCGCAGTGGGAAACGGTGGACGGGTGTGCTGCAAGTATTAATTATATCGTTTTAACTTTAACCTTTACCCCGATGGGAGGGTGGAGGGTGAGTGTACGGGATTTCCCCTTTACCACCGTGCGCGGGTGCAAATTTGCGTGAGAAACCCGGATTGGGGGGGATTTAAGATTGATTGATTGATCTCACCATCACCACCACCACCACCAACCGGAACCCGATACACACGCATGCACAAATGCATTCGATTTCAATTATCCACCCCAACGCTGCTTATTTGTTTGCACTGGATGGTTCGCTCACGCACACCCAATACTTTTATGAACACTTTCAATTACCGTCCCAATCCCACGCGTCAGTGTTAATGTTGATTTTGTCAGCGCCTTAAATCGTTGATTTTAAAAATGAATAAACCGGCCAATGGGATTCGCTACGATTTGGCCAACTTCCGTGAAAGGATTTGCTCCCTAATGGACAACATTTCGCTAATTTCCATCTGTAAATAAAATGGGCGAAAGATGAAATACTGCGTATGATAAGTTGATTGCATAGGCTTGGGAATCGAAACGGAACCGAATGGAAAGGCTTTTATTTCCTGTTTGTTTTCTGTCCTCGTGCTGTTTGCTATTCATCCATAATGAATGAATATGCAATTAGTTGGGTTAGAGTGGTAGATGGTTTCCTAGATTTTATTGCTCGCTCCCTAGATTTTAGAATTAAACGATAAATTATTACAAAATTTGTTTGATAGTATTTTTGTCTTTAACTTTGTTTGTGCATAATTTAAATAATTAATTTTTTCTTCACAAATTATTAAACATTTTGTTTATTTTTTTGTATTCTCTTAAACAAATTTTAATATAATTTATATATTTAAAATAAATTGTTTTTGTCAAAAGGAGTGTGTTTTATTAAAAAAATTTTTTTTACATTTTTTTGTTATTAATAAGGCTTCCTTGATATTACATCATCTTGAAAGGATTCATCAGCATGGTTCCACTGCTAGAATAATGTTTATATGCGTTCTTATTTTACATTTATTTAACTTTGTACATACATAAACAAGTATTTACATCAATTCCCATGTTTGCACGCGTTTTTCGATTCCGGTGTTAGTTTTATGTGTACTTTTGTACCATCCAAACTACCTTCCACACACACACAGCCCATTAAAATCACTGCAAAGTAAAGGCGAAAGAAACAAAACACAAAATCCTGCGCACAATTTTTCACGTTGGAGATTGGACTGTATGTTACAGCCAAACATGCAACCGAAATCAAACCAATTCGGTGCGAATGATTATGCCCGAACCGAAAACCGGTCTGGTACGGAAAATGGATGGTTCACCCTTTTTTGCACCGCACAGTACGGTCGGTGCGCTAGGCAGTGGTATAATTATTAAAATTACCAATTCATTTATTCCGCACCGTAATTGTTATCAGGGCAAAAAGAACCTATCCACCCCCCACCCCCCCCACCCACGTTAGGACATTCCCCTCGTTCCGTTGTGCGTTTCCCCTACCGGTCAGTAGCTTTAGGACTGTTTCTTTCCCATAGTTTCTTTTTTGTTGTTTTTATTATTTGCCTTTATCTTTGTCGGTTTGGGGAGGAAGAAATGCCTCGAAAACAACAGCTCCAACAGGGGTCAGTGAGACAAACAGGGGAGGGTTTTTGTTTTGTTTTGTGTTCTGTTAAAAATGTTATGCAAATTATTGTTGTCCTTTTCCACTAGGCCACTGTTCGATTCAGGAGATGGCGGAAGAGGGGGATGTTTTTCCGTCTATTCATTCATTTGCATTTTTGGTGGAAAACAGCAAAGGCAACCGTGAGCATCCATCGGACGTGAAAAACCATACAACCCCGGCCGGAAAATGGGAAGCTGTTCAGCATACAATCATCACCATCCACCGGTCTCGTTTTCTCTCTTTCCTTTTCTCTCACTTTCACATGCAAGTTATTTTTACATTGTTGTACAGTTATTTAGAACATTTTTATATACCCCTGAAAAAGCATTTCCCGTCCGAACGTGCCATTTAGTTAGTATGTGTGTGTGTGTTCGTTTTGCTGGTGTATTCGTCCGCTCATTTACGGAAAAGGTTGTTTCGGGGTTGTGTATCTTTTTCGCACGTTTGCTCATCTGCCGGTCAATGAACGGTCACGCATTTGAAGGGGCCGTTCATCGCAAAGGTTAAGCTATCCGCCTCGAAACGACGGGCTTTTTCGGAGTGTTTGATGTGGAGGTCCCTTTTGCCATTCCGAGCGCGGTACTACCAATATCCGCACCGTACTCGGCTTGGGTGGGCGTTTTTATTAAATATTTTATTGTTTTCCGTACAAATTAGCAGATTGAATTAGACAGACGAACGTTCCGTGTCCTTGCGCTGCACTATTTACATTCGCTCCGTTCGGGGAAGTCTTCAACCCCCGAATCAACGGTCGGGAAGACGGGGAACGAAAACACGACTTATCTCGGTTCGCCTGGAGGGATGAGAGTGGAGAAAAAAAAAGAATACCCCAATACTTCCACCCGGCGAGTTGTAACTTAATGAAATGGAAAAGAAAAATAGCAACTAGTAATCAGGTTGGTCGGAGTTGCTGATTGTCGGTAAACACTGGCTGAAGAAGAATGCGGTGAGCGGTTAGTGGTTGTGGCAAATACACACAGAATGGAAGAAAAATGAAAACCAGAAACATCCGCGAGGTGGCTCAGTATTCAACCAGATACAAAACCAGCCCGATAGCGTCTTCCTTATGGTGCCATTCGGGTGGTTTATTTAACCGATGATTCGCGCGTTTTCTTGGGGGAAATCAGCACCACCAGAGCCAATCAATGCCGTGGGCGATCGGGTATGAACGGTGCTAGCTGGGAAAGCCGAGTGATATAGCGTCCGCGTTGCAAGCTGGGAACGATTGCGAATGGAACAATGGATAAAACTTATCGTTCCGGGTAGTTTATCCTTCCCATGAATGGTTGATAAGGAAGAAATCTTTTTTTAAGCAGCCATAGCGTTAAATTAAGAATTAAGCTCGTTGATTAGCTTTCGGTACAAGATTTTTTAAATGTTTATTCAATGAATTCTTCTTCGATAAATCAAACCCGTGAAATAATCTCCTTTAAGAATGTTCACAGTACTTTCTCTGAAACACCTGTATCGATTTCGTGGCAGAAATTCCAGTCTCCTCCATGTCGGTGAGAAACAAAAATCCCAACACCCCAATAGACAAGCTCATAAAACTCGCATCTTTCTCAATGAACGTCTCCATCGTCGGCGTCCGATCTCAATCTGGCACGGCTGGGCCATCCTCTGTGTTGTTACCATTCTAATCGGCTCAACCATGCTGCCTGGCTGGAATTACGACCCAGACAGCAACAGCAACACACACACACACAACTCATAATCGTATTGAATTCGCATCGACTTGGCATTGTATCACTGCTTCCAATCTAAAGCCTACGCCTCTCGCTACAACCGAAACTTCACTCGATCGATATTCCCAACCAATTGGTTTCCTGCTTGCTACAACCGACAGGATGACTTTCTTGTTAGGTTCAGGGAATATCAGCACAAACAAGAAGAACCAAACGAAGAGGAAAAAAAATCCCTAGATCGAACCTTTCATGTCCTGCCCGCTCGGTAACGGTCAGTAACCGGCCCCACCGCGCTGTCTGGCCTTTGACTGGGAGAATTTATTGGAAATTGAATTTGGGACGTTTTACGAGTCATAACAATAATTGTCGATAATATTACATCATCATAAATATGGGCCTGTAATGGGCCGGCCGGGTTCTGGCTGCGAAGGGATGCGAAAGTGATAAGTAGGCGTTTTTCCTTACCACCCAAAACAGCATCGGACAATCTCGCTCACACACAGACTGAGCTGTAGGAGGAGGGTTCGCCGGTTCGTACTTGATACTAACATTTGGTCCTTCCGGTACTCCGGATCCTCAAGTAGGGCTGTATTTTCGCACCCCGATACAGTGAAGAAAAGAGCCACTGATAAGACAATGGTATGCATCGCCTTTCCACCCCATGGTGGGTAGATGGGTGTAAATAAAGATTTTATGTTTTTGTTGTGGCATAAGTTATGACGAAGCGAGAGGAAATCTACGGCCTGACACACCAACCGATATCCAAGTGATGTGTACATCCGATCCGATAGATGGTAGTGGTTGTTTCTATAGAGTCTGACACTGTTGTCAGCTGGAAGTTTGTCTGGAACAGTGTGCATGATGTTGTTGAGTGCAATCAGTGTACGGTTAAAAGTGTCACCGGAGTATGTCATAATATTTATGGCCGATGCTTATCTTACCGATTGAACGCCATTGTTCGGTGGAGTGATGTTATCGATAGCCAGGTATTTAAATCATAGTTACAACACCTTTTCTTTCCTGTGGAAGCTTGAGTTTAATTCCGTAGAGCTTGTTTTTGAATTAGTTTGTGTTTGACAAGATTATTAGATGATATTCATGTCATATCATCAACCAGTTGAGTAATTTAAAAAAAATAATCAAAGTAACTTGCATAAATCCTGGCGCTTCCATCATGCACAACACAATTTGAAGATTTTATCACAGTACGAATGTTTTGAGAAACGTTTAGTGAGTAGAGCTCTGCAAAGCTCTTTAGATCATCATGTTCTTCTACCTGGTTTAATTCTTCTTAAGTTTTCATGTTTTGAAACTAGTTTAGAAAAACCTTTTCTTTTTCTCCTTGTTTAGATATTTATACCTGACATAGCGTGTAACCGTTTTAATAAATTTTAACGCCAAGAGTTTCAATATTGCGCAATATTTGTGAAGCACTAACTATTTGTAACTAATTCAAGATGCCATAAGGAGACCACCCACCCACTTACCCTAGCACAAGTATTCGTAATTCGCTGCCCTTACAGAAAACAGACAGCCCAACCACGCAAAAATAAATCACCTGTAAAAACACCTTTCATACACACTTATCCGTAAACACACGCACACAAAACCCAGCGCAAAAGGCATAGAAAAGTGTGTCCCGCTGTGTCCTAGAACGGTGCAGATGCGGAAGGATGCGTTCGCAATGAATAAGGGCACCCTTATTTGCGGTCTGTGGCCTGCTCGAGCTGTTTGCGTTCTATTTACCGACACTCGAGAGTGTCCCAGTGTCCCGTCGACACATTACACAAATGTGTGCCCGGTCCAGGAATTATTTTATTTCTTG
Organism: Anopheles minimus; assembly: GCA_000349025.1. NCBI lineage: Eukaryota > Metazoa > Arthropoda > Insecta > Diptera > Culicidae > Anopheles > Anopheles minimus. Next base: position 6,061,870 of record KB664266.1, on the reverse strand, counting down.
CTTTCCCTAAGCTTTCCTGCCAGTCTTTACCATCCCACAATTACACACATAAACACGTGTGGGGAGCGTGGCAGTACTACAGCAGCTGGTTTGTTTGGTTACAAAAGAGACACACAATTTCTGCCACCTCAACTGTAACGCGTGTCGCCATTTTGTGAGCGTGTGTGTGTGTGTTTTTATTCATCAAAATTTATGCACACCCGGGATAAGATATCGGAGTGCCGAAGATGCTTTAGCTCGGTACTAGCCAAGCACATACACGTCCGTGCCGAAACACGCCGGATAAGTGAAAAAATATGGCTCGAAACTGGAGCGGTGTTGGTGCACTTCGGAAAGCTTCCGGAAAATGAATAACAACACCGAGACAGCGCAAAAGGACCGAAGCATAATAGTTGCGTACGTACGGTACGGTGACGCACTTGACTCGGGGCTTCCAGGAGAACTGGAAGGAGCAAAAAGCACCATTCCTTAAGGGCATGCACTCTCCGAGGGACATCTCGAGGGGTAGCGAGAAAAGGGAAACGGGTACCGAGCAACGGCAGCTAACGGATTCCACTGAAGTGGCCACGGATTCAAGTGCCAGCGAATGTCGGGAGATTACGACCATGATTCGCACCCTGACGACGGGCAAACGTTGGCAGGGGATCGTCTACACGTCTGTGTGACAAAAATGACGGATCGCTACCGAGAATGCTCCGGCAGCGCCTAGACACGAGGGGCCGGAGATGTGTATTTACACATTCTACGTATGTGCAATTTATATGGTAAGATGGTAAACAACGGCTTTACGTACCGACGCTGTTTCGTTTGCCGTGCACAAAAGAAGTGGTAAAGTGTGGCTGCATAATATTCAAAAGAATGTTGAAACAAGCACTTTTGCAGCAAAGTGAAAAACATTTTCCCCACGACCACCATTTACCGGGTGGGTGATGTGTGAGATGTGAAATTATGCACATGGAGCGCATACATAACAATCAGAAACGAATGATGGTTGGGTGACTCATTGGAGAGATTGTGATACATTTTGTTAATTTGTTACACGACTTCATGCTGAGATGGAAATAGAACAGCATATCCTTTTGAAACAGGAGAATTTTATGTTTCCTATTGGTTAAAGATGTAGTTTAAATATTTAATCAATCTTTAAGGGAAGAAAAATATATTCCTGTATTTACATTAGAGCATAAAAGTTATTTACCGGCTCTATAATCCCCACAGAAAAAGGAACCGGGGTGTAAATGTAATAATGATAATAATTAAAACCCTAGAGAGCCACCCATTCCCATTCGCAATTCTTTCAATTGCATCCCGAAAAAAAAAGGTAGTACAGCATGAAACAGTAAAATCAACCTTCCTTTCCCAGGAGAGAATCCAGCGCAAAAATGGAAAGTAAAATTATTAACAACTTGTTTATCTTTCTTCATCACGCTTATGAATTCACAAATGGAAAAGCTCGCACAAATAGGGGCCAAATTAAACACAGTGCAAACTTTCGCGAATGATTGTGCCGGCAAAATGTGCAGAAGGCGAAGGCAAAAAAAAATGGTGCGATCGTATTTGTGGTTGAAGGGCGCGAGCAAACGCCGGCACCGGTGGAAACGTAGGGTAGGAAAACATTGCCATGTTAGGAGATAATTCCACTACGGACTGCTACAAATGCAAAACTAAATGCGAAACAAAAGCACCGAAACCGTGGCGAAACTTAAATCGAAAAAATAAGTTTAGTAAAATACGATTATGAAGATTTACCCGTCTTTGCCGGTTTGTGTATGTGTGTATGTGTCGTTTTGTTCCTTCCTTCTCGAAGGGCCAATTGCTACGCCAAAAACCTTCCGAGAAGAACGGACCTATCGCGAAAGCAATTGTTTCCTGCTGATTGTATGCTTTCGTTTAAATAATTCTTATTTCTCATGAAATTTGAAATTACTTTTCTTTGTTGCAGATTTCAATAAAAACCCGAATTCGTATTTTTCTAATATATTTAATATAAAATCAACTATATGACGTGAATTATTCGCTAATGTGAGTACAAAAAAATTGGTTTTAATCTTTAACCATGCTGTACTTTTAAACTCAGAATCATCCTTAAGTCGGTTACCGTTGCCATTTGAAAAAACATTCCCTTGGGCAATAATAACTCACAGCTTATCCCATTTAATTTCCAATTGAACTGCGTTAACGAATGGGATGTAGGAATAACATCCAATTCCAACCAATGCATCGTATGCACCAAGTGAGTTTCGCTGTATTGCAAAGCAATGCTAAAAATATCGCGAAACAATACAAAAAAAAGCACGATCACCGGCAGAAGCTCTGCATGCAGGCGACAGACAGCTATTCCCGAGCACAAACCTAATATAATCCAATTAAGTAAGTCGGGAATATGCACCCATGACGCACACAGCAACCAATGGCTGCGCGGATTTATAGATAATTCACAGCTCGTCGATTATCGTTTAACCAAGTGGAAAATACAGAAATAGCTGTACGGTGCAGCATATACCAGCTGAGTGGAAATGTTTGCCGGTTGTTAAATTTATGTTGTTCAAATGATTGGTCATTCACATACAAAAATTGCATTTAAATTCTTCTTTTTTCGTAATTTTTCAAAAACCTCCACTTTTATTATGTAAAATATAAAAAATTGAGATACAAATGTTAACATACGATATGTTAGTTCAATATAAATTAATGGATCAAATCGATTCACTTCCTATTAGTGGCATATAATCGAAATTTTAATTTCTTTTTGTAACAGTTCCACGAATTGAAAAGCGTTTTCGAAATCATATAATAATATTGATAATTTTTGTTTAAAATAATCCGTAACCCCTTATGAAAGGCACATTTGCATTAAAACTGGTTTTCATTAAAGCTGTGCAGTAATCATATATGCTACTATTCAGTTATCAAATTATGTTATAATTATTCCTAGAAAATAATAAAGTAAATAATTCCTAGAAAGAGATAGTTTAATCAATGTAGAGAACTAAAAATATCTTTCAGTTGTTGTTCAATTCTTTTATACGAGCACAGGACAACAAATGATTACAAATAAAAGGTTTTTTATCAGATACTATTTCAGAACTAATTTGCCATATTTTATGATCATATCAAGAACACTAACCATTTTCGTGAGAACTGTCTACAATATATGACTGAAAGATATCAAATGTGGATGAGATTTGCATTTTTTGAAACCCCTAACAAACCATTAGCTTTAAACCTGATCTCACTTTAATGTGAAAGAAAGGCAATCACACAAAAGATCTCATCCAGGATTAAACTGCAACCAAACCGAGCAACCCCTCACAAATCATTGCCCATAATCAATCCACTCAGCATACGCTCGTAAACATTCTCGCGCAATGCTGTAGTAAAATTACACTAATTCGCGTAACAAAATAGAAAATTGAATGGGGAATGATAAAAATAAAAAAAAACACAACCTCAGCACGCCTGTTCCCAGCGGTTCCTACGGTGCGTACGGGCCCGAACGCTCGCTAATGTCTTCGGGAATGTAAAGGCGTGGGAAGGCACTTTCACTTCTAGCCACTCCAAAGTTATGACACACCGGGAGCTCAATAATGGCACGATAAAAGTCGCTCGATAATAAAAAAAAAATCACACACAAGCTCACACTCACAAACCAAATTGCCATTTTAAATACACCCACGTATTGCCTGGTGCTTGATGAGCAGCGACGCTTCTGGAATCTGGTCCCTGGATCCGTCCCATTCATCCATCCGAAGGCATCACGCACATCCACATTAGCGTCCGAACGGCGCCGCACACCGGTAAGGATTCATGTTTTCGAACATAAAATTTTGAATAAACATTCCAACAGATTTCGGGTAAATTCATTTCGTCTGCCGGGCGGCTCGTGCCTCCCGGTAAAAATGACAATGCCACTGGACTGAGGCTGAGGATGCCTACTCATTTCGGGCGGCTTTACAAATCGGCTCATCGGCCGGAAATAATACACAGCGCGTCGAATTCGAAGGGCGAGAGAGAGAGCGAGAGATAAGAAAATATGTCCTCGCATTAGAGGAAATCGATAATGGAATTGGGAGGTGGTGGTGGAAAAAATGTCGTGCGCATAAAACATGCGAGACCACCGTTAAAGCGACAACACTATGATGGTTTCTTGGAAGGATGGATGGTACTTTTTCGCACAAAACAGTTTCGGCGAAATGTCGTCAAAGTGTGCACGGTATGCGGGATTAAATTTAATACGAATTCCACAAATTTTGTAACACTCGGTGGGAGAAAATATTTTACTTATTCAAGTCGCAGAGCGAAAAACATACAGCCCACGGGCGGAATGGTTCAGTACTTTGGGGGGGGTTTTATTTTAAATAATATATACGCATTTTAAAATAGCCAGCATTTATTTATGCAATCATCCATTGCGTTTGTCAACGCTGTAAACCGGAAGGTAATGTTGGGGATGGAGAGCACACGAAAATACGGCACTAATCTTCACATTTCCGTGGAAAACAATTTCCCTTCTCATTGGTAGCTCGCTATATCGGCGACCGTTTCACGGTCCCGCTTCCGGGAGCTTGGGAGAGTGAGCAAAACGAATTAACGTGAACAGAAAACTACAAAGTAAAATGGTCCGGGAAGGGAAAAGACATCAACATGGAAAGTGAACTGGGGAGGGAAAATCCTGAATCACTGTTACCACACTAGTTACAACAGAGAGAAATACGACTTATCCGTAGGGATAATGGGAAGTGACCAGTGCAAGGTCTTTCTGCCAGTAAGCAAATTGCTCCGTCCAGCCATGATTTCCGACTGTCTCGAGGCTTTTTTTCGGGCACTCATTGTCGAATGTGTTGGGTGTATGTGTAGCTATAAATATTTAATGCAGCTTATCACGCAGTTACTATCGCATGATATCAATCACCGGTCGCAATGAAACGAATGGTGGTGGTGGTGAAGAAAATCGTGGACATACACTTGACACAATAGTTACCCTCCGGATTAGTGGCACCAAAAACGCCCGACCCCCAGACACCCGACGCAATGACTAGGCTCGACTCTCGACTGCTCGGACGGCCATGTTTTCGGTGTTGATCGCTACCGGCTACCGCAGGACAGTTCCGCAGTGCGGGTGAAAATGCTTCCCGCTTTCTCAGACCATCGCAACCAGGTACGAGGCTCGGGGCGCCGCTTGAATGTGGTGGCTATGAATAAGGAATGAATTTGGCACAAAATTGGTCATCTAGCGGGGAAGGAAGCTGATGTTTGCCAGCGTGGATAAGAGGGTGAGCGTTCATTGTTGGCCGGCACACGTAAGCAATAGCATGATTCGAGGAAAATGCTGAACCCTCCACGTTTGTGGAGGTAGGTAAATTAATAGACCGAACGATTATGGGGAGAAACACCTTTTTCCACCCAGCGCGTATGGTGAAAGCACATAAGTATCTCGTAACGTCAGGATATTGTCTGTTGCGTCAATTGGCATTGGGAAACGTTCACCGAACGACGATTGTAAAGCATTCATTTTTCGAAAAATTTTGATTTCATATAAAAAATGCACTTGTTCGTCAACATTGTTGTGCCGGTGTGAACGATAAAACAGGAAGAAGGAAGGAAGCTAAATGATCATAACAATAACGCCCCTGCAGAGTGATTCGTTCGTTTCCTCGAACAATTTATTCGTTCGTTTCACCATCCGCGCGCAAAGAAAAGCACATAAAGGAGAAAAGTTTTTCTATCAACACACATTCCATTTTGCTTCGGCGTAAGGTGAGGAAAGGCGAGGCAAAGGAAAAAAAAACGCTAACGGAAAGGAACCGATTTCCGCTCGATTTGCAGGTCCCGCTTCCGGGTGGCTTCGATGGGCAAGAAGTTGGTGTGCAAAGTGCCACTGCAAACGGACTCCATATCATAACTGCAACTGCACTCGAACGCCAGGCAAATAGTTTCCAGCTGTCCTGCGCTCCAGTGGAATAGGCCAAATAGACAGGATGGGGAAAAAAAAGAGTAGAACTGGTGTACCACGGCAAAGTTCGTCATGTGCGAGAATCGATCTAGATTATTGTGAAAGGTTCGATTGGTGGTGGTTCGTGCCCACCGGGCGCAAAATGTGTGCCGAAGGGGTTGCCATGTTGTGTGAATGGCACTGGCTGTGAAGTGATGCATCGGAAAGGATGCGTGAAGATGGCGGATGCGATTGAGCACCTACATTTTCCATTACGGGTTTTTTTCCCCCCTGAACTTCAATCGAACGATCGGAAAAGGGGCGTGTTGATTTGTGACAATGTGACGCAATATTTTCTTGTGTGGAAGCGGATGTGAAGAAAGTTGTTAGAGTTTTTTTTTGTGTGATTGATAACAACTGCATGCCTGCACAATATTCCAATAAAAATATATTCGATGGGCGATCAACAATGCCTTGATTCTCGAGTCAGCTTGAACAGAAAAAGCCTTATTAAATATTTTCTTACCTACTTTTTTGGTTTACTTATGATCTCTATTTCTTCAACTCAATGTTTTTATTATTTTGTGTTTTATTTTCATATCCAATTATTGCTTATATAACTCTCTTGCTTGTTGGGTTGGGAACGTTAATATGAAATTATTAAAAACCATATAAAATTTGAAAATGTTTGAACATAAAAAACTCTGTAACATATAATGAAAGAAAAAAAATAAATATATACTCAAACATATGTTTATATTAAATAAAACATGTTTGGAAATGATAAAAAGTGTCATAACAAAAATCGTGTTAGTAAAAAAACATTAACTGTAGTGCGAATCCGTAACTCAAGCAGACAGGCTGCAGAAAACTACAAAACCTAACACCGAATGAATGTTTGAAAACCAGTAAAAGGTCATCTGTGTGCAGGTCTGCGGCACAGCAAATGGCAGCTGTTGTTGCTAGAACCCACTCCCCTTCCCTAACTGCATCACGATCGAAGTGCTCTGCTAAAACTACTCCTTCTGTACTTTGAGACACTGACATGTGGACGGGGTTTTTGCAGTGAAATACCAGATTCCACCTGTCGACCGGACGGTATCTATTAAGCACCGGCACCGAACCGACTGATTGACGGACCAGCCCCACCGGTAGGGCACTGCAGGTGGACACAAATGGGGGTTGATAAGAATACGGGGAAAAAACTTTATAAAATATTCACCATCGTATTAAAACCGACAGTTTTTCATGAATATTTTAGCTAACAACAAAATTACGAACGAATAGCCTCTCTCTCACGTGTTGCCATTTTGTGGAAGAGGGTTATGGAAAAGGGAGTAGCACTAGGGGGTTGGTGGATAACACTTTCCACACACTGGAATGATGTACAAATGGAGCAGCTAGTGGGACATAAATCGACATGAAGCTGGTTCTGTTGGATGGCCATTTGCGGAAGCTAGGCATCCAACTGGCCCTTACAGGAACTTGTCTATTGACATTTTAGCCGCTGCTAGTTGTCGTCCGTCCTGCCCCCAGGAAGCGTACGGATGGTGAATCTTGTGTTTTGCGGTGTGGTTTAACAGGTTTTTCAATGGCACAAAACACTTAAATGTCAAACCTCCAGAGATATTGAGGAATATTAATGGAATGCGTACCTTCCCGAACGAGATTAATGAGTTTCCGGTAGCTGCTGCTGCTACTGTTCCTGGGATGCGAATGTTTCGCCATTACCCTTCGTTAATAGAATGAAGGGCGGGTGGAAAGAATTACTCACTTCTTGCCGGCAGTGCGTCACAAATGACATTTTGTCTGCCATTAAAGAACACAGAAAAGGGCTTGAAATGGATATGGGCAGATCAATACACGGGCACGTTTTTATTGCGGAAAATAATAATACTTGAGTGCGTTTGTTTACTCTTCACGCAATGAACCAGTTCAACGAAAAGGGCAAACTAGTACCATTGATCCAGAATCGGAAAGATGCTTCACCCTGCAAATCAACTGCCCCATTCAAAACGGACGGACCGACACGCTCACTCGCTCACTCGATTGGAATCGAATTCAATTTGGCCACACCATAAATCTTGTCCCTGGTTCTACTGGTCGACACTGCTGCACGAGTGAAGAAAAGAAACACAAAAGCAAGCACAAAAGATGGAAGGTGAAGAACGAATTATTAAATTTGATTACATGCACGATTAGATTTTAAAGCATGATGTCGGAAAAGATTCAATTTATCCATGCTTTTGCTTCCACTTTTTGGGGTGGTTTATTTTTTCTCCTTCTTCTACGTCATGTTCTATTTTACAGGGTACATTTTCAATGTCAATCGCATTACGGTTTCTCTTTTTCGTTCCCTCTTATACATACTTTTATAGCATTTTCATCCCATTTCACTTTCTTTGCCTTCCCAGGAAAAAAAGGCTTGCATCCTCACGAGGCATTTTAGAATATTCCGTACACCGCCGGAATGCACCGAACTGCATCCCGGATGTGGTGCGGGATCGAAAAAGTTGCAAAACGAACCCGAAAGACCACCATTCCCGAGATTCCACCGTCGCCGGTCCGGGTTTTCGGGTTTGCCGCCCCGAATTGAGTTATATCACGTTACGCTATCCAAACTTCATTCGGTATGACAAAGTTTCGTCCGGGATGTGCATGTAAAATAAAATTTACCATACAAAAGGAAGAAAGAAAAAAAAACACACCATCACCGGTGTGATAAGCTTGTCCCTAAGCGCGAACCGACCACACAGTCAGCAACGGGAATGGGTGGAATGGAGAACAGAACGAGGGAAGAGTTCTCCAATGGCTGGAAAAACGAAATGTGTCGAAAAAGTTTCCACCAAACCAAGTGCACCAGTCGGATGGAAGAGGTACGTGGGATTATATTTCTCTCTCTTTCTCTCTCTCTCTATGCTTATCTATTCCTTTTTTTGCATTTTACATCTTCCTTTAGTGTGATGTGAACGAAACAGTCAAGCTTACAACGCGGTACGAGATTGATCAAATTACGGATATTAAAAGTACGCCACGTAGCAAAAAGCGGCCACTGCCAATGTCTTGCCACTGGTGTTGTTGGGATGTTACTATGCACTTATGTTTCAGGATTATGCATTTAATTAGGTAGACGGAATGATTTTTTGAACAAAAAGATCCAATTCCATTGATGGATGGAAGTCAAATACAAATCTAAAGTCATCAGGCAATGAAAAACCATAACCAAAATCGTCTCTTTTAATCTAAAATTATCCTTACGATACAAAAACGGACATCACTTCAGGAAAGGTTAAAAATTATGCAAAAGGATGGCACAAGACAAAAAACACACACAAAAAAAGGAATTGTCTGAACCATTTCTGAAAATAATACACCCTTCACCCAACGAAACGAAAGCTCTGCGAGCATAAGCCAACGATACCCTTAGTCCACCACAAACGGTTCCACAAACTCGACGGTGGAGTGGATTTTGCAAAACTTTTTCCATTTCCTTTTCGGTCGGAAATCGATCATTTGTTGTGTTTCCCCCACTACCACTGCTTTTCGCCCTTCTTGCACGCTGCAAGTCTGTCAGTAACATAAGAAGACAAGCGAAACAACTAAAATGTAATGCAAACGCAAACGTATCGCCTATTCCAATATTCATCGATCGACTGGGAAATGAAAGTTCAATAATATTTACTGCTGGAACCGATTTTCGGTTCAGTGGACCCTGGAGGCCAGTTTTTGGGGTATGGATTCAGACAGCGATGTACATCGAATTTTTAATTAATTCACTGATTAAAATTCATTATTTAGCGTAAGAAGCAAAACAAAGCAGCAAAAAAAAAACAGGAATGCCAAATGATCGCTTCATCGGAACTACTTCCTTTCGATCGGAAATGATGGTTGAACGGTTTTGCTTTCATTAGATTTTTTCAAGTAATTGCTCGAATCATCCCAATGTACCGTAGGGAATATGGAAACCTTAAAACCCACACTTCCGTTGGGAATTTGGAGCATTTGGTTTCGTTGATGATTTTTCCCGGGAGTGGCCCGTGTGTCTATGGCGAGCAGACTAACAAGACAATGATCATTCGGTTCGTGAGACGAATAAAAATGGCACTTCTTTTTTGCATATTAATTCTTGACACAAGCATTTGAAAAATGTCCAATCACTTTGGATTGGATGAAGCGCTCTGTACATCAGTTAACAGATCAATGGATACGTCCTTTAAACATCAATATAACTCAGTGACATTCTTTAGCTAAAATGTCAACGATAGCATTCCACCCCCAACCGAGTCAGCTTCATTATTATGCTAAGAAGGTTATCAAAACCACGTCAACCATCAGCTCAACTATTGCCCGCCCATCGGCGGGACGAAGCGATCGGATTAACCCCGGGGACGGTTGAGGTAGTACCGTTTTCGGACGAAAATCGAACGGAAAAAAGCGATGGGGTACGAGTTCACACCACATGAACCTGAGAGCAAACGAATATTGAGTAGTTTATGCATCCCTTCGATATAATCCGACTCCATCCACCTTCGTGGGGCTGGTTGGCAGACAAATACGGAGATAAAGAAAAGCGATCACCATCGTGCACAGGTAAAAAGGCTCCCGGGTCAACGAACCGAACTGGTGGGTGCAGAGTAGCAATACGCTAATAATACATTCCATTTTATGCGCTTCCACTGCCATCTTAGGAGGATGATGAGAGATAAAAAGGAATGAAACACAAACCATCTCCCAAATACTGTAACCCGAGCGCAAATTCTCATAAATTGCTATCGATACCAATAGGCGACCAGTGCTTAGGGGATGGTGTTTTCTTTAGCTGTACTGAAAGGCCATGGGAAACCCATGGGACAATGTAGAAATTGAAGTGTACTTTAAGGTGTATATTTACCGGTTGGGCAACTTATGCTGAGAAAGAATTTCAATCACTTCCTTAATACTCTTACCTTTAGCAGAAGCTTTTCTCTCACAAAGGAATATGTGAGAAATAATGTTCTATGCAAATAAATATAATCGATCGAGGACAAATCAAAAATTTATCTATTTTTTTATTTGCTCATTTTATGTATATACGGTATGACGACTTGGGCAAATGTTTTGTTAATTTATCTAAATGTAAACATTTACCCGCAAAAGACATAACCATATAAATAAAGAAAAAACTGTTACTTTTGGAAAAAAATATACAAAAATAATGAATTTTATTGTTGATTTTAACATTTTAAGAATATTCCAGAATTAAAACAAAACACCCATCTTTCACCGGAAGTCATCTTTCTGCTATACATAGAAAGATTTCGAATAAAACTTAACGAAGCAAATGATGGCCGCATTTGCAAGCACTCAAAGCGGAACCTATACTATCATCACCGCCATCAGCATGTTCATTTGCATGGCCATGATCAGCGTCGTCATCGAAGGAATGATGTAGTTGGTAGGTAGAAATTAATTTAAACGAGCACCAGCTCACCTTCATTCTGCTGCTGAAGCACAGGGCAAACGGGGCAAAAAAAAAGGAACAGCCCGAGCACGAAGATTCACCGTCGCTGGTGGATGATTTTTATGAATGTAATTCTTCCTCCCGACCTCTCGAAGCCGGCGTACGGCGCGGTTTTTATTCCGTGCGGAATGTCGCTTCACGATTCGCCTGCGCGAATTGTGCCTTCGGTCCCCTAGTTCCATCTGGTGAAGGAAAACGGAAACATGTTCGTATCGTGCCTTTTTCTCTTTTGCATCACCTCTCCGTTCGGACGACCGGTGCAGTACCAGTTTTATTACATATTAAGATAATTATTACGTATTATTTTCCATTCATTACACAAAATGGCTGGCGGGATAAGCACGCTCGGGTGGGGTGGGTGGTGGTAGGTAAAAAAAACCCTCCGCTCCTCAGCAGCCACAGTGGAATCGTCAAATTTGCCATACCCGGTTGGTAGGGTGGCTTTGGTTAAGAAAAGCTTTACAACGGTGGTTAGAAGAGGGAAACAAAAAAAAACTTGCGCAACGCTCGGTAAAGAAGGTCAAATGCAAACAGGCAAAGGCACACGTAGGGGAAGGCGCACAAGGCCGGACAGCCGGCGGGGCAGGCAGATTTGAAAACTTGGCATCAAGTGTTGGCATTAAGCTGTTTTAATTGTACCCTCTTATTCTGTGATGGCTTCGTTTGTGCGCCCGGTTGAATTGCATGCGGTGCACTTTCTGCCTGCCGGAAGTTGTTGCATCCCATTTGTTGCGCTTAATGTGCGGCAGGAAAACTTTTTCGACAGCGAAAGTTACTTTATGTCGTGCGATGAAGTTATGAATTATGGCACCACGCGCCCGAATATCCCGTGGAATTGAGGAACCGTATTACCACACCAAGTAGTGGCAAGTGGTTCAAGTGGCAAACGCAAAAGCGCATTAGGGTGAGACATTCGGTGGGCTAGTTTTTGGAGGCTAGTGTGAGTTGAAAAGTTTTTCCATGAAGCATGTGCACCGCTTATGAGGTATGTGGGACAGTGTGTGAGTTAGCGGGAGTGTGCCACGGATAGACACGGGTTGGATAGTTTTCGAGAATTGTCGCAGATATTGTTGTGATCGTGTTAGATAATGTGCATTTTATTAGAACGACTTCAACTTTCTTTGAGCCAGCTTTCTTTCATTTATGTTAATCCCGGTAAAGATATAAGTGCCCATTTTTAAGTTTTAGGCCTAGGGATTATAATGTTGCCTATGAAATGTTTTGAATCCTATGCGACTGTATAGCAAAAAAAAAGTATATCATCTAATACAAAGACTACGTTAACCATGAGCGTGAAACGCCTAAAATTATGCAATACGCTTTACAATTTATCACTCATTAATTTTTTTTCATTTATTATTTAATTATGACGGCGTTTTGCCGTTTTGTCGCAATTTATCACTTAGTTAAACTAATTATTATTATCCCGTATTTATCAATATGAAATGTGGAACATTTGTTATGATTTCCTCTTCCATTACTCCTATTATTTATTAAAAAACTTTTTTTAGCTAGAAGTAAATGTTTTAAGTAGTGATTATTCACTATCAAGCCTTTTCTCGATGGTTTGTGTTGTACACGAATGCTGTCGAAGACCAATGGCACGTTTTGCATATATGAACCGCAAGTAAAGAGAACAATCAACTTTCCGAATTTAATGCACAAAAACGAATCTGTGTGCCTCCCCACAGGAAGCTGTTTTTTAGCACCGAAACATACAGCCCAAGCATCAAACCGTCAACATTCACTCATACTGCAGTGGAGTTCGTGAATACAGATGAGCAGCATATGGTTTCCTCACACCGTACGGAATGGGGAAAAAAGGCAAATGAGGAAGTCTCAACCCCGGCTGCGATTGGGGCACTGCTTCGAGCACATTTGCATTGTAATTCCATTAGGCAAAAATTAGTGGCAGTCAGCGCTAGCACCGAAATAAAAAAAAAAGTCCGAAAGTCCAACATGGGTAGCCATGGCAGACCACTGCTACACACAGTCGGCATGAAGGGATCATCAAAATTCCGCCAAACCTAAACTCGGCACCCAACGGCAGTATGCTGATTGCTGATGACCACAATCACTTGCCGTCTCACGGACTGCTAAATGGTCGAAACCGGAACACCATCGTACGAAGGGTTTTGCACTGCAAATCACACATGCAGAAAGCCCTCCAAGCAGTCACTCTCTTTCCTCACCTCTGGATGATGAGGATGTATGGGTGTGTGTGTAGGAAATTCTGCTTTTCCGAATTTCGATTTCCTTCCCAAAACGAGAAACTGTCATCTAACAGTGAACAAAGAGAGAGGGAGCGAGAGATGGGGAGAACGAGAGAGAAAAATAAAGAACCACGGGAATTGCAAATCGGTTTAAGCTGTCAACCAGTTCAGCTGTCCCGGAAGAAGTACCGGATATGTTCCTGTATGAGGAATTTGAGTCATCCGTTTCGCATTTCCGCGTGCGAAGGATTCGGCGCCGGTTCCGGCCACTCCCTCCGCCCCCTCCACCCCACCGGGAAAGGAAGCATCACGAGGTGGGCGAGATTTTGTAACGCTAATGCCCTCTGTCACCGGTTGCCGCAGGATATGCTGCACACGCGTATGCTCTCCAATTCGTTTGATGAATTATGTATGCAGCTCACAGAAAGAGATTCTGAAATGGCCGACGGTTCCGAGCGTCCATCCTTTCTCTGCGTGTTTTTTTTCTGTGTTTTGTTGTTGCCGGTGATGTTCTTGCAACAGAAATGAAAAGGTTTACAATCACTGACGGCCGATTTGGGGGATGCGATTCTGTAACTGTAGGACGGATTCAAGAACCGAAATCAAACCGTTGGACGTGTTCGCAAGTCAGTGCAAAACACTAATCCTTTCCTGAAACGAATAGGTCACGCGGAGCGATGCAAGAACTTTGTACGGATATTTTACTCATCAGTAAAACGCGTTAGTGGACGTTGAGTTTCCAAAGGAATTCAATAAGAATGGCTAGTATTAACTAGAACGTGTTTCAACATATTGTTACAGCTACTTCCAAAACAGGGAAACAGGCTTGTTGGAATCGCCAACCCAAACTCCAACCCCGATCGAGGAAAATTTCCAATAGCCGATCTATCATTATAGAAATCTGCATAATTCTTGAAATGTGCCAGAGCTGACCTTGAAGATCAAGGGCTTCGTGCTCTCATTGAAGAACTACATTACCCTGAATGAGTTAAAGTGCTCTTTCCACTGGTATCATAAAATTTAATCGTTTCAAATTCAAGTTTCAAAACTTTCAATCAATTTTTCAAAACTTAATATTTTATCTCCACCTTTCTCGTTAACTGCATGACCCAACTCCATTCCTTATTATACAGTCTTCAAACGTTTCCTTCAAGGTAATCATTTTAATAACCTACCGCATAAAAAAGCCCACCTAGAAATCTAGTTTTAGCTCGATAAAATCTAATCCCATCATGTAACCCATCGCATGCAAATCATTTCACCAAGTGATGTTATACAACCCACCCACCAGCGCACAACCCATGTAAGCAGAATCATTGTAATCGTTTGTCAAAGCCCACCTGTCCCATGTGTGCTCGAAACCGCTCGTTTAATAATGTATCAGCGCTTCAGGGTACGCCAGCAACTTTACTGTGCACCGTACGCCATCGAACCTAATGACTTCTCGTCCGTTTTTTGTCTGTCTTCTTGCTGCACGTGCCGCACGGTACCCAGCATCCGTGAAGCGTACACGTGTTTTCGTATGCAATGTTGCTTCTTGAAATAGTTTCTTGAAACAAGTGGTCACGGGTTCGGGAATGTTGGAGTGTGGCACACTGGCAGGGAAGCTTCTTACCTGAGCTAATTACCTATTAGCTTCGAGATAGCGTCGCTCTACATTCAGAACATGCTTTACAAACCTGCCTGCAGGTGGAGTGGTAGTGCATCCGTGCACCGTGCTGAATGCATCGAAAATGCGTGGAAAAAGCAATATACGTTGGCACAATAAACTCATCCACTTGCTGCACTCCACGAAACACGCTCGTCTTGATGGATCGGGTTTCGTGGGACGCGGTTGCGCGCTGGGGTGGCTGTAACACGCACATGTCTTTCACCTTCTGCAGCAGGAAAAGTGGAGCAACAGTGCGCCGTATTCTCAGGTGTGTTAACCATGTACGTACGCTTCATCGTACATTCATCGATGGGGTTTTTTTATAAAAATAGACCAACCACCACTCTGTCTCGCTTGCAAAGTGCTTTTCTTACGTGCAGCGGGCGATCCCAACAAGCAAAAAAAAGGAAATTTTGAAAGAACATCATCCGCCACGAAAGATGAGTGTCGATAATGGATGAAAAAAGTGATGAAACCTTCCATACCGTAAAATGAGAGTTTATACAAGAGGCTATTGCGTTTTGCTTCTTCATCGGGTGGACACAAACGCTCAGTGCAAAACAAAAACAAAAAAGCTACTAAAACAAAAGCTAATCCCGTTTTCCATCCCATCGATGTGTGCGGGCAGCCTTTTATGCTCGATCCAAGAATAGCGTACCTTCGAAGCCGGAGGGTAATCCCGATAGTGATAAACGAGTAGGTTGCTTTCGCCAGAACGGTCATGCCGGATCCTATACACCATTTTATGAAACCCGATAGATCGTGGTACAGCGCGACACATACAAGGGGGCCGGTGTCTTTTATCCATGGGTATGAAACTAATTTACCCCAGCGTATTCATGTTCTTGCCGAAGCACCCTCGTTTCTAATCGTTGTCCGCTCCGGCATGTGTGTGTGTGTGTGTGTGTGTGTGAACATGTTCGTCCAGTTCTTTTATCCTAGCATTCTTTTCACCATTCAACTAAACAAACCTCCGGACGGGTGCGTATGCCTCGGGAGTATACATTTAGGCGCGCAAGGTCCTATCTACCGGTAGGGTAGCGTCTGCTTCGATGATATTTCTGCCACCGTTCTGTCTAACGAGGGTGGGAACGGTGATGGATTTAGGAAAACACAGACTCGCCAATGTTTTGTTCGTTCCGCAAGTAAAGTGTGATGAATAGTGATGGCTGAGGTGATAAAATAAATCATATTTCGAGCTTTATCTAAGGAAAATGACTCTGATCTACCCTCACGAGTGGATCACGAAATGATCGTCATGGTGCAAGATGTTGGATTTATTACTTAAATTAAAAAAAATTACTCATATACTAAATTTCATACAAAAAGCGTTTGAATAAAACGACATACAAAACAGTTTACTGTTCATTTGTATCATAACAATGGTATTTATTCATTATTTTTTGTTTTATTAAAAAGAGTTCACGACTGCAAATTTTGAAAAAGTAAAAGAGCCCTTTTGCATAACAAAATGCATAAATTTAGGAGTTTCAATTTTTTAATTTCGCGTTGCAATTATTATGATGGTTGCACGTTGCAATTGAAAAAGTATATTTCTGGGGGATTTGAGTCATTAAAAGAATTATTGTCCTATCAACAAGTTAGCAACTATTTGAAAGTATAAAAAACTAAATCAATTTTGTGTGATTCATTTCAGTATATTGACACCGAATAATTCATACAAAAAATATTTTTAAGATCAATTATTTTGCTTTCTTTAAATTATTCCTCAGTTTTTAAATCCATCATGAAGCATTCTAAGCAACGTTATCGCACAAATGGACCACGCTTCAATTTGGACCTTCCGCAATCGAAAAACCTTCACAAATCTCCGGCCTGACTGGATGTGTCAACCGGGGCTTTCGACACGCTGCGGTAAGGTGATTTAAAGCGCACCATTTCTCAACCGGACGCACACATTTCTGTCACCTTCTTTTAATTGCCGTGCACGTGAAGGCACGTGGCCTTCTGCTTCGGTTGCTAATATGTCGACCGAAAGGTTGAAAGGACGGAAGGTTGCCCATACAAAACGCGAGCACTCGCACACACACACACACACACACACACACACACACACACACACACACTCACACAGGCACATTCACAAGTAATCTCGTTCGCCTGGTCGTTCGCACAACTGACCATAAATAATCATGGAAGCATGAAACCGGCTACGAACATGATGAAAACCGACGGAATTCATGTTAATCACGACGTATGAATATTCATATATATTGTCCCCCGCCTCTCGTCCTTTTTCACACGCTCACTCTACCGGCCGTGACCAATGCGGAAGGAAGGCCACCGCCGTTAATGACCGACACCACTTTAAATCCATCGATTTCTTCGGGTCATCGATGGTGCGACTAATGTTAGTGCATCGGGTTTGACGGGTCAGAAGCGAAAATTGGAGCGTTTTTTTTTTTATTTTACTTCTCCTTACCGCCATTTGTAACGTTCCGTGTGTATGCTTTAATAAACACGAATAAATGCGGGAACCAAACGTTTTTAAATGCTGCTTAACAATTAATGAGCGAAAAGTGTTGGTAAAGCGTGAATGCAATTGAGTCAATCGTTTCGTGGTACAAAAATGCGAATTTTTATGGTTTTTTGGTTGAACACAAACAATGAAAGTGATTGAATTTTTTTGTTTGGTTGTTGCCCATTCAGTATACGATTTTTATATTAAAAATCTCCCTCAAAGCATAAACGCATCGGGTATTAAGCGTCAACGTTACAATTTAATAACTAATTCAATGCATGAATTAAATTCCAACGTTTCGTGTCCCATCGTGAGCGATTCCTTCGCTTCTCCGAATTGACTATAAACAGCCACTGGTGACAAGTTCGTGTAAAACTACATTAAAACTTTATCGGACCGCTGCAACATTCCAATCAGCAGTAGATCCAGTTACACTTCTGCTCAACACAACTCGACGGGAAATTCTCGCGAGACGCTTCACAAATCGTAGCATAATCATTTAGTGTAACAGTCCATCACTCGGTTGTCAGTGCCGTCAAAGTGTGCCAGCTTCTTCATTATTTTATTATAGAATGCATCGTTCCCGGTCGCCCGTCGGACACCTCCCAGAAGGTTTGGCGAGCGCTGGTACGTGGTGCCGTTCCGGTGCAGCCGGGCACAATGTGTGATAATTTACTTTCTAAACACTCACCACCGAACCGATCCATTAGTGTGCGGACCGACTGCAAACCGTTACGCCATTACATTTTAAATGGAAAGAGAGAGGGCAAGCTAAAGGTCCTTTACGGGTACAGTTTGTCCATATTTACGGTACACAGGGCACGATTCTCGTTCATCTTGTCGACAAGTGTGCGATGGCCGTCCCGCGGGAGACACTGCGGGAGCGAATGGGAGTGCGATGTGTAGTTTTCGTCGTCAGTTGCGTTCCCGTTCGTATTGCCAGCGGATGACAAGACCTACATCAACTGTGTGCCAGTGTTTCACGACATTCTGGTGGTGCTGGCGAGGATAGGGATGGACATTTTCGGCAACAAGCAGCTAAGAGCGAAACAATTTGATATTCCACAGCAACTACACAAAGCAAATTACTTACGAATTGACATCGCACAGACTCGTAGTGGAGACTAGTTGAGAGAATCCATTCGAAGAAACAATTGGAATGGTACACTTGAAATTGCAACATGGAGGTTGAAATAGTAAATTGAATGTTTAACATTTTTTTAATAAATTGTTGATTTACTTTCTCCAACTAAGATAAAAAAGGTATTTAAAAGTGTAACAAAGATAAAAATGTATTAAGCGCCTTGCGAGCTGATGGATTATATCTATGTTATTGTCTTATTTTGTGATGTATTGTAGCGCCTGCTTGTAGGCAATTACATACATTACTAATACTAAAGTTATATTCAATAATTATAGCTAGATAGTTAGTAAGTTAGTTACGCTACGATTGGTAGATGTGTAGCAAGAAAGGTTAAAATAGGATATATACTTGTACATGAGAATATCATATAGTAAGCATAGAAAATAAGCATGGGAAGGGATGAGGTACATAAAAAGCGCATAATCTCCTCAAGGATTCGATTTGAGAAATTACTGTATTACAGACAGGGCAAGAAGCAAGATAGGCATCACACGGAAAGCTTTCATATTTTTAATAATATTTTTCAGATAAGTTTAAATTTTTCAATGAAGTTTGATAAGAAGTAATAGCACTGTATGTTCCCTCAGAAAACAACACATATTATTTTGCTGTGTTTCGGTTGGTTGTGTTAATAAATTCATTTTGAAATACAACTTACAGACCTCTGCTTCAAAATATTTACAAAAACACAACATAATTATTTTCATTTAAAATGGAGCATTTTGTTTTTAAAATAAAGTGTTCAAAACCAGGAGCGAAGTCTTGCTTTGGTGACCGGAAGCAAGCACGAGAGTGGGAAAGAAGTGTGATTAATTCAATTTGTATGATAACTTTGTTAAAAACCGTGTACTATATTCGGTAGCGATGGTGATGCTGATGATGGCTAAACGTACAAGCGTACCGATCGAACGGTTCTCCTTCTGCCCCGAATTGACACAGGGAGGAAAATTCCTTCCTCGTGCTGGAGCAGGGACACTAAGAACACGGCGGCAGCAGTCGGAAACGGTTCGGTTAACTTCAAAGCGAATATTCGGTATTAATTAGTTTACCGGGAAGTCTCTTTAATGGTACTTTGTATTTCGGGAGTAGCAGTAAACCATTAGGCAACGGTGCAGTGGGGAAGAGCGGAGGCAGACGAGAGCGGCTGGAAAGCATTTGGGGCGAAGCATGGTTTTGAGAAGTGTCAGGGAAATGAACACGGTGGCGGCACATATGTATGGACACGTTTGGAGCATTTCCCGGACCATAACTAACGACGCGGAAGCGAATAGAGTGCGCCGGGCGAATGATCAAACAGGCGAATGACGATAAAAACACCCAACTCCCTTGTATAGAGAGGAGGAAGAAGCAGCACACAATAATAAAAAACACAGCAACGATTACTCGCCCTGCAAACGGCCCGCAAGTACCGTAGTGTTAAGTGATGCGATCAATTACCACCACTTAAGCCACTTTTAACAAACACGCGCCGTATGTGCCCAACGTCAAACGTACGGGCGGTTAGGTCGCGACGGAAAATGTCATCCCAGGTGCGGCGGGAGGGTTAAACGGGTTTTCACTTAGGAACGTCATCACCAGCGTTCGACATGCCTTATAATTGCCTCGTCCGCCTGTCAGCGGCGGTATCGCTTTATCGAATTTTGTCAAACATTTCGCCGAATTCCAACTTAATGATGCAGGAAAGGATAAAATTCACCCGATAGAAAACTTGTCGAAAAGCTTCATTTTATTGTGCCTTTTTAAGCAAATCAATTTAGCGCACGTTTGATGTTGTGAGGCGCGGGTGAATAATAACGGTCCACCATTTTTAAATGGGAGGAATGTATTATTTTTCCCCAAACCAGAAAAATGGAACTGCATTTGCTACCCCGTTTTTCGATGCACTCGGTGCATCGTTCGATAATGTTTAGATTTGAATGGAAAAACAATAAATTTTACTCTGTTTGCGCTCGCATCGGGAACAAGCGTGCCCGATTGGTTGCTTGTTGACAGGGAAATTCTTCCCCTCCCGCGGTACGACGGGGTCCGTGCGCGCAGGGGTGTATTCAAATAAAGCGTGGAAAACCGGTCCCTTGTGCCATTTGTTCAATAAATTACCTTTCGCGAAAAATCACGCCCGCGTTTCGGCAGGCGGCAGTAGTAAAGTAAAAAGAAAGGAAACAACACAAAATCGTTCAAATAAAATGGCGATGAAATAATGCCACACCAAACACACCGAAACAGTGCTCGATAGTGCATAGGAACTGAATCGGAATATGTGTTCCCGGTCGATTTGTTGCATCGAAGTTGCATTCGAAAAGTACAAAAGAAAAAGATACCAAATAAAAACACACATGGACACAAACGGGAATCGAATCAAATTCATTCCGGTCGGTTTGGGTAAACATTGACCAGATGGAGGCAATCACGAGGACACACTCATGCACGGAGAAATGCACGCGAAACCTCACGACAGTAAAAGGGTAAATAAATTGTAATTTTAACATTCAACAGAACATCTGCTATCGAGGTGCGAAGCTGCAGTCCAGTCCAGGAAAATAGCAAATAACAGAAAGAAAGAAAAATGTATTCATTTTTCTACCATTTTCGGCTTCACTGTACGAGCGAAGGATAGCGTTCAATATGTTTAGACGGTAGGATAGAGTTTTGCTTACTGTGCAACTATACACTTTTTTGTGTTCTGTGTTCTCCTTTACAGCCCAACATCAATTTGCCTACTCCCCCAAAACCCTACACTCCAAGCACTACATTCTGCGCTCCATAGTGGAGAAGCATTGTGCTGGCTGATATACACGCCTGTCGTCTAACTTTTCCCCGGTTGCTCAACCCTTGAGCGTGGGGGCCTTGTGTGCGCCTATAACTATCATCACGATGCAATAAATTTGGTGAAATTTATTTTACGCGAACCCCGTTGCACAAACTTTGTGCGGGGTTCGGTTTTATGGAGTCATAATGAGAGCTCATCTGCGCTGCCACAGGCATCCAGTGCCTCGGGAGGATGAGCCTGGGTGTGTACAGTCCACATCGCTCAATGGGATCGTTTATCAAGCGTGCTGTTGTGGGGCTTTAGTTTAGTCAGATGTGGTTCGAATAAATTGCAACGACACGAGTACAAGTGGCTGGAGTTCCCGCTCGGATGGGGAAATATATTCTATCGTAGATATAAAATTGTAAAATAGTGGGAAATATTAGAATTTATTCTCAAATTTCATGAGGTTTTCAGAAATGCTAGACTTAATATCTTTGATCTATTTCTAAAGTCCCATGAAACATTTAAAGGAAATTCAGGAAGGAATTTCAATTTATACACTGTCGAAGTGTTACTCTTAACGCACCGTTAAGCCTCCGGCTGTACTTCTCCGGAGCTCCCACACAACGTCTTGCAATTAGACTAATGGCTACCAAAAAGTCCACGGATGCCCAGAGGCTGCAGCCATTACACCACCTGCCGACCATCACACTAACCGATGTCGATTATCACCCTTCAATCAAAATCAAGATATCGGCTCGGAATTGCTTTTCCAACGATTTCTTGCAACTTTTGCTCACTTTAAAACATAATACTTCGGCACCAATCTTCAGAAGCATCCCCCGGAACTGGTCCGACTTTCAATCGACCGATTATCCTCGGGTTCAGTTTTGACTTTTTCACTCCACGGGCGCCAGAGTACAAAACCACAGGACGACGCCCGGTTGAGATAAGGATTACGATTTTCCACAAATTTAATAATTATGACCACCATAATTTGTACCAGCCCCTCCCGGCTGGTTGCCATCCCGTCCTGAACTGTAGCTGGACGGTTCTGATAGCTTGCTGGATGATTAACGATGCGCTACTGCAGTTGCCTTCCCATGCTCCCCAATTGTTGGAGCGTTGTAGTGTTGCGTAAATGGTCGCCGAAGTCCTCATCCAACCAACCTCACCCATTTGACTTATTTCATATTCCTTCAAGCTGACGTTATCATTCGATTGTGTGTTGCTCTGTCTGTATGTGTGTAGCTACATTGTGCTTTGCCGTGGTTTTGCTCTCGTACTGCTGGCAGTCAGTTTTCAATTTAAATTCTTCTTCAAACGAAACAGAACGCATCCAGCGCGAAGTTTGGTGCGGGATATTAAAATTTCCCTATCCAACCGATAATTTGATAGGCACTTATTTAAATTGCTTCAACGATTAGAATTATGGTTCGCGCTGCTGGTGGTGCTTGGTACTGCGCGGTGGCGTTTTCCTCTCGATCGAGTAATTTAAGACGCTGGTGGCTGACGGTAACACGATCGAGGGCCGTTGTCCATGCCTGTGGGGTAGGATAATGGATTTTGCTCATTAGAGCAGCTGTTTAAAGTATCAAACTGTGGCGAGCGAATGTTAAAAATGGCAGGGAATCCTCAATCAATTGCTCATCATCGGAAAATAAATTGAAAAGTCCGAATGGCTACTAATACTAAAACAATATTTTTCTCACTGTCGAATTAATACTCATAAGTTATGAGTTTAAATTCTGAAAATTTAAAATCCTTTTTCAATATCAATTTTAAAAGCTTTATCAGTTTCAGAATAAACTTCCCCAATTCTTAATATATATCTTTCCTGATACACGCAGCAATTTCGTAATTCCATCCCAGTATGAATCATTAACGACTACTCAATTATAGTGGAGATCCTACTATGAACGACATTAGAAAAAATCAAAGAAAAAAAAGTAAGTATTCTAACATAAAATATCCTCTATTCACTCAAGTTTTATCCAAAATAATCAACATATTTATTTTAACTTTAATATTGTCATTACAAGCCATTCCTTTCTAAAGAAAATCGACGAATTTTTCTTCCAAAATTTAACAAACAGCACCATCCATTGCAATCCACTGTCCCACTTACACAAATAGCACAAATTTATTACCGTCGCCGCTTAACGGTAAGCGCATTAGGCAACATCATAATACGGACAAAACATGTGTTCAATTATGGTACGAAGTGCCGCCCATTTTTCTCGTCCCTTTGTGTTTAAACTTGCCACCATCAACCGTCCACTTTGTTCTGCGCTGTACCAGCGTTTTGGTCAATGTTTTCCCCATTCGTGTTATTTAGTGTGGAAAGGGTCGAAAAGGGATTCCAGTTGGACAAATAATCCTAGCCTTCGGTTTTTGCATTGGGTGCATTTCCGAATCCACTCCACACATACACACATACTCCCGATGTGGCTAAGCTCGATTTGGAGTGGGTGAAAGTTTCTTACGTGATTGTGTCCAGAACTGGCGCATGGTTGCACTTTACACAGCATTTTTCCCTGTTCTGCTTGCAGTACCATCAAGTCGGCAAGAAGCAATAAAATATGACGAAAGTTTTACGAAAGGAACGAATCGCTGGATCGGTACCATTTTTCCATCACAGTACGTCGCAAGGAGCAGCACTTCATCAAGCTTTCACTATCCCTTCGACAGGGCATTCCGTTCGTGCCCGCCAGACTGCCAGACACACTTCCAACTAGCCAAAGTCTCCGCTGTGCTCATGAAACTTCTCTGCACCGGATGTGCAATTGTCTTCCGTTCTTTTGAGCTCGTTTTTTTTCTGTTCTGTTCGCCTCGATCGAACAACGTAACAAAATGCTCCCGGTACGATGACCATAATGGAGAAGAGCATCACTAATGTTCTACAACAAAACATTTATTACAGTTATGAAATGGTCGCCCACACACACACACACACCGGGTGAAACAAAACTTCCAAAAACTAGGAAAATGTTTTTCCCATTTCTCTTGTCACTCGCCGAACAATGGTTCCGTCCTCTGCTGTCCTGTTCCGCCCGGAGCAGAAGGGGCGAATCATTACTCGACCTGATAGCTGCTGGTAGTAGAAGTTGCTCGTGTCGTTTTTCGTAATTTTCCCATTTCAATTCCCTTGCCATTTCTTGGCCACTGTTGGTTTGGGCAACTTTTGCCAATGGAACAATCACCAAATCAGCCCATCCCTCTGGATGCTTCCGTCTGGATCGTGTCTGGATCGACAGGGACAGTGATCGGATTGTATTTGTAGATTGAATTCACTCGTCTCCGAAACCGAACTTTTCGTGCCGGTGCTTGGAGAAGTGTTGATGAGAAGGTACGCTCCACTCGAATATTTGATGCTATTTTCATGCTCCAACGAGTTATTCCCGTGCTGGAATAAATGAGAGAAAGCGAATTTGTGGAAAAGAGTAGAACTCTGCATGGTACACATGTTCGGGTGTCATTTACAATTAGCCCCTTTTTCTTGTAGGACTTTCCCTTCTTGCCAGTCGTTGATGCTACTCCAAAATTAACTTTTTCACCTTTTCTACCTATTCTTTGCTTCTTTTTTTTTCAATCCACTAAACCTCATCATCCCGGTTGGTGCAGGGTAGACAGGGTTGAAAAAGAAGGTCAGCTCACAACAATTAACAATTTATCCTCTGCTGTCCAAAAACGTGTCCCTCTCGGGAACGTTGGTTTCGTAGACGGTTTCGTATGTACGGCTGTTAGTCTTATTGTGATCAAAGTCGGTTTCAAAGTCGCGAAAACTGAGCCAACTCCCGCACCACCGCAACTCCGATTGCATTCAGTTGGATTTTGTGAACGGATTAGTGAGGTTAGAAACCGAAACCTCCCCAAGTCCGGTATTAGTCACCGCTGGCCGTGTGCCGCAGATCTGCGCCGTGGAAAGCGAAAAGGGTGATCTGCACCAAATCCCTGCAGCTTAGCTTCTGGGGCCGGTGTACGAAGGTACCGCGACCAAGCTTTGCCGGACACTTCTGTCGCTGGACCATTGCTTCAATTCGTCCAGTTGTTTGTTACGTGAAGGGTTGTTATTTTTTTTCCCCTGCCGCTTGTATCCGGTTGGTGTTGAAAACTCACCACGTTTGTGCTCTACCGTTTCCTAACTAAAATTCTTCAGCGGAGTGTTCTGGCGGTTTTTTGTTTTGTCCTCTACGTCAAGAACCCCTTTTCTGACCGTGTGCCGGCTAGAATGGTTAAGCTTTTCCGCCTGTACCTTCGCGTTGGGTGCTGATAGACGGGAGGGAAAAAGGAAGAATCCAGCATCCGTGTCCACGTGAGATATCAAACAGTATTTTTGTTCATTTGAAGAGATTAGACGAACGTGACAGGAATAATCTAGTGCTGCCGGGATTGCTCGTGTGGTTATGGACAGGTACTTAGCGCTTGTTTGTCGTAAACGGGTTTGCTGGTGTATGCGGAAACGGGATTACAACTTGTTATATTAGAATTTCTTTTTCACTGAAGATATGGCACATTATGTGAGTTTGTATAGAAAACATTTAAATGTTTTATAAAGTGAAGTATATTTGGGTACAAAGAGCCTCTTTTATGAACTAAAAAAACTTTAAATTTCTAAACTGTTTTAATTTTTTTTTTCAAATGTACAAAATAACGAAAAAAAACATGCAAATGTCGACTTTCAATCATTTATCTGGAGCTACATTCAAATATACAAAAAATGTCCACATCATGATTTTTTCTCCTCAAAACACTATATTAACTTTTTTTATATATACTAAATTTCCCACAACAAAAATGTGTTATCTACAACATTTTTCTATCCAACTTTGGTGTCCTAGTGTGACCATCATTTGAATGGATAGGTCCTGAACCGACCATTAAATAATTATAATGTGCTTAGCGTACAAAGTTCCCGTTTGTCTCTATACCGATTACCGATATTGACCTAGACAGGACGAAACAAAACTAAAAAAAAACAGCAAAAGATGGATTAGACTATCATTAGATCTCGGCACGGAATGGGATCGACTGCCTTTTCTAACCGAACCGAGCGGTTAAGTCACTCCGTCAGGGTGGAACCCAATTAAAAATAGATAACATTGATCCTTCTGTTTATAAATTCCCACTTTACTTCGGTGCTAGCTCTAGACGAGCGACGACGGAGTCAACCGAAGGTGGGAAATGGGAAGTGAGTGATTTTACCATCCGGGTTATTTTATCGAACGAAGCGGGTTAATGGTATAGTTGCTGAAAAGCTTTTCCTTCCGTCCGTTGTACCCGAGGAGAAACTTTGTTGAGTGGATGTAAGCATTAATTCTTGTATCCTTTCAATAAATATTTACATAAAAAATCCCCGCTCCATAGCATATCCATGCGTGAGAGCGTGACAAAGGTGACATGTCTGGGGAAGTTTTTTTTTCGATTTAAATTCCGTGGTTAAGCCGTCCAACCTGCCAGCGTACCATGCGGTTCTTCTTAGCCCCAAAACAGATTTACCTCCAAGCGATTCCCCGGAGGAAATGATCCCCGGAAATTTAGCCCGTCACCATACACCCGGCGCAGAAAGTTATTAAACTTTGTTAATCAAAATCGTATTAGCTCACTACAACAATTTGATACGTTGAGTCCTTTTTTCCCGCTAGGGAAGGGTCCCCTAGCAGGAAGGGAGTGAAGCAAGGGCTCAAGCACGGAATCGAATTAAGCTGAAACAGATTACGACCGGATGGAAGCAACAGAAGAAAAAAAAAAGTTCGATCGCCTCACGCGCTTGCATGTGTTCGTCAATCGGCACTCAATTCAAATTTAATTCGCTTTCATCATTCATCGGGGCGTTAGGGTGTGCTGGACGCATGGTCCCTAATCTGGTGTAATTTGATCCTGGCGGATTTCCCATTCGCACGTAAGATGTTCAAACGCACTGCTCAACACATCACATTTCCGGATCGACATACCGGCGAAGAATAATGTGATAATAATGATTAATGGCGTTCCTTAGTACCGTGGCAGGTAAGTTTTAATTAGATTTGATTCTTGGACCTAATGCCAGGTGTTATCGAGGGATTTCGTGTGGAAGAATAGTGGGGAAATTGGGAGATCAGGTAAATATGGATATAATGTTTGCGATAATCTCCATCCAATGCTGATTGATCTACTGACTTTGATTTGCATCGTCTCTAGATGTCGTACAGCATATTATGAACGCTTTATGATCAATGAAGTTTGAACTCTGACGGGGCTCTGATTTGAACAAAAAAAGTTTCGATAAGAGCAAATATGAATGGAATTAGACTTGTTCTCGAAACCTCTGAACCACGATTGAATGAATACTTAAACTTTCCGAATTATTCCAATTATTTGCCTGAGGAGTCACCATTTATAGCAATTATTTCAGATGATATGACAAAAATGGACAAGACATTCCAACTACTAGATCTATGGCGCAGATTTCTTGGAAATTTGGAAAAAATTGGAGCCAACAAAAATATTATTATTACAATTTTAATTTTTTGTAAGTGTAGATACAAATTTCTTTTAAGGAATATGACATTAATTTGCAAAAATCTATGTCATCTTCAAAAATAAAAATTTGGGATAAGAAAGCATTTTTTTTTGTTAATGATTGTTAAGAAGCATGAACAATATGACACAAAAAAAGAAATTTTCCATCAATATACTGCTGCTGTTTCAAGTGAAAATGAAGGAAGAAATTACCTCCCACAGCACAATCATTGACTTCTGATACAAAAGCTTCCACCATTTCCGGCATTTCCTATAAACGAATGCTAGCAAATGGAAGAAAAGATGCATAAAAAAACTGCTTACTGCTCAAGTTTTTGAAAGTTCAGTGCTTAATATTATATTCCACCAACGTTTATACACAGATCAAAGCAAGCAGTAAAGCTCGCCCGGTTGGACATGAATCGAAAGGCGCCTCAAACCCAACCCTCCACCATTATGTACGACCGTTCGTTCGCCCCGGTAAGCTATTGTTGCAAATCGGTGAATTTGGCGGGTGTGCGAGCATAAAACGATTTATGCTACGCGATCATCATCCACGCAGTTTTCGGAACGAAGGAAGGGAGAACAAAAAAATCCCCACAACTGAAAGCATGATTCGTACTTGAGAAGAAGATACACTTCATGTTGTTCTACGGGCGGTGGGTCTTTTTACCCGATAAAAAAAAAGGAAACCACCAATGCAGCCCGGCCGTACTGGGGCACGATGAGATAGATGGTTTGTGCTTGGGATGCTCGGCTGTCTATCTGTCACTGAGCCGGACGTGGAAGATGAATCGTGATGATAAGATGATTTATTTCCCTTCACGTCCGGGGCTCCACTTTCGTACGGGGTGTACGGACTGGGAAGTTAAAGCAGGGCAGCAGCCACAACCGGCACACCGGTAGCGCTTTTGTAACGCGATAGGCTGCTCCCAGCTTGAAGTGGCCGAAGTGGCAGTAGAGCAACAGTAGCAATCTGCTTCTGTTATTCTTCAACTATTCGTTCTCTAGCACGCATCGTGGCTTTTTTCTCTTCACGAGGATATTGAAAATTCGCGGCATGGCTGTGCGAAGCAACCGGGTGCGGTAATGGTCCGAACGCAACAGTAAAGCACGGAAAAGAAATTTCCCACCCTTCGGAAAGGGATGGATCGACGCAAACGGGAAAGCTTCTGCCTGGGACACAAAAGCGCTAGTTTAGCGCTCGGCACGATTCGTGCAGACGGCTGAGCATTTGTGAGATGTTTCCGAAATGAGAATATAAGAATCTGCATCATCGTTACTCGACCCCGGGGCGTCGGATTGGTTTGTAAAGCACACGGGCCATCATGCGGAGAAGCTTTCCATCATCTTTACCCATCCTTACCGGTACCGTGGCCCGTACGAGATGGGCCATGGGAAATGGCAATGAAAACGAAACCATCATTTAAGGATTTACGATCAAAACCGACTCCTCCGTCAAAGGTGGCTAAAGCGAAACATACACTCTGTCCGCTGTTGTTCCTGCGGGGAAAGATGGTACGTGAAAAAAATCGCATTCACTGCACACCAAACCTCGACTCGACTCGTGTTTAGTGCTTAATCGTTTTATGGGGAAATTTCGTTGACCTTCGCGCGAACGCGTCTTTTGCATCCAGGCACGTGAACATGATTTACCGTCCTCTAGTCGGTGTTCGTGCCACCGCTTCTAACGCGAGTTTCCGCGCCGTAAACAATGACACGGTACGGGGAAAGAAAAATGAAAACTGGTGATACATTTTTCCCAGCCTTTCTTCCTACCGCTTCCGTGTACGATATGATTTTACGCCACCGATGACATCCACGACAAAACTACTGGTTCGATTATGTTTCGGTATGGGTATGGGTCTTGCGTTCCAGTATGTGTATATACTTTAAGCCATAAAAAAGCACAGTGCTTCACTTGCGTGTTTCGGTTTTCTACACTGCTGCTTTGCGTGCTTCGAACGATCTTGATATACTCCACGGTTTGACGACGAGGAAAAGATCTTGACCGTGTCGTCAATGGACCGTTGCAAACAATCATCATTACAAGCTGGCCAGCGGCCAGCTGGTTGTTGTGTTTTTGTTTTTTCCCCGTGTAACCGATCCCGGAACAGCAATCGGATCTCATCATGATGGTGGTATTAAACTTTACGAGGCACGCAATGTAGCTATTGCAAAAATAATATCGTAGCAGGAACAGAAGCTTATCTTTTTCAATCTCATCTTTAAACGACGAGTTATATTTTTTAACCATTTACACTGAGGTTTTTAATTAATTTGAAAAACAATCTACAAGTTTCATTTCATTAAAACAAATCATAATTTGAATCGCTTTCTTTTAGTAGAAATTCTATTCATAAGTATACAATTTAGACGATTTATTTTATTCAGGTTTGTTCCATTCTTTCAATAAAAAAAACCGTTCAAATGTCAGTCCTTAGTGGTAAGATACATGGATAGTTAAAGTAATAAAAATATTTGAATAAAGACCATGCGTCTCCATTCAGATCTAGATCTAGCAGATTTTATATTTTTTAATAAGATACATTTTCAAGATTCAAGAAGATTTAAAAACTGCGTTAAGAATAACAATACCATTTGTCTAACATATTTCCATATATTTTAACAATTTTTTTGGGAATAAGAGAGGATTTAAGATATTGAAAATATTTTCTTCAAAGAAATTGCCAGAGTTGTTTTCTTGTTTTTATCAGAGAGATCCAACAGAAAACAAATAAAATGTGCGATTTTCGTGTTTGTACGCCATCGAACTTTTCCTCCACCTTCACCAGAATACTTTATTTTTATGCACCACCATGCGCCTCCATCACGTTTGAGCTATTCTTACTTAACCTCCCTACTATTCCCAACGATGGCGAGTTTTCTCTTCCCCTTCACCTAGAAAGAAAGTTCAGTTCAAGATAATGGTCATGTTTTGAGACTCATGCTGCCAATAATGAGTCGAAGGAAATGGAAGGATCTAGTTAAAGCCTGACAGCGGTACAGCTCCTCAACGCAGTGACTGTTGGCCGGGGTCGGTATTTGTTAGCCGGGCCTTTCTCATGCCGCCCGTGCAAATACACATTTACACACCATCAATATGAGTCGGCAGGTCAGGTCAGCACGGCGTTGATAAATGATACACCGCGCTAGATTACATGACATCCGCCGGAGAGGGAGGGATTTACCATTAGCGCAAGGTATTTTCGACTTTCCCACCGTCGCGGGCTGACGCGGTGTCGAACTTTATTTCATTTTTATGTTCGTTTGTTCCGTTTGGCTTTGGTGGGATGGAATGGGCAAAAAAAACTAAGACACCGCACTGAGAAAGTGAGCCCGATATGCCGGTCGTTAGATTGAATGGGTTTTCACGATTATTAAGGCACGATTGCGTGATATTCTGATTCCGCGACGTGCCGTACCGGGTGTTAGTCGCCAGACGGCCGCGATGATATAAATGATAATTATACGAACAAATAAATTTATTCATCCGCTGGTTGGTCGCGACTGGAGCTGGAGCACGAATGCCGGCACTATAAAAATGCCAACGGTGTCTGATTAGCTGCATCGCGTGCTGAGTGCGTGGCTCGAGAAGTGTTTTTGAGAAAGCGCTCTAGGAAATGGTTCCTTTTCGGTGAAACTCTGTCGATAAATCAATAGCTGTTCTGCCTGCTTTTAAAGACGCACGGTCATCAGGATGAACGATCCCGGCACAGTAAGGCATAAATATGTTCTTAATTTAACCAGCACTAATAAGGCATCTGTGCAAAACACCAAAATATCACACCGTAACCGGCAACGTTATAATCGTCTTAAGCCTATTCCACGAAGTTGATGTACCATCCCCAAAGCGAAATCGATACGATAAGATCCGAAACAGTATCCTTCACGCTTGATGCCCACACCAGTCAGCGGAGCCTTTCAGAAGTGTCAGAGATACTAATCGATTTTGTCAAATGCTTGCGCTTCACATAGCGGAAATAATCTCTCGTTTCGTAACTTTCAGCGCCGCCTCCCCGGTGACTGCCCGGGCTGGAAATAGGCTGGGAAAGTAAATCTACGCTACAATCTGAGCATCAGCCGTACCTGTCCCGACTACCGCACACACGGCACCCTGTTTTGATGACCTTTTGTCACTGTCCGAACCACTCACGCCACGAAGGCTAACGGACTGACGACGGACCCAGAACTCTCGGGGAAGCTGATGCGAGTTGACTGGCAAACTTCAGCTCAGGATGGGATCCGTTGCGTTTGGACACGTTGGTTGGTAGCTTTTTTTTCGTATGCTGTTGTTTTGTAGCTTTAGGCAGTGTGCAGCGGGAGACAACACATTAACACAACACGTTGACGTGAACGGACAGCACCTGCATTGAACGGTCCGGATGGGTAGCTACATGGATGTTAGACCGAAAAGCGAAGGCAAAATTCAGGCACATGGTTACAATCTTACAGCGTAGAGCTCCACAATTTTTAATTGCTATTATGATGAAAAAAGCTGCTTTCTTTGAGGCGGACATGTCCAAAGATATTTAAATGAAAAAAGTTTTTTTAATTTTAACTGTCTAACTTTGTTTATCCTAATTTTCCATTATGTAATGTAATGTTAATCATCCTTTGAAATTTATAAATTATTAGAAACGTTCAAAAGATCAAAATACGAATTATTTTATTTATTATTTATTTATATTTCCAATATGACGGCATTTGCCGTATTTTCAGTAGCATATGTACTGAGTTACACATCATAACAAGGCATTTCCTCCTTGTTATCTGCCTTATCCCGGGCATACTCGGTTGTGATGGTGTATTGTGTCGTCTTGGTGAGTATCAAAATACGAATTATTAAAAACATTTATTTAAATCAGAAAAAAATAAACAATCATTTTAAAGTTTACCTCGTTCACCATCGCAAAAGCACAATCGAACCAATTGCACGCAAAGAAAAGTGCGCACAATGTAATATTTTGAAAATTTCCGAAGAAGTCCCTGAAACATGGCAAAAAGGCCGAGTGCACGTCTTCTTTTGGTTTGCGTAAAAATGATTCAAAGTTGCAGATGTAGCGTACCGTCCATGTCTTCCATCACGAGCATGGTACGGTAGCCGTTGGTCAACCTTGTTCAGTGCAGTTGATTTGGAAAATCCTCGCGATATCCAGCTGTGTGCAGAGTGTGCAGGTGTGCAGAGGAAGGAGGTCGATTGTTAATAACGACATGCACACAACCCAACCACGTGTACCTCACGGGCAGCAAAAGCAGAAGGTGTGAACTCCGTGGAGAAATGATTGCGAGTCGAGATATCATCCGACGCGGTGAGCAACATCGAGAAAATCCGCCACCGAGTGTGTTGCTCCAGTGATACAGGCATCGCCATGTACACGAAAAGCATGCACGCCGATCGCCGTCATCCCAATCTCATCACGTGCGTCACATTTCGGTCGGCCAGAGCAGGAGAGCAAGCGGAGGGACAAAAAATCGTCCAAACATCAGCTGACAGGTGGACAAATTTGAGTGGTGCAACATTTTCATCGAATGCATGGGATGCATGGTAAAAGTGGCAGTGCAGCATTTCATCCCCTTCGGTACGGAAACTTCGTCATGCCGTCCGT
The DNA here is from genome assembly GCA_000349025.1 of Anopheles minimus. Lineage (NCBI taxonomy): Eukaryota > Metazoa > Arthropoda > Insecta > Diptera > Culicidae > Anopheles > Anopheles minimus. Next base: position 6,028,089 of record KB664266.1, on the reverse strand, counting down.
CATCAATCTACTTTATCACTCATCTGGACTGGACTCATTTAATTTAATACCGGGGCCTTATCGTGACGGTCGCACGGGAGTGGATCTGCTGTTCGCCCATCTGCGCTCGGGGTTGAAATTGCAAAATGCTTCAACAGTGTAGCGACAGTGGCACAAACTAACTTCCACACACACAACAACAAAAAAGCACATACAGACCCCGTAGTGAAATGCACCGACAAATGTTGGTCCATTCTGGGGGTGTAGAATGAAATGGAAGTATGGCGAGAAAATGCTGCAAACGATTCGGAATGATGTGAGGATGAGCCGTGGTAACATTTGCAAACTAAACTTACGCCAGTCCGATGCACAGTGTGTGATGGTAGGTGAAAGCAAAGGAACATTCAAATACAAACAATTATTGTTTAAAATTACACGTTTTTCTGAGTGGCAGCATGTTGTAACGATGTTAAAATTGTGTTCATGAAAAGGATCATTAATTAAACATTGTTTATGATTTTCGTTTAAATAGTAACTCATAACTCTCATAAAGTTCACCTACTCGTTATCCTTTTTTCTAGAATTTGCTTAAATAATTAGTTGTTTGACGTTATAAAATATTCTTCCAGTCGTTTCTTATAAAAACAATCGAATATATTATATTTTTGAAATTTATTTTTTTGGGCACAAAAGCACAACAACAGCAGTAAATAAGTTCAAAATGTTAACATCCAAAAACAGGATAAAAATTAACAATGGAAGAAAAAATAAAAAGGAACTAACAAAATAAACGTAAGCCATTTTTTTACCACCGAAACATCCTATTCCCTCCCACCATGATTTTCCAATTCATCTCATACGATGGTGGTCATTTGCTTCGCTCTTGCAGTAACAAGATTATGTACTGACCGTTATGTATGCATACCGTACAGCCAGACGATGCCGTACAGGATGGATGCAACCACCCGCAACGGACTGCAGTGCCGCAACACTTTCGCTACCTTCCCGTAATATATTTTTTCCTTTCCATCTTCTTCTAACATATGTGAGCGCAACCCCTTCCGCAAAGCCCAATATGTTACGTAGTGTTGCAGTAATTCTTCTACACAAGCTCTTGCGTTTGAGCAAATTAATTCGCACTTGCCTCGCTTGTGATCAGCTATGTTTTTTTTTTGTTTTTTTTTTGTGTAAGCGTTGCATCCCACAAATGAGATGTTTATGGCACGGGTACAGTTAGCATAGGGAAGCGCTTGTAACGACCAGCAGGGTGTTCGTCTTTTTGCTGGTCACGATCGGTTTCGCCCGATAACGGGCACGATGGTGGCGATAGGCGGCTTCAGCTGGCTAGTCTTCCGGCTGAGCTAATTTCCCCTTTTTTCGCTAGGATGTATTTATGTTCCTTGCTGTATCTCGTTCGCATTGTATCCTTGTGAAGCACTTCTACTTTCGCTTCTTCGCCGATGGAACACGATGACCATTTCCTATTTAAAACGGTTCAGTGATGGAGTGGATATCGTTTTTTTTGTGTTGTTTTGTTTTGTTACACTCCTACGGCGTTCGTAGCGTGTCGTACTAACTGAAGGAGCACGAGTAAGCAATGCGTGTTAATTATGATACCATGCTTAAAAGATTAACGTGCTATTAAGACACGGTGACAATATCGTTGGACAGCAACAGGACTTTACGGCGCTGTAATTGGCAAGGATCATAGGATGCTAGTAGAAGAGTATGGGTGCGAAATGAAAAGAGAAAACAGCATATGATTTAATTAAGTGTATCTAATATCTTAGCCCTGACGATTGTATTACATTTACACTTTTCTTCTATATTTCGTATCCCAAGTCAAATAATCATTTAATTGATTTTATGATCCTTTATTCTACACATATTAAGAGTAATTTTAATATTTTGAAATTATTTAAATATATTGTGAAAGCGAGTCTACCCGGATGGATATGGTGTATTATATTGTTATGCCGGGAGAAGTAAATGTAAATTCTAGAATTTTATAATTTATGTAAAGCTTTTTAGGTAAACTTTGGCTTAGCCGTTCTTCGACGAATATGAAAAATGTGTTAAAAAGGAAAAAAATATCTTCCTTTGTCAAAAAACATAACAGCATGACAGATTGCAACGCGGTAGACTGACATTATTGCATTCCTCGACTCCATCATAGTTTGTTTCAAGGTAAATTCCCAAGCAGTGATTAAATTTTATTTCATTGCTGACACAGAAATAAAGCTTTAATGAAGGCTTGCGTAAGATGTATGCATTATTATAACAAAACTTCTAAAAAAACAACAGACAACATTATTATATCTTTACTACAAATAATCGAAAAAGAAATATTGATTCTCAACTGTAGTTTCTATTTGTTTTCAAAAACATGAAGTAATCCTTTTAAACCACCCAGAAGTGTTTACTGCTCTTAAAGAACGAAGCATCAGTGAGCAACAGTTCTGCCATTTTGCTGCACACTATAACGTCGGTTAACCATGGTTTGGGGCATATTTTCCCGCTAACAAACCAAATGATGACGGCAGACAAAACGCAGTTGAAAAATATTTTGAATAGAACACTCTCGCACTGTTACCCTGTCTTGTTGCAAAAACGCTGTCCAGCTGAACACTTGAACCAGCCCACAGACATGAGTGGCGACTCAAATCGCTTAAGTAACTCCTCGTTGCGGAAAGTGCACTGCTTTCAGTACAACTTGTGAGCTGTGCGGTTCGGTTAGCTCTTTATGACGGTACAGAAAAAAAATCCAAGGCAGAAAAGAAAAGCCAAGATCCGCGACGAAACCGACGCCCTGCGAAATTGTGAAGTGAAATTTATCAACGCCACTCGAGAATGTCCGTTGCATCGGGCCGTGGCGCAAATTCCTCCGTCCTGTCGATGCTCACCGAAGGCAAGGCCGCATATCTGGGACGGCAAGTGTCGGAATATTGTTTGAAGCAAAAAAAAGCCAACGCACCATAAAGCCTGCTGGTAAAGAATGCTTGGGCAAGCCTTTTTACAAGGCAAGAATTGAATGCATGGAGAGGAGCGATTTTCTCCTTTTCGGTGTTACAACTGCAGCTTTCGGTTAGTAAATCGTGGCTAGAAAGGATTCCCTTTTTGTTTCTCCAATTTGTCCATTATTTGTGCATTGTTGTTGGACAATGTGAGTATATTCTTTTCATTTTTCTTTTGAAAAAAATTGCTCGTACAAAACGAGCTTGCAAAACGTTTCCCGATCTCGACGTGGTAGCATATTTTGAGGCTATTTTCGCTTTCGCTCTCCCTTTGTCTCGGACAACTGTAGCTTCTGGAAAGGCTAGGTTTTCTTTTCGCCGTATTTTCAAGCCAGCCAGATGCCATTCATGTTTTGTCTCGCTCCCGTTTTGGTAAATGATATTTTCCTTGGGCGAAAAGTTCTTGCCCGGTGAACACGCAACTACCGAACCGAATGGGCCCATGGATCGCTATTTTAATGAGCTTTTTAACCACCGAACCAGCTGACAGGGCGTCTTTTTTCCGCTTCAACCTCCCGGTGTAAATCGCCGGCCACCTGGCACATGATCATAATTAGCATGATTATAATAAACAACAGCCACAAACTATTGAGTGGTTGGTGCTGGGTTGTTGTAACACCGCGGTGCGACTGTATGTTTTGTTCTGCAACGAACCGAGCTCTAATTAACGTGAGTACGTTGTGAGAGTATGCACGTTAGAAACGCAACTTAAGTGGCTTTCTTTGGTAAAAAATTGCTTAATTTGGTTGGTGGATTTCATGAGGGTCAAATTAGGTGAGCAAAACTAATTAATCTTGTACCTTTTTGGATGGTTTAAACTTATTTCAAAAATTTTATTTCAGAAATGATGGCCCAACACTGAAAATTTTTATGCTTACATTATGAGCTTTTTATGGACTTTTTGCTTTATAGCTAACGCGTTTTGTTTTGCCTATTTTCACAAATAGGCATTAAACCACCCGCTTTTAATTCTTCAACCAAACCATCACACAACCTCTAGGTGAGCTTACCACCGCCAAACCACCATGGCGGAAGGAAAACAGTACCGTCAAACGAAACACCAAGGCTCAAAGTTCTTTCCCCTGAACGAGACAACCGAACGCCCTCGTTACCTGCACTATCCCATTTTCCGTTGACGAACGTCGCTTGTGCGGCAGTGTGATGTCTCATTTAATTATGCCTTTGCACGTCATACACAACGTTTGCGCGTCAAAGCGCTGTGAGGCGTGCGGCCTAGAATTGTGGGAACGTTGGTGACAGAAAACAGAAAAGTAGTGCAAAAATAATCACTCCTAAGTAGTGAGAAAAAGAACGTAGTTGACAGTTTGGCTCGGAGCGATGGGGAAGGGATGAATGAACAAGAAGCAAAAACACACAACCAAACACCAACACGGAACTTGGCTAGTGGTAAACTTGCAAGCGACGAGCTACACCACCATTCGGTACAGTAAAGGGAAAAGTTTTAAATATGAGCTTGTGCATTTGATGTTGTACTTACTTACTAGAAGTAAACATGTAGTTAAGAAGCCTTCCATCGCGTGGGACTGGGCGAATAGGGTGTGGTGTGGTGGTGGGAAGGCGTTGTTTCCTGTTCGGTGAGAAGCTCCAATGGATTAAACAACCACTATAAGCACTTGTCATGCTGTCAATCTTAATAACACGGGATGGTTCAATGTCGTACGGGGAATCCGTATGAAGTATGAACTTTAAATTACTGCTGAACAAAGTAATCTGATTGCGTTGAAATATTGCGCATCGCTTTATGGCGTAGCGCCTGGCTGTAGGCTATGGGAATAAAAATCTAATTTAATTAACCACAGCTTATGCTTTGCCGGTACTTTATTGTAGCTTGGGTAAAACTATAAACCAGTCATATAAGAGAAACATACAGCGAAGGCTTAGAAGCTTGATCAAAATGCAAACAAATCAGCCAAAGTATAAGTTTTTGGAACTGTTGGAAAAGTATAAGCTATTAAAATTCACTTATCTTTTAAAAAATCTTTAAAAAATTAACTTCTTTTTTGAAGCTGTTATATACATAATTGTGACACATATTGTAGAAATAGAGGACATTAAAAACCACTGATTAATTAAATAAGGAGTAAATTGCATAAATTGAGGCGTTTTGCAATTAAACATTAGAGAGTTTAGTCTGTGGCATTGTTGTTTTAGCTAAACAAGCACTTTTAATTATAATGTTATATCTCTTAAGTTTGGTCAAATAAAATAAAAACGGACTGTTTTTCTGTATGAAATTTATCAAAACCTCGGAACATGTTATTTCAAGCAGCATTCCATCTAGCGTACCTTATAACTACAATACAAGCGTTACTTTCCGTTGGATGAGAATGCAAATTTGAGCACTTGCGTTCGTAGCGTTTTGATCCGGTAAGCCTCAAGCACCTGCTGACCTATAGAACGTTCAAGTCACGCCAGCAAAACCCGTCCCGAATGCATTCTTGCCCTGCGTTCGTCCACGGTAAGACGGCAAACAACGCTAAACAACCACTCGCCTTCACCGACCGTTGAAACTGATCTCTCACTCTCTTTTTCTCCCTCTCTCTCTATGGAGTACACCGTAAACCATTGGCCCCGAAGGCGTCGAAACATGGCGTACCCATGGCAGGACAATCCAACGCAGCAACAGCATCATTACGGTGCGTTAGACCGCTTTGGGATCGGTAAGGGAAAGTTACAGTAATTGAAAAACAGTACATCCAACCTTTCGTCGGCTTCGTCGGCCACCCCTTACACCGTGCATAATTCTTATTCAATCCACCTTCTCAAGGAGTGGAGTGAAAAATGAAACGGGGCTCGACTTAAGGGCTCGTTGATCCTTGAACCTGACATTCTCGCGTGAACTCTTTTCTGCCTTTGGTGCCCGGCTCGATGGATGTGAGATGTTGTGCGAGATTTAATATAAATTCCCATTATCCATCGAGCCTGGTTCAGCCTGTTGTCTCATACCGCTGCATTGCACCGCAATCCCAACCCATCGAACAACGATCGGGTCGGCTGTTTTGCAATTTTAGCGAGATTTGTTTTAGCTGCTTTTTTTTTTGTTTTCGGTTTGCTTGCTTACTTCATCTTTTCTTCCCAACAAGTTGCTAACGGGGAAAATATTCAATTTAAAACTTTCAACACCGATCGTTCATTCTTCCGTGCAGTGATGGGAAAGTGGGATAAGGCAGCGTTCAATGCAGTGAGCAAGTGAAACAATTTATTAGCTACATAAAATATTCTGAAATAAGCTGCACGTCACATTCCTACAGTAAAAATTGTTTAAAGAAATGAAAGTGAGATAAAATAATTACTATCTTTGAACAGCCGGTTCGAAATATGATTCTGTTTTACATTAAGTTTATAAAAAGAAGATCGTTAAATGATTCAATCGTTTTAGCTTGCTTTTGTCCGAAATTTGCCATCCGCTCCATCGAATGACACGTGGCATTGTCAAAATGAAGTCTAAAGTCGATCAAGAAAGGTGATAAAAAAAACTTACCGCGAGCCAATTGTAAATTTTAATGAGCATTGGAGCTATTCAAAATGTTTGCCAGTCCGTTTGCCATCCCCAACGTTCATCCCCAAAGCCCTTTTCCACCCATGGGACACGGTGCGTACCGAAAGGCACGTCAGACGAACTCGGCGGACATTTCATTCCCACTGACAGGCGCCTCGCGCGTTGAATGGTTCACGGAAGTAAGTTCGCGCTTCGACCAGGCAGCATTATGACGCTGGTGGACACCTCCCATCCGGGTGCACCGCAAATCGAAAAGCCCGACCGGAAAGCCGGCCCGTGCGCCATAAAGTGATTGCTGTTATTGTTATGGACGTTATTGCTCCCAACTCCCTAATCTATGCTAATTTGCCATGTATAACCATAAACCATTACGATAATGAATAAAATAATGGCCGCCGGGTTGGTATTGGTGGTGGCCATTTTGCCACGGCCGAAACACCGAGACCGCCGGTTTTGGGAGGGGTTTTGTTTCGCGACCCGAATGCGCTGGTCAGTGCGTATGGATGGTGCTTGTGGGGTAAGTGTGTGCATGGCTCTGTCCGAAGAGAGAGAGAGGTTTACTTAAGATCCCGCTAGAACGTGTCATTATTACGTAAGAGGTTTTAGGTACGGTTCTGTCTAAGCCTCCTTGACGTTTTGGGGTTGAGTGGACGATGGGGATTAATAAGCGAATAAGCTGCCAACAGTTGCATCTACACGTACGAACGGACGACTGGGCAGGAGTTAGGATAATTGTTTATCCACCCATTGCCCCTTAGCTTCATTGTGGATTTGAGGCGCTTAGTGATTGCAATCTTCATATAGTGATGGTGTTAAGATAGCTGCACACATGAATTAAATATTAAGTGACGTACAACATGACCTTGATGATAATTTAGTTTAGTTTTGTAGTGTTATATTTTTTTCAAAGATAGACAGTGAATAATATGATATAAGCCCGAAAAATTATTATAGGAAACGCCAAGAAGTATGCAATTCGTAATACTTTTTGCAATTTTTCATAAAATTTAATCACATTATTCGACAAAATAACAATTAATTATAAAAAAAAATCATAAACTTAGTGTTTTAAAAACCTTTTTTCCTTGCATTGCCAAAATTCAACAATCCGAACATACTATTTAATACGCACTAGGAAAATCGCATCAGCCTTCTGATCCACGATTACTAACCAGAAACTCAAGAGCATCCACTCGACGCTTGAAGTTACCGACGATGCTAGTGTGGTCGACCGGCGAGACGCAGTTTCAGCTGATAATGACTGAATAATTACGATGCATTGCGTTGCACACTTGACAAACAAGGGAAGGCAGAAGCAATAGTCATCGAGAGTTTCTGTTTGAAGTAGTTTGAAGGGTTTTGAGCGAGTGAAGCGTCTCGAGCGAAGGTACACAAAAACTATGAGCGGGAAATTACTTTCAACCCCAAACTTTGGGATTATTTCAAGAGAAAAAGTTTGCCGTGAACGGCAGGCTTACAGGTTTCGTGGAATGAATAGTCGAGAGTGCACCCTGGGAAGACAAATTAGAAAGTGAACATAACAAGAATGCACAAGGGTTGTTTTTAGGAATGATTTTGAACTGATATGAAGCATAGTGAAAATTCGTTATTTTGCTCGACAAAATTTGTTTCCTTTTGACATTTTGAAGCTTTGACAGTACAAACTTTGAAAAAGGCACGATGTTCCACAGAATGAAAATTAACCAAGGCGGAATCCTTTCACTTGTCTCTAACTACCGCATAAATGTTTCAACCTCAAATAAATGGCACACATATTGTTACCTCGATAATGAACAGAGAGTAAAAACTTTCTTAAAAAAGTAAAAACTACTTTCCCTATCCCTTACATCAATATCCTTATCTGGAGCATGAATTTTACTCTCTGCATGAAAACTTTCCAGACCAAAAGAAATTGCATTGTTGTGCAAATTCCACTAACCGTCTATTCTTCTAACTTAAATAGCAGCAAAAACGACATCGTGATATACAACATTTGTAACATGGCTTAGTTCCAGGTCAACCAGTCTGGGTTTTTTCCTCAAAAAATCATGTCTCACTTTTCTTGTATATCTGGTCTATTTCCTAACAGACAAGAAATGTTCAACATAGTCCCAAGGTATCACTGCTCTGGTCCTGCTGTGCCCTTATTTTTCGCTTACTGTACCAATCGAAATACTATTCCATTTACTCTGATGCTGATATATTACAGATCTATCGTAAATATTGTCCAGAAGAAGAAGAAGAAGAAAAGAAAGAAGAATCCCTTCCCACCATTACTCCTGATGTTGGTGTTGATGGTGAGAAATTCATCCAGCTCCATAAAAAAAACACCCCAAAACCCCTCGACCTGCGAGCTCCAAACAATGGCAATCGGGGACGCAATAAAATTTATGATTTGTTGTCTGCCCCGTTTTTATGCTCACGATGCGCCAAAATAAAGCCAAAGCAAGGAACCAGGTTTCTTTTCCAGGGGCGATTGTTTGCTTTTCTTCCCTGTAGCTTTTATGGTATTTTTTTCTTTAATTTTCTTCTCAATGCAATAAAGACATTTTCCCGACCGTAGGTAGGGCTGTTTAGCGTAGATAACTTCTTTTAAACAGACTGTAAGAAAGATCGCTACAAGAGTAGGGTGTTGGTATAAAGGAAGGAGTGGGATACGGGGCGGTTGTTTGATGGTTGGCACGCAAGAGGCTGTGGTACGTAAGAATTACGACATTTTTAAAGCTGATCCTGATAGTTCGTTATCGATGTGTTTTCATCGTGGTTTATTTTGTTTTATTTTGCCCTTACCGACTGTTTTCGCCATCTCGGGTGTACCCACGTTCAGCATAATAATGGGTTTTAAGCATTTCCACAAGCGAAATGGCAAAAGATGCGAATAAATTTCAATTTTCATTTCCACCTTCCATTTTCATGTTTTGTTTCTCCCTTTCCGTAACATTCCAGCGTTCAAACATTGCTACAGATGCTGGAAGAAAGAAAAAGAGACTCACACACAACATACCCGGGGGTAAACATCTTATCATCTTATCGTGGGGTGGGAAAATTTGCAGCTCGGTGCAACTGTTACGGGCAGGTTTTATATATATCGGTTTCCGAGGCGTTCCGTACGAGACACACTCCCTGTCTGGTTGTGTTACCTATCCCGCAGCACGTGAGTATACGGCGTAAATTGACATTTAGACGTCGAGTGCATTGCAAACAATTAATTTTTAATCGCAATCTATTTCATTTCCCACACTCCGAAAACACTCGTACACCGAATGAGCTGCCCCGGCTCGATTTGATCGTTCTGCCGCGGTGTAAATTGTCTCCGCGAGATGCAACGGTGCCAGGGCGAAACGACACTGCAGATGCACTTAAGTGCAGGGACACTATTTTCAATGCATTAATTTTAATGGCACCGTAACGATCTCGCAACGGGAAATAAAACCCAACCAGGCTGTGTGTGTATTTTTTTGTGTAGCTGGGCTTTTACAAGCAAACGGAACCCTAGCAAGGACGGAAATGGAGGGAAAAACTTACTTCCCAAAGCTCTATTGAAGGAAGGATATGATACTCATCGTTACATCTTGCAAGGATACCTTCTGGTTGGATCGCTTAGTACGAGAGCATAATCCCCGCCTTAAGCCAACGAGGTACATGGGTTCACTATTAAAAATCGATAAGCTACATCAACCGTTCCACCTTGGTGATGCATTGTACCGGTTTGCGGCAAACCTGTGATACACGTTTCATTAAAAATCCACGCCCGATTATCCAACCGCTTGTACCTCGTGTTCATGGGAAACAGTTTGAGAGTAATTATAAAACCCTACGTAGAAGTGTCCATCCATGCGTGTTTTTTTTTTAATTTTCTTCATTTATTATCAATCCCTTCATCTTGTATCATGAAGCAAGGAATTGTGTGTGTGTGTGTTTTTTCGCGTATGTTGCTTTTTCCACTCATCGTTCGATTTTCAATCGCTTGCGGCAGAAAATAGGATTACATCATGCTTGGGATGATCGTGTACTCGACAATCAACGGCTTCCGAGAGGAGAAATGGCCGACCCGAATGGGTGGATGAAACCGATGGGTCGAAATTACAACATTACTTTTCTGTCATCGTTCGTAATTGTCGATAATGGGTTTCGCTATAACAGGCACCGGGGGGTGAAAATATTATCCCGATTATGTTTGATTGTATGTGATTTCTCGTTTCGTTTGTTTCATTAACCGAATCGAACATTGTGTGCCATTTTGAAAGGTTACAATCACGCTAAAGCTTCCAAGCAAGTATGAGCATGAAGCCACAGATAGGAACTTCGGTTGAAATGTCTTTATTGAGCGCAGTCAAAACTTACGTCACATTGTGCGAGTTTAAAATATTTGTACGGCATTATCTAGTGCGACATAAATTCTATTCCAAACATTTATCTTTTCCCCGTAAAAACCGTAAGCGTACTTCTTCTCGAGAATTTTTGGGGGCGGCAATAATTTAAAACACTTGCGCACATGCAAAAGCACCACTGGTAGCTTCCCAGCTTTAGTTTGAGTACCACAATTGAGTGCCATTAAAAATAAAATTCCAAATAAAAGAAAAAAAACCCAACAATTCTCCCCCCCCCAGGAAGGCACTTCACATGCCATCCGAACACGGAATCGGACCTCAGCAAACCGAATGCTCTGACCTCAAACACTGACAGTTTTTTAATTAGGAAACGACCGATATGCTTATCAGGAAAAACCCGCCTTTTCCCTCCGGTGGTGTCAGGCCACGCGTACGTACAGGGATGGGTTTTTGTGGATTTGTGCACGTACCGGGCTTCTCATTATTTCTGTAAATTATAACGACCGGCCCAAAGTTCACCATAAAACATTCTTCATCGTCTGTGCTGCGTGCACTCGAGCGCCGTGTCTGTATGTGTTCGTATGCATTTCGAAGGCTTTACCGCACAATGCATGTTTTCCCACGATGGAAAAATATGTTTTATTGCTGGCTTCAGGGCAGGGTTTTTTTTCCTTCTTCAAACGCCTCGGGCCAGAACATTTACTTGACACTGGCCCTGGGAGCAAAATTTACATACGTTCAGTTGAAGTTATTTGTTTCTGATAAGCATTTACTATGCTTATGGTTGAGAAGATAGTTAGTAATATGTTTAGTTTATAGTTTGTTCCTGTTCCGTTTCATTTAAAAATTAATGCACATTCAAAAAATTTCGTTTTTACATCAAATTATATTTTTTTCAGATTAATTTTTATATTATCCATCCTCGTATCGTGAATCAAACGAATTTGGTTTATTGACAATTGGATGCTTTTATATAACAGCATAAAAACTTGGACAAATTTTCAAACATTATATGACATGAGCAGATCACAAGAATCAGAAGAATTTAATTCGAGAGTCTAATAGTTCTATCGTCGTACTACTCATGGAGTCATTAGAGCAGATCCTCCATTATCTGCTGACCATTTTTCTCGCAATTCCTCTCAATTACAAATCTATTTCTACAAAATTGTACATTAATTATTAGGGAAGTTAATAACCTGGATAACATAGTTCTTTTTACCATTTTGTATCACATATGTCATGTAACAACAAACTTAAAGATGTGAATAATTCTCATTAAGTAAAAAAATTGTTACTCTAACATCCAAATAGAGGTGGAACAGTAGCTTCTACTTCTAATCCCAAAATTAATTCTTTTTTATTTTACTTCCTTTAAATATGGGATGTACACGTTATGCTGCACCCATTACTTATCACTTACACTTACATCAGCTGTGTAATCGTGTTTCTTTTATTGTTCCAACCGCTCGCCGTACCATTTCGATGAACGCAAACAGGTCCGGTCTAGGCAAACAAAAGCTACCGAAGACGAACACTGTTAAAGCTCGAATTCCAGCAACCGGGCGCTACCTACCCGGGGCTGTACAAATTAAGATATTATTTAACCCTCATAATTTATCCTTAATTAAATTGTTGCGCCAATATTTACACTGCTCAAACACGCTGAAACAGACGGACGTTAAGAAGGTAATGATACGCAATGCTAATGGGGTGGTAGGGGACTGTAAAAGGTGCAAGTGCAACGGACGGCACTATTTGCACGGTTTTGCAGGATGATTCACAGCTGGCAAGATGGCTGCTCAATTATGCATTTTAAGATTTCCTTTTAAAGCCCATTTTTGGCATTGAATTTGTTTCTTTCTTTGATTCACCAATCCGAATCATAAGTGTTGGTAGCACCGTGTTGTATTGTTATAACAGTAAAAGTAAATAATTGTGTGGGCCATTGTTGGTGAACCATGGGAATGTTCTCCACTAAGGGGCACAATTTTTGATGATTTTATTGCACAATCAGCTAATTAATGAATGATCACGATTTCTACAAATGGTTCGGAAACGTGGTAGAATGTTCGAGAAACACAAAAATAAGCTCGTATTTACTGCAAGAATTTTTCCTATCATGAGCCATCACGTACACCATTATTCTTCCACTCTAAGTCAACCTTGTCAGTCTTTCATTCCTGGCAATTTTGTAGGATCATTTAAAAACAAAAATTTAACAATAGTCTTGGAATTTTATTTACTAGAAATAGGGTGCTATTTCTTGGAAATAGTATATCCAACTTCTAACTAGTCCAGAACCAAATTTCGATAGTTTGTTAAGTTGTCACCTGCCCGAAGCGATTGAACCCGGTGAAATTATACCATTCTACGTTGAAGAACGATGGCTTTCGCCACCCTTTTATGATGGAAGCTTTTTGAAACTTTTCCATGTTGGTTTCTTCCATTCCTATTAACCACAGCCTTTCGGTCGTTTCGGTCTCTCGAAAACGAACCTCGCCTAAGCAAAGTATCATAGAATAGGCACACACACAAAAAAAAACAACACTTCAACAAGTTTAGTGAAACTCTCCCCGAAACTCGTGCCCATTGCCAGAAACCTCCAGCGACTAGAATACTAGAGCCTTCAACCACAAAGAACTTGGACGGTTTTGTTGTTGTTTTTTTCCCGTACTCTCCTTGTTAACCCCAGAACAACTTCGGTACGCTTTTCTGCGGGCCCGGAGCACGCGTTCGGCATTACGCCCGATGGTCAAATGGTAATAAAAGACCATAATTCCCTGTTCAGCGGACCGCAGGACGAAGGCATGAAGCAAACCGCTTCTGAGGGCGACTCACGTTACGGCACGGAATTGATTCACTTTCAATGGTGGCACTGCCAAAGTAAACCATCCTTGTACTGGTCCCTTCCCTTCCCGGCAGTGTGAGTTGTGGCCCCCATCCGGTTACTACCACGAACACTCGCATATCGAGCGCTAGAAACACTCATTTCAAATGCTGCAACACGACCGGGAATTAATTTTGCGTGTTTTTATTTAATTTGTCTGTGGGATTTGCATAAAAAAATGTGTCGTAATTGAAAAAGTATTAATGACACCCCGTGATTCGTTTACGTCCGCTAGCTGGCTGCCGGAGGGGGCTAAACAACACGTCCGATGAGCGCCATTTTTTCCCTGCCGCTTTTTTGTTTCTTTGTTTTTTTTTGGTAGGAGAGTTTGGAAGTTTTTTTTCCCTCTGCAATCAAAAGGATTTTCTCTCTCTTTCGCTTCTCCTTGTTTTGGTTTTCTTAGAAGGGTGCGTGAGCTTCAAAAGCAAAGCACGTTTTATGGTTAGAATTTAACGACTTGAGCGATGGGTGTGCAGTACCTGCTTCGAGACGGGCATCTAACGCTAAAGTGGTATGACACCGTTGCTCATATTTAAAGGTGATTTGTGTGTCATTCCGTCGGGGATGGGTTTGAGTCACAAGCGTTTGCCTCCGCGAATTATTCCCGCGGTAACACCGCCTTTCTTCAAAGGTTTGCATACTTACAGTCGTATGACATCATCAGAGCTTCAAGAAACTGGCCATTGTTCTGCACAGTAAAAATGGCCTTTCGTCCGAGTTGTTTCTACTGGTGTAAACTCACGCGCGATGAATATTTCGTATACGGTGGTTGACCAAAGTTTCGACAACGAGTCGCACCCGTGGAATGTATGACATTTGCACTTGACAGCACTGTCGCACGCAACTGTCGTTAGGTGAGAATAATTCTGAAAGTTTTGCTTTTCCCGTTCCAAGCGGAAGTTAATTTCCTATGGCTGCTAAGTTTCGTCCAGTGAGAGGAGTTTAAAAGGAGCATAATATTTGGATAATTCAGCTCCCAGCTCAGTGATATGAGATTCAGTGAACAAGAACGTTTCCAGTGAGTGAACATTTGAATAAACAACTTATCAAGTATTCCGTATAATACATAGTTCTATACAACTAAGAAAAATATTGCTAAAAAAAATTCCCAAAACGTTACACAAGAGCACATTAAAATTTGTTTTAAAGATTTCTTTCTGTTCGTGTCAATTAAGCGAATTCAATACGCTCCTTAATGTACTCAAACGCACGGCAATTCTTTTCGCAAAACATTGTACCTAACTTTGCTGCAAACAACGCTTCCTGATATGATAATCACGCTCGACAGATGAAATGAACAGCAAACATATGCTCAGAACTAAACATTGTGATGGCGGATACCTTGTTTATCACAAAACGAGCCTGCTGAGTAAATAGCCAACAGTTAGCAAAAGTTAATCAAACACATTCTTTCTAATTCATTTACATGTATCTTGGGCGCGTGTTCATCAGGCAGCAGAAGAAATGGGAAAAGTTCTTAATTATCTTACATATTTGACAAGCTGGTCCTATTTTTGTGAGTAAACAGCAACGATGTGCCTCTAAAAAATGGTAATGCGCATCCTGCTGGAAGTTCCTAAGTATTTTGTTCCACTAAGGAAAATGAATAATCCCGAAAATATCAGTTATTTAAAAAAGTTTTTAAAGAATTCGAGCGAAGATAAATTAAACCATTGTACAACAAATAATGATACTGAAGAAAAAAAGTTGTGCACGCTGTTTATTAAATTAGCTTCATCGGTTTATCCGTCGCTGCTTGTTTATTCTTCATTTCGTAAATCTGAAACGTTACTGTTTAGCACTACTGGGCGCCTCCATCACAACCAGGCGCCTCCATCGCAAGCAGATGGCTGTATATATAAAGCCGCCAGCATGTTTGCGAGAGGACGAACACAAAACTAATTAAGTTAGAATATGCCGCACGACAAACGAACCTCACGGAAAACGGAACACGCAGCAAACAGTTCGATGGCTGTTTATCACAAACGTGCAATCAAATGGTTCATTTCATGCTTCGTTTTAGGAGCCTATACGAATGCCATGTTTCGACACGAAGGTAAAGTGTCCACCATAACTGGCAGACAGTTAGGTAGAGATAGCCCATTGAGGTAACAGAGTGAAGTGTTAGAAAAAGGAGTTATTTTGAAATATATTTCTATTTCCATGTTGTATTTCTATGAGGTAAATTCATTTGTAGCTGGATTGATAGTAAAAAAGTTTTTTTTTTCTTGTCATCCCTTACCTAAAGTTCATTTAGACCTATATAAATATTTTTATGAAAAATCATTCATCTGTAAAATTGCTACGTTACTTCATTGATCAATTCATCATTATGAAAATTCGCACCCCGACAAGCATCCATGTTCACCCACACACGTGCTGCTGCTGCTGATCCGAAAAGATAAATTTCAATACGTGATACCTAATTAGTTGTGGAATCCTGATTTGAATAATGATCACCGTCGCGTCGATTATGATAACGATGCAGCTGCTGATAAGCAGGTGCAAGTGCATCATTATGCGATCAGTTAGATCAGTTCACCACGGACCACTTGATTGTGAACGTTAAAAACATTAACCGTACGCGCTCTAGCTAGTTCATTTGGAATGTGCCTTTTCCCTCGTTTCTACAGAAATCAACAGCTGCGTACCACCTGATCCAGGAAAGTAGTTAATGATTTTCTCACTTGAAAATTGCATTCAATGTGTGTCATCAAGCGAAAGTCAACACAATTTGCAGTTCCACGGTCTAATCAATTGCATGCATCGTTGATGCAGAACGTTAAATAAATAACAATTACTGTGCGTTCGAGTTGATGTTTCTATATTGAAGTACTAGATTTTTATGATTTTGATTTAAAATATATTTTTCTTCGAAAAGTATTCAAACGCATCCCTAACAAATGTTCCTCATATGCAACGCTGCGCTTAATACATTCATTGTCGAGCGTCTACAATCCCAAACGAATGGTTAATTTTTTTCTGGCCCTCCCTCCAAATATTATCAACGTTTTATGCCCGCAGAACAAGTGTCACCAAGTGCCAAATCACTTCATCTGCTATGTAAGCTTCCCTTACATTGTCCACTTGCACAAATGGTCTTCAGCGCATTAGCACAATGTTTCAATTTCCAGCTTGCCAAAGATTACATATGTTCCTTTTTGGAAAGCACCAAGGGTACCGCACTTCTTACACTGAATTTCACTTTAGCGTCCCAAACCACTCACGAAGCAAACACACATCCACACAAATGGGGAAGAGCATCGTAATTGGATGCTTCCACTAAGCGGGGGCAACCAACATTGCACCATCGTTCCGAAAATTGACCACCAAGCAGGACCACACTCGTAATGAAGTTACGACGGGCTAGATGGCCACAGTAAGTGGTGTGGCCCCTCTTTTATTTTTCCATAATTTGTTGCTTGCCAGCAATAGAAGGATGGGACAGGTCGGGAGTTCCAAATAAAACCCCAAGAAAGAAATCAGACAACATGACGTACACTCACCGCACAGCTCGCCAATCCTAGGTGCCAAATGGAAAACCGGATAATGTGTCACAAGATGGGCAACAAAAAATCGGCAACAGTTCCAACATGACGTTGACCACATCCCTCTACGGGATGGGGGGAAGATACTGGATGAAATCCCCGCGGGTCTCCTAACTCGACTGCATCCTTAACACCCGAAAAACTGACTGTCCTGCCGCGCCGCCGGTGGAGTTCATGAGATGTCCATAAAGAATAATCGAAAATGGACAGCAACAGCGTGAGTTGCCTTGTTGCCCGGACCGCCAGATGTGGTCCGAGATAAAAAAAAAAAACCACACACTCGGATACACAGAAACGAGCGCATCTTTTGCAGCGGAAACGCAGTGGCACCAGTAAGCGACATCACCGTCATGTTTCCATCACTCTCATCGAGCATCATCATCTTCCCGATGCGGACGACAGACGGTTCGGGATTTTCCCCCAGGGGTAATGGTTGCAACTACAGCCACCATCCTACCAGCAGTCCGTAGCTGTGAATGTGACACACTTTTGCACCATCGTTGCCATGTTGGCAAGTGTGTGCTAACGGTGAAACCGGAGCTACGATAATGATATTTCATTCCACGCAACGGCAACAACAACTGCAAAAAAATCTACACCACCATCCGGCGATGCCGGCACTTACTGAAGGGGTTTACTCCATTCCACGAAATAGCTTCCCTGATAGAGGTTTCATACATGTATCAAATTTAAATGCCCGCGTGTATTGCTCGTTAACAACTCCCCGTGCACAAAATGCAATCTGATTTGTGGTGCAACAATGCCGAATGCGGATTCTGCCGCGGCGAAAACCGCAAACGTTGTAATGCTGCCCGGAAGGAAGTAACCGTGCGAATGCGAATTATTCCCTCGAATGGTGAATTCTTTCAATGAACCATGAAATAAGGTCACTTCCGGCTGGTGGACGCTGGTACACACGGGGCTCGGACCCATCATACCCCGGTACAATCACGTATAGGAAACGCACTGCACTTACATCGCATATCATACGACACGGATCGGATCGGTCTGAGCCTTCTTTTTTTTTACTCACTGTTCCTCGTTTGCTTTATTTACAGGCATGCATACAATCGCAAAAAAAAAACAAACCCCACATCCCAAATACACAATCGAATCGGTGCACAGAGTGGACATTAATATGCATGACAGATAATATGCTCTTGTGTGTACGTGTGTATGTGTTTGAATTTTTTATGTTGCTTATTTCAGCGAAAAAAAAAATCAATTCGCCCCCATCCACCTTCCAGTGCCAACGAAGGCGATCGATACGCGCACGATGGTGGCACGCGATGGAACTGGTGTAATTTCATATTGATGAAGTTGTCACACGTTCGGCTAACGGCTGGACACACTAATTATACGACCTTTGAAGGTCGGGCTGCGATGATCTTTCCACGTCGCGTTGCGTAACGCGGATGGTGGGTTATTTCAATTACGGTGATTGAGTTGAGGTTGCTGCCAAATGGTTGAAATGCATTAAATTACGGAACATTACGGCATAGGCACTAGCGGATATAGCTAATAACGCAATCGTAAAGGGATAGGGATCACCTTCAAGGACCTCTTTCTGACAGTTTGCTAAAGCGAACTGATTGAAGTGGTCATCCTGGCTTGAGTACACGTTTGACTTCAAACTGACTTGGGTTTTATTTTTAATTTTTAATTCAAAGTGTAGGCTTAAGTACATGCTGGCTTGATTTCCGGCATGAATTCAGACTCGAGATAAGTTCGTTGTTATGATTCCAGCTAATAGAAATAATTTTTACCATGCTGCTTCTGTTCGAGGCCATGATGCAACTTCAGGCAGGAATTCTAGCTTGAGGCATGTGTTTAAGCTTAAATGCAGGCTTGATATCCGGATTAAGTTCCTGGCTTGAGTTGAAGCTAACTTGTATTCGATCTGGCTAGAGCTCCGACTTGAATATAAGCTTGAACGTAGGCTTGAGTAAAGGCTTTTCCAGACGATTTTCAAAACGATTAATATTTTTGTATTTTGTGTTCTTTTTTTAAAGACTTCATTCAAAATATATATTCTGCTCCCAAACGATTCATGTTTGATTTTCCGTTTAAAACGATACATTAGGATCCTTAATTTTCACAACAAAATTTAAATAATTTAAGGTCAATTATTAAAATACATGTATTAGTATTATGTATTAGAAAAATTTGCATAGTGTCAGAAAAGAAAACTGTATAGCTTTATGCAGCAGATGTATGCAATTTTTATATTACTTGCTGTCTATGGCTTTCGAAACTGCCAGCTAGGATACATGGTTTTTTTAATTTCATTTGGACCAAAAGAGCACAATGATTTGTACAGCGATTCCATTCAAACGTGGTAGTAGCATGGAACTACGCAGCACAATGAGAGCGCCATGTATTTCCAAACCATGCTCTAATCTATTGTCATACATCAGGCAACGGTAAGTGACATACAATCTACTTTCCAACAGCTGCAACGTACTTCACTGCCGAGTATGAAGCAACATCTGCCAAGCGTATCGATAATAAAGTTAATTAATCATACTAAAAGCATTTCCACCATACCAGTACCACCGTACCCACCAGAGACTTGACCGAATTTAGTGGAGGATATATTTTAGTAGGTGCTTGCTTGTGTGTATGCGTGTGAGAGTGCGTGATTTACTCAACTCTCACCTTATAGAGAAAGCAAAAGTATTTCGGGTTGCTGAGACGAGGGTACAGGAGTCGGAAGTGGCTATGCGTTAGTGATATATGGTCACGCCGGTACCGGGACTGATTTCCCTGTGTCATTCTCTTGATGGAAAAATGTGCCTCGTTTTTGCGATGGACACGGAACGGGAACATGCAAGGAAGGAAGTGGGAAGGTGTCGGGAATTTGAGACTAGTACTGGGTGAAAGGGAAACAGTTTGGAAACTGTTATACCTTCACCCAGTCGTTGCTCGTATAGTGGTTGTGGTATGTAACATTGAAGTGAAGTAAATAAATTGTTATGATGGAGGAGTTCCGAAGATTACATAAAATATTGCACAAACAATAAAACAAGTGAAGCTTAAGGTACTACTGGTCATACAAGTTACAACAAGTTTCCTCATTGCCACTACACCCATCAAGTCCAACACAGTACAACCCCAAACCAACCCACCCCTTTCCACACCTTCTCACCAACAATGAAGATGAACCAAACTACTATTAATCTTGTTCCTAATCCAACAAAACCAACCGTTGACAAGCGTAAAAAGTTTTTCCTCACAAACCAAACCCGTACCTTTTTCTGTCCACGGTTGCTCGTCTACGCAAACACCCACACACAACGCCATCGACCAACCCGCTCTGGGTGGTGTAATTACGTTCGATCGGTTGAAAATTTTCCCCATTTACACCTACTTCACCCAGGCTTAACCACGCGGAGCAATAATTTATCTACGAAATATAATTTGATTTAAAAGTTAGCGCCATTTTTCAGCACGCGTACGCTTTTCCGTATCGTTTCCATCATCTGGGTAGCAGGATGAAGATTTCGCACATATGGATTGGAACTCAGCGGGGCCCCATCTGTGTTGGTGAGCAAATTTTCGCGCGAAGTAAATGGAGAGGTTCAGCACGGGAGATGAAATATGCGATTTAGGTGAAATAACGCAGTGGATCAGATGGATGGGAGCTACTTGTTCGGTGCTTTACAAGATGAAGACGATTTATGGATGTGGATGATGTTTGATAAGCCTTTCACTGTATTTTATTTTTGTTTTTCATATTCAACGTTGAACGTTGAAACAAGTATCGACAACTAGTTGCCTTTGAGTGAATATTGTCATAGTTTGAATGATTATTTGTATATCCTTGAGCTTTACTTAAAGCTGCAATTAAATTAAACCCGTATTACATGCCGGATAGTCAAAGGATATGTTCTTTGAGTAGGACCACATCTAAAAACCACGAAATTGTAAAAAAATCGCACAGATTTTCATTCATACTTTAGACTTCCACAGGTTATCTTTACGCGACATCAACCCCACTATCGGCTGAATCCCACCAACCATAGGTCACCACCCTACGGGTGAGTGAAATAATCGAAGCATTTGCCACTAACGAGATTGCTGGTCGGGAAGGTAATGGCACAGTAAAGTCTTTACCCATCCGCAACCAGAGAAGGTAAAGCAAACGATGTCGTTAGAATGATTCCGAGAAGATTATACCTGTTCGTTCGTTTGTCTGTGACGGGTTTGACACCAACACTGCTAACCTTTATCCCGTCGGCGCTCTATCTCACACTCGCCTGGTTCGATTCGGTGCGGTTTTTGCATTCCACAATTTTCACATTTTGATGCCGTGCATTCCACATTGACATGGAATGTGAAACCTTTCTGGAACCCCTCTCGGAGGACTACAATCGGGAAGATCACTCGTACAGATCATTACATCGATTGAGCTTAATTGATAACGTATTGAGAAGCGCATCGACTGTCATGGGTGAATTCCTCAGTTTTCTTTACCCTACGGTGGGATTTGCTATTGTCAGTTTGATCAGTTTGATAAGTTGATAATTGATACCCTCCATCCCCTTTTTTTAGATAAGTTGCGCTTTTAGTTATGTTGATTTGTTATTGGAGATTTTAGGTGACCATGTCTAATCTAACAAGTTGTCAGTCGTTTTCACGACTCTTTTAAGTTTAATAGTGTTGCTATAAGTTTCTGTTTCTTAATTTTTTTTAAAGATTCGGATATACAGAAACAAATCACTATCTTAATTTTAAAGTTTTTCAACGCTACAATCCGTACGATGTCATGTCTCTGTGTCTCTTTTCCAATTCACATTATTATTTCTATACGACACAGCTAATACGCGGGGCTTTATGTTCAATTCAATTTCTTTTATTTTAGGTCCTTGTGTGGCTTTACACCATTTTGTTAAACAAATCAACAAATTACTCATCTGTTTAAGAGAATATATCTTTCTGAAATACAATTACGACAGCATTTAAATAAGCTTTGCATAATAAATTTATGGTCACCGATAGTAATTATGTGATCACCGAAATACTCACAGATTCTATTTTGTTCTGCATATGGTATTCGTAATATCATTACAAATAATATTAAAAAGTCGTGCAACCATTTTCCCATTATAGTCGCTCTGTATGACTTAATTATGCACCCGTAAAGCAAAATCGTGCAGTAGTAAATGAAGTTTTGACAGCAAGTCGAGTTCCTTTGACATCTTGCACTAATAGGTCCCAGCTAAAATGGAGAACAACTTTTACCCAACTAACCACAATTCCAGAATGTGTTCATGGCCCATAACCGGGCACACATTGCTGGGCGATGCCCATGCACAACTAGCTAACAGATACCATCGCGTCAACCACAAACCATCCAGAAACGAGCACGCGAGTCGAACATTACGAAACGGAGCACTTACGCATCACTCCGCTATGGCTATGTACACGCCAATGTAACGTTGTCGTGCTTTTGCACCGCGTTTAAATTAGTACCCCGTACTGTCTACTATCTACCATTCCCAACTTTTCCCCAAAAGCAACAGCGAAAGACAGCCTTAACTCAGTTACTTGTTGGTGGTTGAAACACTTAGTGCAGTTAGCGCGAACTATCCCGAATTATCATCATGCCGTTTTGGAAACAGTGTGTTCGTACAGCGTCGTTTGTGTGAATTTTGCAAATGAAATTTGGTCCTAACCGTCACCGGCAGCCCGGGAAACTGGAGCTGGTGCGCATCCGCTTCAACCGATGAGTGAGAAATGGGGTCCACCAGCCACCGACCTCAATCGGCGCGCTCCGGAACGTTAGCTCTTCTGCACCCCAAAACTAACCGAAACCGTTGCGTGTTGCCAATTCCCACCGGTGCCATCTTAATTCGCATTAAGCTCGCGAATGCACCAGCCAAACCGACTGCAAAACGTTCCACCCTCACCACCAAAAACCGATTCTTCGTCGTTGCGTCGACGTCTTACTAGCCCGTAGATGGTGTTTCGTGGAATTTTTCAAACCCGACTAGCGACAGTCAACTTTGGTGATAGTTCTATTCCACTTTTACCCCCTGCCGACCCTTCCCACCCTTTGTGCAACCCTTCCTTCTCATAAGAAAGAAAGAAAGAAGACAGAATATCTGCAGGCGACACACTTCCCGTTTACCGCTTGCCGGCTAGTGGGCGAAACTGAATTTATAGCAAAATGTAATTAATTTGTATAAATCTTACTTTTATTTCGTATTTAATTTCAGCTTCAGTTTTCATCGCCACGCTTCCGTTTAGCCGCGTTTTACGACGGTCGTTGCAAGTGATAAACAAGGAATTCCGAAACGATGCACTCAACGGTGCAAACCGCAAACGACCAAGTCCGAGTAAATGAAGGATTCGCAGTCCGATGTGTATTTTTAAGGAGGGAAGCGATTCCTTCGCTCCTTACCGTTTTCCGGGGGTTCCCAGTTTCGGTAAGGGAAAGCTGTCTCCAAACCCACCAATCTCTTATTTTCGAACGAATGCCCCTTCGTTTTTTCTTATAAACCTCTGTAAGTATCCGTCACTTCCCAGAATGCTCAAGGCGGGAGGTTTATCTGGTGACGAAGTTTTCTCCTGTCTTTACTAACGCTCACACACACAAAATAGCATAGTTTGTCGGAAATTCTTAGCTTGCAAGGTGTTTATACCAGTTATTGTCAGTTTGAGCTGCGAAATTATTTTGAAAATAGTTGTTTGATAAATTACTGAATGTATCCGAGGTTTTTTATTTTACTTATTATTTGTGAATGAACTGTCCCATAATACTTAGTGGGGGTTTAATGCGATTTTTTATATTTACACAATTTTTAAATTTTTGAAAAAAGTTAAACAGTTTTTCCAAAGTGAAATGTTATTTCTTCTAGATTACATTTAAGTTTTGTTTTAACAAGAACCCTTCAAAAAAATGAAATAAAAATGTAAAAATTTGCTAAACTAATTACATAAACATAAAATGCCATTGTATGCTTTTTCTTCACTAAAAAATGAATTTGTAGATCGATACTAATTGTAGGGGAATATTTAAAATAAACCACAAATGTAAAATGCATCAAAACATTACAATACACCTAATGGAACGTAATACCATCGCTCCCCAAAAATGGCACAATGCACTCGAGATGGAAACATTCGACTTCCCTTTGTACTGCCCTTTCTCTCCCTCACCTCACCTTCCCACCATCCAGTTTCTTGCTAAATTAGGCGCTGCCCGTGAAAAGCGCAGTACCGAAACCAGTCACCAGAAAAGTTGCAAGAGACGATCCACCAGCACACGGTGCAACGCCGCCATTGAAACTTTTCTTCGTCGGCGTGCGGCGGTGCCTGAATACGAAATTAATGTCTCTCCTCGCCTGGTGGCCATAAATTTCTCTCCCTTATCGCTGGCTGAAATGCATCTTAAATTATTGTGCTGCTTCGCATTCGCGCACTAACGACCACCGGACTTTCGTGGAGTGGTTCACTTAAAACTATCGAAACAAGGTTGGTGGAGAAAATGTGCGGAGGAAACTGGGACGAGAGGGATAGGGCTCTAGGGAATAATGTGAGTCAATGAAGAAAAGGTTGCGATAATGATGCTAGTATTAAAGACACATTTACTGCACGGCGAGACATAGGTGCACATGGTTCACGTTCTCACCTTCTTACGATTCGTTTAGCGCATGGTAAAATCACTTTTTATTGGGTGAGTTAGTAACTTGTTTTAATCGTTCGCTTCAAAAGCGTTCTAATTTTCTTTCGTAATCATCTGCACAACAAACAACGTACCATCGATAGACCCGACCGAAACCAGTGGAGACAATATGATGATCTAACGAAGTTAAGCGTGCTTATCATGGATAAAGCTATTCAGCATCATAAACCAAGCTTACATTCCGGCTTTCCCAACAACGTAAAACCGAAACCATACTCCAACGGGTCGGAGCATTCTATCGGCGACCACATATGGAAAGTAAACAATGTTCACTCCCTTCCCTTTGAAGGTGGAGGAGTAGAAAGAGGAGGAGAAAAAACAACCAAAGAGGCAGAAAAAAAACACCAGATAAGCCTACCAGCATCACTCGATTGAGCACCGAGTAGGACAACAATGACGATGATGATCATGCTGATGATGGTCAGAGACCATCATAATCTCGTGTATGGATGGGGATTATCAAAATATTTCACTGGTCTCTATTTACCCACTCGTACACATACACAAACGAACGAGCGCAAACAAACGAACGACCATCCGTGACTAGCCAAAAATGAACTTGAACCACAAAACTTCAACCCCGAAGGTGGCTGGTTTTATGTAAGCCCTCCACATCATCCCATCGCATCGTGGCAAAATTCCTAAGCGGCGGTTATGATTGACCATTCCAATATCAACTGAGCTATACAAACAACACGCCTTCATATCCTTTTCTCTTAACCTTTCGCCTACCCGTCCCACAATCGGATCGCGATCGGATGGCGTTCAAAGACGGATATGATAAATTTTTGTATTATTTTTCTACACACACCGGCGGACTAACCGCAACACCATAAAGTATGATGATAGCTTCCGACGTTAGAGATCATAAATCTATACCGGTAAGGAAAACGCATGTTGCAAGCGCAAGCAACGGAAAGGTCTGCAGTTTACAAAGTTTTAACCCATTTGTGTTTTGGATATAAAAAAGGGAGGGAAAAAGTAAAAACAGTTTGGTGGCGCAGGGAAATCCGTGGCTCTATCAAAATAAATTTTACAAATCGGTCCGTTCCTTTCCGGCATGGCTTGTGATGCACCAACCGGAAGGCAGTTACATTTCCAATAGGATATTTAAGCAGGGTAAATATTCTCCCACTTTGTTAGTGGTAAAAAATTAATAACCATTAGGTTTTCCCTTTATGAAAAAAACGCATATAAGAATAAAATTCAATTTTTTAAATAATATGTTCGTTTGAGAAGTTTGTTTAACGGGTAAAGTAATTATTTGTATGACATATTTAGTTTCGTTTCATGGATACTACAGCATGACGATTACATCATTAATTTTCGTTCATAATTTAAAGGCATTTTTTAAACGATGGAGGCGCCCAGTACTTGACTTATTTAAAAGGATTGAAGAGTGAGAGTATAAAATTAAATCAAATGAGATAATTTACACAAGAAGCATTTACTGCAAGAAAGTTTGTAAAAATAACTACAAGTGTTTATGCATGATTATATATAAATTAGAGACTTAACTTCTTCGTATCGAATCTACTCTTCTGTAAAAAAAAATCAGATTTATTTATAAAATCAGGGGTTTACCGAACGGTCTTCCACATGGTAAAGCATTAATTACACTCAAAAAAATTAAATATGTTTCCCACAAAAAAGTACACAAAACAACAAAAAAAGGAGAAAAATGTAGTTGTTTTTTTTTCAGTAGTATGTAGCACACATTCATTGCATCGTTTCCCAAAATGCATGCATTCGAATAACAATGATTAAGTAAGGAAGCATATTACACGAAAACAACAACAAAAAAGGTACTTTCAAATGCACTTTCACCGAAACTGCTGTTTATGATTTTGAACATTTGCCAGTAAATGAAATCGAAATAAATTCCCCTACTGCTGCCTGTGCGCAACACTACATGTGTGTTTCTCGCAAAACCCGGCTCAGCGTTGTAAGCGTGTAAGGCATACCAGTGCCTTCCCGAAAAACGTTCCTTTACGGCTGGCGCGGAAAATGCTTCGGCAAATTTTTACTACTCCACAAACCATCGGCTGCCACCGTTTCTCTGTGCATTCATTTCGAATTGTTTGTAAAAGTGGTAAATAATTCCACGGGGTTTCGCTTTTTTTTCCCCTTTCAACGTTGCGTTGAGGTTTCCACCCTCAACCACGGCTGGAATGTTGGTGCGCAGACGGTGCTACGACCGGGTTTGCAAACCCATTACGTGGCCGGTTCAAAGGGATTGGGTATGTGGGCCCCGTATCTGGACGGGTGTATGCACCTGGCAAGGAAATCCTATTTTAATGCGGTTTTTACATTAGGTTGCATCGGGTTAGCACAATGGTAGGTGAGATTTGGCAGCACACAGGTATTGCCTTTATTGTAGGTATTTACTTGTGGTTTCCCATCGCCCACTGGTTGGATGCGTTTTAACTCATAAGCGCTAATGTAAGCATTTTTGGATTATGCATATTTGTCTTTTTTTTCAATAAATAATCTTAAACCGTTGAATGTAACTCTTCATATGAGTATAATGTTCTGGTTTGAAAATAATGTCACTTTGTGCATTGTTAAACAACACCGTGACGCGGCCATCACAACTTTATAATGTATGCAAAAGCCATCGTTAGCATCATCTCCTGTGATGAGGAAATTAAAACAGTACACACATACACACACACGTCAGCAAATCGCCAACGAACATGCCGGACGTCGTTCGATCCGTTAAAGGATGGGAAAGATGATCACCTTCTCGGGACTCGGCTTGATGCTTTCCTGCAAGCGTAACTTTCACCCGAAGCACTATGATTAAAAATCAATTTATGTTCCGCGCTGCGCCGGCAAACCTTTCCCATTTGCCGGAAGTGACTGATGAGACTGTCCATTGGAGATAGGTGAATGAGAAGATTTTAGCGAAACCGATTTCTGGTACGAGCGCCATTGGTGATACACGTTTAATGATGATCGCTGCCGCTATCTCGCACGATTGCGTTCTTGGTTGTGGGTGTGTGTGTGTATCGCCAATCACATCATCCACACGAGCCACACGATTAAGGGGCTGTAAAAACGTCACAGATAACGAGAAAGTGTCTACGCGGTGTAGTGTGTCGATACACGTGCAGAGAACTCCGCATAACTCAGCAAATGGGCATTGATTTTCATCGACCGGGGTTATTGATTTCTGATCTCTAGAAGACAACACGACAGCAGTAGACAACAAACACCAACACCACCACCACCACCACTACTACCGTGCTCTGTAAATGGCCAGCTTCACGGTGACACTTTATCGTACCACGTAAGTGCGCCCATCGCCGGTTGGAGAATTTCGAGTGGGAAAATGGTCCATTCGCATTCGCCGTATCGATTCGTGCCGTACTTTGTTTTGATGAATTTCCGGCCCATAAAAATGCCGTACCAGTGCCGTTTGAGCGAAGGCAGAATTATGGCACAGAGCTTTATCGCTTGTACCATTTCGGAGGCCCATGAAATAGAAGTTTGCCCTCGGTGTCTAGGCGTGCTGCACTGTTTGATGGCGTGTCGCTACCAGTGTTTTCCCGGTGTGCGGGATTGATTTCTCGGCCCAATTTTACCGCTTTTTAATGTCTTTTACCTCATCAAACAGACACACAGGCACCGTACGATCGTTAATCCATTGTTGTGTGATTCGTGAGCAGTTGATCATCCAATACTTTCCATCGCGTCGGTGTGGATACCTCGGGGCCGATTTGTTACAATGCAAGGTGATGGAAATCAGTTTCTCTATTGCATTAAACTTTTCCCCTCTTGTGTTCCATCCACCGTGAGTGGCTAGGCTCAAACAAAGGACCTAATTTCTTTCCTTCCAGCCATCGATTCATCTCCCGAACACATCCGGTTGTGACGGGTAACTTTGTGCTCAATCGCTTCCGACTGCAATCTCAACCCATTGCATGATCGATCGATTTGTCAATGGTGATGACAATGGCGAATGGTGCACCTTTACCGTTCGGTACGGTCTGTACGGGCAACCACCACCACCGCCATCACCAACCGGCTAGCCCGCAGCCATTGCCATTGAGCAAATATTTAATATGTAAAGTCAACGCAAGGAAAACCAAATAATTGAATGTAAATATTGGACGAAACGATGACGACGGCTACGGCGATGAGCGACGATGGCGTTGAAACTATTCGCCGCATTCGGTGCCGGCGTATCGAATATGGCACGGGTAAAGGTAGATCGGTTGGTTTGATGTTCCGATGCGGGAAATGGCATGTCCGCCCCCGTACGACCGTGTTGCAACCGGGACCATGTTCGAAAGCGAATGTCTTGCGGGAGGTCTGTGCAATCACAAGACACTGCTCGTACCGGTGAAAACAACCGGAAACGCCGGTATATGGACCAGTCATGTTTGTCTTTATGGGGTGTGAACCGATTGGAAATTATTACATGCCCGCTTATAATTGGCTTGGCAGCTGCCGAAGGTGCTATTTCTGGTGCGGTTTGCTGACGGTTTAATGAACTTTGCACACAGGCAAAATGTGCCTGTTAGACATCTACGGGGACAGATAAATGATACACGATATTGGTTGATGCAGTTGGCAGGAAGTTGCATTGGAGTTTGTTGCAACTTTCTGTACAAATGTGTGACTTTAAGTGTTATGAATCTATAAAGTGATATAATTTTATTATCATAAGAAAGTTCATAAAGCAATAGGCCGTCTTTTATGAATGAAAAAAGTTCACCAAATCGATATTTGCTTTATCCAAAAATTAGATATTAAGTTTATTGAATGTATTTGAGACATGTAGCGCAACATTACTGGTAGT
Source organism: Anopheles minimus (assembly GCA_000349025.1). Lineage (NCBI taxonomy): Eukaryota > Metazoa > Arthropoda > Insecta > Diptera > Culicidae > Anopheles > Anopheles minimus. Next base: position 5,998,310 of record KB664266.1, on the reverse strand, counting down.
TAGTTCCTTTTCCAATAACCACAAATTTAACAATGGGTGAAGATTTACAAAGATCTGATTGAAGGGAATTTATAACTTAAGTAAACACATATTTTTTTGGGGGCGATTTTTACATGAATCTGGTTAAATACTATCTAACAAACAGCTTGATGAGGTAACATGGTTTTACTTCCTACGTATTAGATGTTTTCTGTTGAGTAGTCTGATGATTTCTGACTTACCACTTACATGCCATATCATTTCGGCCCACCACGTGGCATTTCAATTCCGAATAGAGTACGATGGACAAAAACATATTTTTTTCGCAGTATCCTATAAAGCTTTCAAAATGCTGCTTCGATTGTATTTGTTTGCTGCTTGTGGAAACAGCAAACCATAGCCGACCGGAGGCTAATAATAAATGTAGCTTTTGCTATTCACCTCAGCACTAGAAACGTATATTTAGGAGTTAAAAAAGAACATTTGAAGCAGAAAGAAGAAACAAACAAGTGTGCTTATGTAGGGTAATATATCTATCCTGCTCATCACGCCCGCCATTAAAAGCATGACAAGCGAACAAAAGCCAAAACAACGCTGCCCAGATAAGGAAAGATGGAACTGGACCCGATTTGAGCTGTGTTACGGTAAACAAGAAAACAAGCACCCACGGGTTTAAGAAAATCACAATCTCCACGATTGCGTAGCACCGTGCGTTCTGGGAATGCTCACTCCTCAAGATGTACAGTTTTATGCTGAAAAATAATATTTATACCTTTTGATCTTTTCCCCCAGCACGTTTAGCTTTGTCTCGTAAGTGATCATAGGTTGAAATGGAATAGCAAAAATCTTTAAAAAAATATTTATAATATGCTATAATTTTCAGGAACAACCACGACGTCACAGTGGGCAAGTGACGCACGCAATCGTGAAGTAAGAGGAATAAGAAAATGCTATCATTTATTGATCTTTTTTATATCCCCGATTCTAACTCTGCCCGCTCAAACTCTGCTGATCGTTAAAGCGAATGGTGGAAATGGGCGGTAAACATAAATAAATCCCAGCTGCTCAAATCGATGCTAAACTCTCATCAAAGAAGGCGCGGTCTGGAACAGCCATTCGGAAAGTCTGCTACCATCCAGGAACAATAAATCATAAACCACCCCCGGGGACAATACTGGAACTTTCTTCTTCACACAGTTAATGTTCCTTTCTTTAGCATTTGTTGGTTTATTTTGTTTGTACAGTGAAGAGTTACAATTTTCGGTATAAAATATAAATATCATAGATGTTGCTATAAATAAATCTCAAACGAAGCATCAAAACAGAAATAAATAAAAACCTAACAAACAAACAAAACTTTCTTCTCCACCTTCACGGCGCATAATTGAACAAGTGGGTCAGTCGTAGAGGAGCATATCAACTCTCAAGGACGCTGGTGAAAGAATTATCTCACCCCAGTTAGGCCCGGTACGATTGCGACGCGTTGAAAGGAAATGCCGGGAGCTATCCGCTTCACATCCTTCACATAAAAAAGTGACACCCGAAACAAAACAAACAAACCCCAAACAGTCATCGCTTCGGTCGACCCTAGCGTCACTTCTGGAAGTGTTTGGAAACTAATAAGAAAACATATTTCAAACACTCACCACCGATCGTCACCAGCTGGGTTTGGTGTGTTTGTGTGAGAGCATACGCAACATTAGCTTCGTGCTGAGCCAAACAGTAAGGAAGTAGACTTAAACTCAAAAGACTAGAGCGAAGTTTTTTTTTTTGCTCCTGTTATCCAGTTTCCCACACGCACACATACGTCACACGAAGTACCGAACGAACTCACCCCTATTATCACCACACACACACACACACACACACCGGAAGAAGCACAATTTTTGCCCGAACAAACTGACACGGGAATCAAAACTAACCACGAATCGCTTTCCTTTCCAATCAAGGCTTATAAATGCGGGAGTGAGACTTTTTCATCCTTCGCCTCAACCCGCAAAACTCACAGTCAAGTGGACTTGGAAGGAAAAGACATACAAACACACAAACTAAGAAATATGTAGAAGTTTGCTAGAAGTGGAAGAGGGAGTGTAAGAGAGCCGGTGGAAAACAAAATGCGAGAAAAACTTTCCGTTTTCCGCCCCACACTACCCTACCCACTGTTTCTTTACGTTTTCTCCTACCCCACCATCAAAGTGCAACAACAGAAGGATAATGTCTCGGGGTAACTTTTCTCCCTACACGAACATGAACATGGGGATGGGGCTAAGTAGTCGTGATGCGGAAGGATGGATTGGGTATTTTTCTTTGCAAACCTACTCCCCACCTTCCCTCCCTTTCCAGTTCTCTCCACCCATTGCACACACTTACCCGGATTGACGTGTTGTTTGTCATTCGTTTGTCAGACGGTGTGTCATATTTTTCCGGCCATCCGGTAGAAAACTTTCGCCTGCGGGAGAAGTTAACAAATCGAAGAATGAAACAAGCTGGTCGGTGGATGTTTCCTGCCCAGCTGGACGAGAACGTGAACGCGTGAAATCAAAGGCGAACGATTCGTTGTTGTTGCGGCAGATGGAAAATTGTGACCAGTATGGTGAGGGGGTTGCCTTTTTTCCGACAAACAACTTCAATCGCTGATGTTCTGATTGCGGAATTGCAGGAATTCTTTGAAAATGCTTTTCAATTTCGCAGTGACCGATGGGATTTATTCTGTTGCAATGGGGATAGTTTTATAAATCTTTGTTTTAATTTTCTATAAACCACTCAACAATGATGATAAAAATAATAATAATAACCTCCTTATCCGTACTGGATCCCAAACTCATTGAAACTTTCAAAAGAATCTTATATAGCTGTAACAAAAATCATTGAAAAGTAATGTTACGCCCAAACAGTAAATGATTGATTCTCATTTATTGTGGTTAAATCCATTTTTAAAAAACATCCTTTTTTAATCATCATTCATTCAGTGACACTTTAGAGTTATAGCATACTCGAAGTTGATAAAAAATGGAAAAATGGAGCTCTTAGAAATCCAAAATAATCCAATGGGGAACATTGTATCCATCATTACCAATTTTTTCTATGTTTAGGTAATTTATATTTGTTAAACCTACCCATTGATGAACAGCATCAAGGATTCCCAATTCGAATGCCCATAGTGATGCCAACGAGATTGATGAAAAACCGACAGAATTAAGGCTCTCATTCGTTCATATTACGATCACTACAGATATCTGGTTTTAATGCGTTACATGATGAGTATTATACACTTTCAATTATAAGATTCCCTAGTGACATCCGAAAAGGGTTTCCCAAGAAAAAGGTAATGAAAGTACCAACAATGGCAAACTAGAATCGACTCTCTCTCACGAGTCAAGACCAATCCTTGTCCATTTACAAATGTCTCCTTCACAAATTCCATATCGCCTCGAGAGGTAATAGCTTAACCAGTGTAAGATAATTCCCACCCATTCCGCTCGTTCATTTGGGGTTTCTACGAAAAAAAACCTCCCTGCCCAGGTTGGGAGTTTCAAAGTGGTCCAAGGGAAAGGTTATCTCATTACCACGCAACCACGTGTCCTAGAAACCAGTTGGACAGGGGGTGTAAGTGTCGTTCCGGTTGAGCACGTCTTCCATCAAGCACAAACCGCAAAAACCGTGCCATGAGCCTACTTTCGGGGCACATTACACTTGATTACCGATGGAAACTTTTCTTCATCATAAACCCCTTAATTGTATCTGCCCCCGGTTTACCCTACTTATTCATCTTGCTGTGGCCTAAAGTTATTCAGGTGTTGTTTTTTGCTTACCTTGCTGGCATGAATACCGCAACGAGAAAAAAAAACAAACACACAAATGAACATTAGAAAAGAAAAGTTCTATTTCTTTCGGATGAGGGTCAGTTTGTCTCCGGTACACCAGTGACAGGATGTAACCATTGTTTCACTGGACACTGTACGAGGGAATGTGTCGAAATTTGTGGCTTTGCTCTTCTTCATGCTGGAACGCTCAGTAATAGCCAAACCACAAATGATGGATAGCTCTTTACATGGATGGAGTTTACTTTTCGGCAAATGAACAATATCTTACTTCCAATGTTTTCTTCGCCAGTCTCTTGCCAATCGTACACATGCCCGGATTAAACTTCTCCGAACCAACCGGAATTGTCCGAAATGGGAACATGAGCTGACATTAAATTTGTCCTGTTTGTCCCTTACTGTTGTCCGGAACTTGGCGCACCTAGCCGAGCAAAAAGTAATGGAGATAGCTTCGGTTTTTCGGGGGAATGGGCGCGTCCGTTGCCCAGCAGTTAGCAAAAAACGAGGACATCCTGGTTCCGGTGCTTAACTCACCGCATCCTTGAACGTTCCCCCAGAAATCGTCATCATCAAGGGAGCTACGATCCACATTTAAACGCACAGCGAGAAGGACATCCTGTGTGCAGCACCATTTCGGCTCTAGGTCCGCACAGTACCGGGAGCGAGAAAAAGCGGATATGCACCATTAATCATTTTGGAAAATTGTTTTCCCATTAGCATCCCGCAGAAAGCCGGAAGACGAAGATGACGCCTTTTCGCCATGGCAAGGACATTCCTGGATCACAGGTAAGCTGCTGATGATAATCGTCCTCAGCACGTTTATCTCCCTTCTTCAGTTTGAGGTGCCTAGCATGATGAAAAGGGCATAAGTACATACCGTTCCGTACTGGTGTGCCAAGCAGAACACGAGTTTAACCGGGAAATCCTTCATGTGTACGGTTTTGTGCGTTGTGCAATGCAATAGCGCTGGAAACGCGCTTACGAAGCTAGTGAATTAAGAACTTCATTTTTCTAATGGCTCTGTTTTCAATATAGTTAATTTAGCATATTATCAAATATTTTCAGAAGAATTTTAGAAGTTTTTAAATTACAAACATGTTCAAATAAAAGTTATGAATGATATACTTTAGTCCTAGTTGGAACGTCCCGATGACATCCCGTAGTAAGGACATACTCTTCTACTACGTGGTAAAATAAATCTAGTAAGCCAGAAATGCCAGGCATCACCGAGGAGATCGTTACACCAAAAAGAGTTTATCCCTGCAGTAGAAACGGAATATTCTGGAAAGTACCAGTTTTTCTAGAGAACAGTACACCTACCAACATACTTTCGCTAGCTACTGGTGTTACTGGAACCAATTACAGTTGTCCCAGAAACCTTTCACCCATACGTTTCAATCACTAAAATCTGCAGCTAGCATCAGATGTTTAGAATTTCCTCGATTTTCCGAAAACGAGCATGTGAACAACAGTTCCATCTTAAAACCTCATTTCTAACCTTCCGCACAGTAACAGAGCATCTAAACTTCGATTCCTTGGAAAAAATAGTGAATCCTCCGGTACTGTTTAGAATGCAACATCCTCGAGTGACTTCGGGTGAAAATAAACTCGTCCAACACTAAACTCTATCCCATTACCCACTCATACCCTGTCATCAACATGGTGCCATTGAATCTGAGGTTTGTGGTCGAGAATACTAATCAGATTGGTGTCCAGTTGGTCTTTCATCACGTGTGCAGTTCGATACCGTTTCGGTACGAAAACAATCATCCACGGTAGAGTTGGGTTTCCGCTTACAAGTGAGAAATTGCACTTCGAAAATGATATTTGACTGTCGAGGTAGAAAGAACCAGTTACAATGTGACAGTTGTGAATTATTTAGAATCAACGTTCTTAGTTTTTCTTAACATGTGACGAATGCTTTCCAATATTTTGTTTTAAAAAACTACAATTTTAATACACTCATCAAACTTGTTCCCACACATGTGCAGCAAACCATAATGAACAACTTACAAAATACAAAGCTAGAAAAAATGCGCTATAATCCTTTAAAAGCACATCGCTTCCATACACGTTGCGCTTTGGCAGTGCAAGCTGTAAGGAGTGCTGTAAAATTGTGGTAAAATTTTGTAACATACTCGCGCACAGTTCCGGACATTGAGGGCAACCTTCTCCCCCCAAAAGAACCTGCCAGGGCACGAAATGTTGCACCGTACGTGCAGGAAAGAAAGTTCAGTCCGGGGCCAAATCGAAAGTGCAGCACCAGCAGCAGCAGCAGCCGTGATGCAGTTTTAGGGCCTTCCCTACCCATGTCATGTCACTCTACGGCCCCATTATTGTGACCTGTGGCAGTGGTGAACTTTTCGGCGAGCGCTCTAATGTGCATACCAAACAGGAAGAAATCGTGCAAAGTGGTTCCTAGTCTACCGAAAGCCATTCCGGCGGTTCGGCTCTCCGGACAAACTCCGGAACTCGTTTCGTCCCGAGCGCTGACGTCGGTATAAATTATTTCCTGAAACTACGTGATCTTCTTATCATTTCGGTACTGTTTCTTGGGCCCGGTGACTCGATGGTTTGGCGCACATGAAGGTTTCCATCACACTCTCTCGCACACACACCCACACACACCCACACGGGAGCACTCTGACAGCGAGGGGGTGGAAAAGTTTTCCAACAGATAACATTGTCATCATTATCGTCATCATCATCATAATCATTTCCACGCGGTGGCATCGTCGATCGAGCAACAGCATCTTTAATGTTGTTTAAAACCGGCAATGTTTGAGGGCTCGTCCGGTCCGGATTTTACCGTCCCGGCGGGGGTGGCAGTAGGGTGGAGCGGTATGTCAGCCATTACGGTGTCGATTAACGGCAATGGATATTATTATATCTAGCACACAGTCAACCGTCTTATCCTGCCTGCCATTCGGAACGGTTTTTGCATGCGGCAATATATGCTGATATGTTCATATTGAACAATCGTGCATGGGTTTTTATGAGTCAGCAAAATGAGTGCGAGGAGTGGAGAATGGAACCGCAGCGGAGGCAGACGCGGTGGTTTGAATGGCTTAACTTTTCCCTGCACTTGTCTTGCGCGCTCCGAAACAGCGTTCCGAAATTGGTTGTAAAAGAATGGAGCGATAGAATTAAAATAGAACATGAAAATAATGCCCGGGATGTGATCGGTAAAAAAAATGTTATGCTTCCCTTTACGTTGTTTACCGATTAAAATGCACACCAGGTTATGAGGTTAAGGAATCTTTCGCATTAATGGATTCCTTTATTTATGCATGCGACGCCCGTTTTCGTCTCCATCATCAGCTTTTGACAATCGTTTAATTATCGGTCGTATTACACCTTCAGTCGCGTTCTATTTTGTCTTTATAACTTCATTTTCAATTTTATTCTTGTAGTATAGCTTCAATGGATTAACCGAAGGCATTCCTATCATATCTTCCACAGGAGTTCTGATTCTTTTGTGTATATGTCCAATGTTTTGCAGAATTACAGTCTAATTGGGTATGTAGGTGATTAAAGCAATAAAAACCATTGAAAATACAATGTTGTATTTCATCGTACATTACACATTGCGTACTTTTACACATTCATACAGAAACTCATAATCCACAAGCTTAGGTGATCCTATGAATTAACAGAATCAACATTTGTTTTCCATTTAAATAAAGGTATAGGAGCAAAAACCAGATTGAACAAAAAAAAAAAACAGATACGAAACGAAGCATTTTTCTTGGAAACTATTTTTTTGTTCCCTTTATTATTGCAATTTTTCTTTCGATAACCCACACGCGCGCTCGCGCTATGAATATGGCAGGCAGCGTGATGATTACAATCGCGCTATAACGCGATAACCTATACCGATATAAAGAAGAAAATAAACGAAACCCATTAGATTGGTGTATTCAATTATAATGAAAAATAAACTTTCCACCCAAACCCAAACCAGCCCGGACCGGTGGTACCGAGAACCAATATTCGCACGAAACACGCACGCATGCTATCGGAACGTGAGGTTTTGCACGATGCACAAATGCACAACCGACCATCCGGCCTGGCACGCATCCGCATCGCCAAGAAGCGCTTCTTTGCACACTAGGGGAGATCGAGTGGGAAAATCGCCACATGCAACCGGCGCTTGGAAAACACTTCCATTCCGGCACCCCTGTTATATTCCACTGCCTCGTTTGCCGAGCGTAATCATGTGGCACACGAGTGGATTAATGCTTTATCGGTGCTTTCAATGAGATTTTCCTATCATTGGGTTAAAATCTCCACTAACGCTACCGTTGGGACGATGAAGCTGTGTGTATCGTCCAAGGAACGTAGATAAGCATCAACCTTACTCATATTAGCGGTGGGAGCATGTGTGGGTGTATTATAAATCGTATGTTAATTGAAAATAATTCGCTTTACCTAGAAAGACCGCAGAGTGTAGCGTGGAAAATGAAGGAAGATACGAGCTAATTGATTAAAATTGAGCTATTTATCCAACATTCAGGGTGGTAAAAAAAATAATAAAAAATCCATTTCATATCGCTAGGATGTAACAGCCAGTTCAAACTTTAAGCCTTTGATGATTTCACATCGAAACACGTTTTCGAAATCCCTTATTAAGGTTGCCTTGAAGGTCGTATTACCACCGAGTAAGTAACATAAGTAATCAAATTTGTTAAAAAATGTTAATCAAATTACGGTTGCATGGCATCTAATCAGTCCGTTCACACTCAATTGCTGTCTGGTTAATGAGAATGCGAAAATAAAATTCTATCATGAACGATGAGCACTAGCGAATAGTAATAATGCTAGTGATATGCTTGAACTGGATCCTTTTTTTGTGAGTACCATTCCCTATCCATAACCATTATCCTTACCACTACTCGAAAACGGTCGAATATCGAAGTTCAGATGATGTTTCCCCGAGTTTATAGTCATCTCTAATCAAATAAACCGTAATAAGTAATACCCCCAACCGCTGGTATAAATTCTTACGATCCTTTATCCTTTTCCCCGTCCGCTTTCTCCCGGAGGCACGGTCATATTGACCCAATCGCAGAAAAAAGGATATTGCTTGCCGATGTAGTTGCAGTTGATTTCCAGTATCCTAAGTATACAACCCGCATCCGTGGGCGATTCACGCTGGTTCGTACAAATCGTTGACTCCTGGCAACCACAAACTAATACCACCCGTTCGCCCCGGAAAGGATAACGAATTTCGTCCCTTCAAGGGAAGTCGAAGGATCGTCTGGAATGAACGAGAGAGCGCAGAAAAGAAGGTAATAAAACCGAAACCCGTTTTGAAAATTTCACCCACTTTCACACACACATTCTTACTACTGTTATCATCATTATTATTAGTATGTGCATGCCCGCAGGGTCACGCAACGGAGAGGATTATGTGAACGAGCGTGTAATTTTCACCATTGGAGTATTTTCGACGGATTACACCATAGAGTTGAATAAGCTTCACGCTAAATCAGATCTTTCTTCTTTCAAATCTCTCTGATTGAAAGCATAACTATGAGGAGTTTTATATTTTGATGGTTGTATCTTTTTAGTTAGACAGCAGCATTAGAGCAAGTTAGCTACAGCATCTGATTTATTAAAACAAAAACTCCACATCTGCAACTAATTACGGTTCGTAAGGTCTGTCCATTTATGTACCTCAAACATGACAAACGGGGTGTACACACATACAAAATTAGATATAAAATAAAGAAAATATTTCAACAATTAATATTACGTTAGTTACTACTTGTGGTTAGTTAAAATATATTATATCTTTAAAAATGCAACTAAATCATTTTGGATAACACCTAAATTCAATATTCAATTGAGTCTATCTTGCAAATCCTTCAACTCATCATTGTAGGATTTGCAAGATATTGTTACGTTCTACTAAAAATCATCCTAAATTAACTATTAAAGATTTGAAAAGCATTCTCTTCCCTTGAAATTACCCACAAAATTGCTCATTCCTTTCCTACCGGTCATTTAGTTGCCTGACGATGGTTCAGCCGAAAAATCCCATCATAAATGCTAATACTCTATGCTTTCGTTCTTCATAACTGCCTCCATTTTGTGGTTCCGGAACCTGATAAAAAAGAAATGACCAGGATTAATACCACCGAAAAAAAGGGCCCGATTTTTTAATAAATCGATTCCAGTAAGTACCAGTCTCGTACAAACCATAAATCCGATTAAAGGCTATGCTCGGTAATTTTGGGGTGCACATTTCATTTTTCATCACCATTCGCCTAATCGAAAGCTTCCGTAACAGGAATCCAACCCAAACACACCTCCCAGATTTTGTTGCCTTTTCTTAGGACTGTTTCCATGGTAATGTGCGAGCGATTTCCTTCTTAAAGTCATCCAAATTCAGGGAATTACATTTTAGCTTCCGAAGGACAATGCAATTCGACTTCGTTCCGTCTACCCGTGTCATGGATGGGCGGATAATTTTGACCGATTTTTTCCCATGCATAGAAAATGTAGGCAAAAAGACTATTCCCGATAGCACGCTGAAGGAAAATGGAAATAAAGGACGAACTTAACACCGATTCCGCACCGAGCATGGATAGATCGGTTGGAGGTCAATACAGCTTAGGACGGGCCAGCAAAGGTCGGCAGTAAATTTGCGGCAAATGAAGAACGTAAGTAAAATAGTGCCGGAGAGAGAGAGAGAGAATGAAAAAAAACATTTCCTCACCTGTCCATAGCAAACGGGAGGGGGACAGAAAAAAATCAGCACAACGTGGGCAAGATCACATCGTACCGGGCCCGTTTACACCTCTCGGGTGAGAAAATTTGACTTCCATCCTTCCCGACAGCGCGTCCATCCGATCATTGATCCGCTTTTATGAGCGACGGTCATGTAATTTCGTTTACCGGTCATTGAGTTTTTCTTTTTTCCCGTGGTTTTTTGTTGATGTTGTTGGTTGCTTTTCCGGGAATCGGGAAATGTGTTTTTCTTCATCTTTTGGTTTCCTCTAACTCGCTGGTTCGTGTCCGTTGTGCACCATTTTCCGGCAGTATCGCAGTCGTAAAAGGCATCCTTATGAGAATATTCTTAAGAGTTTATAAAACCCACCCCCATTACTACCACCTGCGTGACTCATCCGATCACGTCGTATTAAGGGCCAGGGAATGTGATAAAACGCTAAATTGGATTCCGCACGGGACACCTTTCCAACACACCCAGAACGACAACAACAACAGCAACGAAAACGTGGTAAGATATACCGCCAGGAACCGGAAAAAAAGGGACACTTATAATGGATGCCCTTGCCGGCAGTTTACTTTACACCTCACATTTTCACTCACGGTGCCCATGTGATGAGTTTTCCCGGTTCGGACCATTGGATGCTATTTTCTGTACTGTTTACACGTGTACGTTTTTGCTAGTGTGAAACGAAAAAAAAAACACAATCTAAAATGCGCATCGTATTTAACGAACCGCATCGGATCGCAAAGATAGAAAAATGGTGCTTAAATGAAACAAAAACGACTCTTCTCAAATGAATAAAACATCGTCGTATTTTGATTCATGCTTTCCGCCTCCAGTGGCGAATCGAGAGACGAATGGTTTTCGAATTCGAATTCGTTTCATTTCCGGCGTTTGCCCGTTGAGAAGTGTGACGATCAATGCATCGCAAGGACAATTACAACGTTGAGTGCGTTGGAATAACATGGAAAACATTTTACCGCGGGAGATTCTACGGAAGATGCTTTTTTCACTTCCTGTTCAAGGAAATCGTTTCTATCTGGATGCAACTTTTTATATTCTCAGTCCGTTTTCCGCTGTTCACTAAATGCTTCAGATAACAATTATTGCAGGAAAAGGTGTTTAATCCAATATTCTAGATGACAATATATTATTGTTCATGTTATAGTAAATTATTAAAAATATTTCATTGCTATTGCTAATTAACGTTATGATTAACCTTCATTTTAAATCCTTTTCTGTAAAATCTTTTTGTTTTGTTTAAAATAAAAACGTTCAATTCTGTTTTAAAACTCCTTTCAAAACAATCATCCCTAAATCGTAAAGCCCAATGAAACAATTTTCCCGCCCTTCGCCAACCTGCTGTGACATTCGCTTGTTTAGTTGCCCGCAGCGCTTTTCTCCAACTGATTTGCTTCCCACTCAATGCCCCAATGCCTTTCCAGCACAAATCAAAATATCAGCAAACAACGCGGACGGAAATGAGATTTAGGGGTCAAATGGCGTGAAAACCCCGGACGTGAAAAAAAGGGACCACATACTATCCCGCAAAACTCAACCCACGGTGTAATGTTTCCCTCCATGCCGCAATCCACGCCTCCCAATGAAACCAACGCCTAAACTGCCGTAACGACAGCACGCTGTCAGAACTGCGTCATCAACGTCGATTGCCTACCCAAAAACCGAAAAAGATAAACAATCATACAAAAAAAAAAAAACAAAACACCGGCCCTTGCGGTCATCGGACTCATCCAAACGGTGGGCACATCCCGTACCGGCGGGAAAGCTTCAACGTGGAAAATTCCGGAAGTAGAACAAAAAGTCACCACAGTCGGTAAATATTCAATCAAGTGTCTAAACTTTTCCATCAAATATTTGCATAATTTAGGTGCCCCCTGAAAAAAAAACGACCCCTCGTATACGAGCGTTCATTGTTTTTGGAGTGTTCTTGTTTGTTTATTTACGTTTCTCTTTATCTCACCCGCTTCATGCTCGTTGCAGCTCAAGCGTCGAATAGCCGCGATTCTGGTGGTTTTGATTATGAATTGAGAGCATACACTCATTGATTCCCTCTCAGAAAATGAAAGAACAAATAGAAGAGAAAGTAATTTTGGTCCAATTGTTTGATTTGTGGCTTACAAACTTCAATATAAAAGGAAGGAATACAAAATATTTAATTTGAATGGGTAGTAAATGAAAAATAGATGAATACATAAATTAAAAAAAAAAACACATAAAAATTATACCTGATAGCATCTAAAAGAGAACACTTCTACACGTATGGACCTTCTGTTTAAATGAACGTCGATCGTTTCCCAATGTCCACCTGTCAATTTAAGGCCTGTAAGGAGTTGGGCAATACGTGAAAAGCTTCCGTCAAATACAGCTAACGAAGTTTGCGATAGTTTACTCCTTCCGTAGCTACAGCACTGCATCCTGGAATGCACCGAACGGTTCGCCTACAACCCCATAGACCTGTGGGAAACGCCAATCTAATTGCAATTCGTAAGAAAAACCGTGACTCACTCGAACGAGCACGAAAACACGGTCCAGCACCATGGAACACCGGCAGCTCACCGGTTCCAACTCTCTGGAGCGAACATTTCAAAGTCAATCGAACCCGAACGAAACGGATCCGTCCAATTCGGCAGGCAGTTAGGCCGGCATGTTCAAACTACCCAGCAGCTGCCGGTCGGGAAGTGATGTTTCGTCCATTTCGCTACGCCACGTCCAATGCGGGACCGGGTTAGCCGGATCCCCGCACCCAAACACCCTGCCCCAATAATCCCGTAAACATTCGATTCAATTAATTTTGCATGCACTGTCCAAATCTTCTTCGATGGCTGGCCCGCGAAGTACGAACACTGGCGCGGCCCATTACAGCACGGCACATTACACACGGCCGGGGTGCGCTGCAACACAGCACCACTGCAGCTTTGCATGCAGGCGATGCAAAAATGTGCGCATTTAACGACACGAGCAATGGCGGTGATGGTCATGGTGCCGGTTCTATTCCGATGCTGATGTTGATCGAATTTACCCGACCGGGTACACAGCAAAACGAACATGCTTCACATTCGATTCGATGCAATTGGCCACCCGCACCAGCCCTTATTGGCAGGGATCAATCGAGCGCGAAACAAGTGTGTGTTTCGGGAATGGGCCAAGTAAATGGAGGATATGTTTTCTTCCCTCGCTGCTGTATTTGAGAAGCCATTTTAGGAGATGTTATACGTCGGCTGGACAAGCATGGAGACATTGAAACTGTTTTTTGTTCGTTGTTGCTGTTGTGGAGCAGCTCACTGAATCGTACGAGCTTCGGCTTTCGGAGAAGATATGTTACGTTTAATTGAATTTGCAGTAACTGACAGCCGTGGTGGACTGTCGCAGAGGGACAGCTGCAGCCTTCTTACAGTTAAAACGAACCGATAAATGAATAGTGCTGGGAATCGTTAGGCGTGATGTAATAGATTTGCTGCAATTAGATTAAAAATTTTACTACACAGGTTTATGTTTTAAATGATGAATTAATAACCCCTGAGTTATCCTCAACAACAGTTTGAATTTGCATGAATGATAAATGTTTTAACGAGGACAGAGTATATAAGAAATGACATTAATGTCATTAAAGTCTATGATACCCAAAGTTAGTTTGTGGTATGAGTTTTGACTAGTTAAGAATAGATCTCGCCCTATATTGTTTTTGAGTATAAATTCAAATTTAAATACTTCAGTGCATGCGCTAAAATTATCCAGAACAGACTTTATTTCCTGCTCTGATTGTATTTTCATATTTTTCATGAACTATATTTGTATTTAAGTGAAGTTTACGAACATAATCATAAACATAGTGACTTAAAATTGTAAAGTTAATTGAAAACCTGCGCAGGTCTCACAAAACAGGAACGGTTCTATATTCCATCCGGGCCGTTAGACTGACTGTTACGGGTAAACACAAGTTAACGCAATCATAATGATGTTTTAAGGAAAATATGCATATTGTATTAAAATTTCCATACACTGAAATACCCGTATAAAAGTTTTATATTAGGATTTTGATTTCAAATTGGTGTTAATAATAAAATGATAACATATCTGAAAATAATAATAATTTCACAAGTTAACAACAAGCTTTTCCGTCATAAAGTCATACATATTTTAAACTTCAGTAAATAGTCCATCACGATATCTATGCCGACCCTCTGCGGACGGCAGTTTTCTGTATTTACCACTTAAAGACTTATTGCATTCCTAAGCAACGGTGAGGTGCAGCGACAGTTCTCATATCCTTTACCATTCCACTCCACGAATCGTGTGCGCATAATCGCATTTGCTGCGAAATGGCGTTGGAGAATAAAGCGACAATTGGGTAGCATAAATAAATTATAAACCCATTTCGATCACTCACACCCGTACACCCTACGGAACGGAGTCAACCGCTAGAGAAGGTAAGATGACGATGGTCGCTTTCAAGTGTACCGTCAGGGATGATCATTTGACCGTGGAATGTTAGCAACGGTGGTCCATGGTCCATGGAACCCTGTACCGCTCATTAGTTACATGTACGTACATATGGTCGCAACCGTGCACTACGTAGGTCGTGTCTTATCGGGTACCGAGTCGTAAGTCGCAGCATCCAGCAGGAGACTAGCGGCAGTAACAGCAGGAGAAGATTCAATTTCCTTCCGGCGACTCTATTTCCAACCATTAACTTACGATGCACGGTTTGTCGATGGTACGTACAAAGAGTACCACCGGAGATGGAGACGCCCAGTGCCTCGTAATCGAATATGTTTTATGGAGTCGGGACGGCACGCAGATGGTGGCGTATCGAAACCGCAAAATTATTGATAGAAAATATGATTTACTGCATTAATGACATCGCATACACTAATGCCGGTAATCGAGTGGTTCTGACGCACGGATTGCAGCGTAATGATGGAACCCATTCCCCACCGGAAGGATGAAAGTATAGGGAGCGCATTAAAAAGCATGCATCATAAATTAAATTTACTACTAAAGCGTTAGGAAACCACGAAACCTTTAATTCAAAATCACCAGAAATAACGAAGAACGGTAAGAGGTGTGGGTGAGTGTTGAAAAGTGAGCAATCTTGGGGAGAATTATTGCCTGCCGCCATCACGGATCCTTGCGAACGTATCTAATGTATTCTAATCATTCTAAACATTGCATCTAATCATCTACCAAAGAGAGATGACATGCAAGTCATCGATCTCGTTGGATTATGAACCATCAGCACAGCGCACCGAAACCTTCATCATTATGCAAATCGCATATCACTCATCGGACGTCAATGCTCATCCAAACATTTGAATTTACAATGAGAACCATCTGCATAAATTGGTCAACCTATCAGGCAGGTCAATCGATACGAGCATTTATCAAGCTCACGTCTCTATTTACCTTTTGATTGATACGAGCTACTGAACCTGAATTGCTTTTAACTTCGAGCCGAAAGGGGTGTGCTACATCCCCCGCTTAGTGCTCTTTCCTGTTCGGTTCTTTGTCAAAAATTATCCACCTGCTTGGGATTTTGTGAGTGCACGTGTGCACAAATTGGAGTGTGTTTGCGCCAGCAGCGAGGCCATTACCAACAGGAGCCCGAGCTAGCAAGCGCGTATAGTTGTGTGATGGCTCGGTGGCCTCGAAGAACCCGGGCAGGGAAAAACACCAAATTTATTAGCACTTGGGGAGTTTTGATTTGTTTCTTGATTGCTTACACTGCTGTAAAACACTTTATCGCAAGCGCAGCTTCCACGCTGACGAACGACTGTTCGAGTGTTATTTGCGTCCCGGCATCTTCGCTTAACTGACCTCTTGGGAGGATTAAACCATCATCTACTTGAGGGACGAAAAGGTCGCGTGAACTTTGCGTTTGGACAGGTTGTGCTGATACGAAAGAGAGAGAGTGAGAGAGAGGGCACGTGAGCGAGATGAGAAGAAATACCAACCAACCAGACGAGCATGAAGAATTGATGGTTTTAATTCTTGCCTTGTTCGCAGCACTGGTTTCAAGTGGTACCGAAACCGTTCGACTTTTGAAGACTTTCGGTGGAGTGGAAAACATCTTCAGATAGCACTCGAATGGGTAAACACAACCTCGCACCACAGCCGGCGATGGAAAGTGAAGTAATGGAAATAATTTGTTAGCTTTGCCCCCGGTGATGTCAACGAGCCGCCGTACTTTTAACGTACTGGGCCAACGTTTTGACGATTTACATACGCCATAAATCAATTACC
Source organism: Anopheles minimus (assembly GCA_000349025.1). Classification (NCBI taxonomy): domain Eukaryota; kingdom Metazoa; phylum Arthropoda; class Insecta; order Diptera; family Culicidae; genus Anopheles; species Anopheles minimus. The sequence continues at coordinate 5,981,510 of KB664266.1, read as the reverse complement.
TGTCGTGATGGTTTAATTATGCTTGGGAGGTATCTTTTATTATTTTAACCACCGTCAATCCGCACCGTACGTGCGGTGGGCGCCCACACTCGTTACGGAGCAAACGCTCCCGAGGGAAGAATTTCGTAATCAATCTTTGGTGCCAGATTCGACACGTTGCCGCTAACACGGTGCAATGTGTTAATGTTTGTTCAGCCGTACGACCGCTCCACATACCGATCGGTGTTCGATGGCTGACAAAATATGGCACCATTCGTTTGTGGGTGGGGCGGGCAGGATTAATTGACCATTTTGTTTGCACAGTGCAGTGTTCCGGTTGGATTTTGCCTGCCAAAGTGTTTAGGTTCATTATATCCGTGGCACGTGCGATGCGTATTACAGTATTACAGCATTAGTTGATTGCTTCAACAGCAGACCGCAGGGATAAGTGTCTCCTTTGTAAGGAATTCAACATTTAAACAATATTAAATCCAGTTTTGGAATCTTTTTCTAAGAAATTTTGTTTCTCGAATATTTGTGAGAAAAAATCGGAATAATCCATGTTCAAAAACAGGAAATTACTGAGAAACCCCTCCGTACGCGCACATCACAGCTACGACACAGCAAAACAAGCATTAATAGTGACAACCAACAAAGCCACTTCCTGGATTTGTGCTTTGTTTAATCCCATTCGGGCGAACAGGTGACTCCAGGCGAAATGCGGTCACGGTTCATTGGTTACGCTTCCCGGAAGGAACACCACTCCAACCAAGCGACAACAAACAGAGGATGAAACAAGCTTGCTTCCCAACCAGCGTATTCGATGATGTAAGGGGAAAGCAAAATAAACAAACAACCATAACGAGAACGGACCAAAAGCAGATTTCTGGGAATACTTTTGTTTTATTTAACTGTTGCCAAAACCATCAAGGTGCGTATTCGGTTTTGTGTGTGCTGAAAAGGATTTATTTGGGATTGGAATGATATTTACATTTTTATGCATCATACACTATCTTTAAAGGTTATTTTCTTTATATATTTTTGTATTTAAAACATAACTTATTGTAATATTTCTTCATTCACATTCGCTCAAAAAAATGCTTTGTGCATTCACTTCATCATACAAACACCACAAATGCTTAACGTGTGGAAAATTGATTTTTCTTCTAATTCTTATAAACCGAAACCTCCTTTTTTCCTTCTTCTCTTTCACTATCCATTTTGCTACACCTCGAAGATGCAACGATGCGGTAAAATTTTAATATCACCCGAGTAGCCGTGTACATAATTCTCGTCACCACATACTCACACACACACACAGAGAAGTGCTCCGAATCTTTTCGAACGTTTCCAGCCAAAGACATGCGAGCTAAGCGCACTGGCCTTGACCTTTGCGAACGTTCCTATTCACCAGAGCCGGTTTCGGAGCCAGGCTTTTTAACGTTGGCAAAACATTATTGGTATTTCGTGCAAGGAAAGTGCAAAACTATCCAACCAGCACCGGGTACGATCGTAGACACCGTTGCATTAGGGCTAAAAAGCTCCATTAGTCCGAAGGTGTACACCGAGCGTTCTACCGTTCCCGAGACTGAGACAGTGCCAGTTCTGGAGCGTGCACACCACCAGCTATCAGTGTCGGGGTCAAAGGTGGCCACAGAAATACGTAACACACTGAAACCCACACCGGTGTGGCCAACCACCGGGCGTACCAGAAGGGAAGTGCATCGTCCGCTGAGTAGATATAGATAATTTGCATAACAAATTCTCGATAAATAACGCCACCGGTAGCCGCTTAGTTGAGCGTATCCTTCACATCGTCTTCCCAGCGGGCGTCGTCCATGGCCCGGTTAGCTGTGTCGTTGAGTAAGAGCTTTTGTCTTTACGTCATGCCCGCACAGTCGGCTATTTTGTCATTCGATACCTTCTAGCCGCCGTACACATCTTGGGGTGAAAGCGAGATTCCACTCCTCTCTCGGGAGGGTTTTCCGAAGTCGCTATGATGTATAATGTCCTTTTAATGGTCGGTACACGACACTTCGATCTACGAGGTGAGCATTCGCGTTGGCATTCCGGTGGGTTCGAATTTTACCCATTTACCCCGAACAAGCGCACATTGTTACACTTCCAGCCCGGTGTACCTCACATGATAAGAAACCCGCTCGCTCTGCTCCCCTCTACTATTCACCGTTTTAAGTTTTCTGCAAACTGAGTGGAGGTAGCTTGCAAATCGTCCTTTGTGAAATAAATCCTTTACTGTGTGGAGACGCTAAATTTATGCTCCGGTTGCAGCTTATCATTAATAATTTTATATAAATTAAGTTGCCAGCACGTCGTTGGGAGTTTCGCGCACAGCCAAGCACCTGGCTCTGGTCGTACCGTGCACTCTGGAACACTTGACTGGAGCGCTGGACTGGTTTTCGGTAAGATCTGAAACATTCCGTCTCTGTATGCAGCTCCACTGCAGAAATTGTTTTTCACACATCCATCAACATCCACGACGGAACGAAACCCCCCGGAGGGTTTTGAAGAATCTTAACGAGGATCTGACTGAGGTCGTCCATTGAACCGGCCTACCAAAGGGAACAACGTCGGCCTTATGCTTTTGCAACCATCTCATATATCTCGTACGCTCCATCCCCACATTCAATATCAAGCGTACGCCCGGTGCGATTTATTGCCCAACGACCATCAGCTTGGTAGGATTGTAAAACTCAAACTTATTCCACTGCCATGCAGGGGGTTACAGTTCCAGCAAGCTTAAGAGAATTTCCTTGGAAATCAGTTGGCTTGCAGGTGATTAAAAATTGCTTCTTTCCAGCCGGAACAAACACCTGGCTCTTGGAACTGGAGATACGTTAGATTTACATTTTCTCTCTTGACTCAAATTGTTCTATGATGCAGACTGCCTGTACGATTGCCCATTGGCATTTTCCATATGAATGTTAGAATTTATCAAGAAAGGCAATACGGTGAAAAAGACACTGATGAAGTAAACATCTATAAGCTTTCTTTACGACAATGCAAAGCCTTATGAACGTAGAAATAATTCTCGTAGGAGAAGCATTATGCGCCTTGGAAACTCTGGAAATTATTGATGAAGTTGATGTTATAAAACATAACATATTTTTCAAACCCAAGAAACCAATTGTGTATTGAAACAAATTGATAGTCATTGCAATTATTAAATCTGCTCAAGAATGCTACAAACATTATGAATTTCCTTATTGAATAAATGGATGTCTACAACTCAACACGTTGACTAGATGATTCATTCTACAGCAACGCTCTTCAAAAGAACATTTCCATAGGAAGGAAGTTAGCTCACTGCTTGTCTGTTCTGTTTTAAGTCAATAAAACGCGCATTGGTTGCATGGATCCAATTTATAGCACTGCTGCGCGTATATATTTACCGCCCACTGTGCGGAATGACAGCACGCCATAACTTTAGTGCACGCAGCGGAACCGCGTGCACAAACAAATCAAGTTCGAAAATCTATAACTCACTCCCTAATCAAAGGTCACACATCTCCAGAGGTGTGATTGGAGTTCTGCGTTTGTTTGGCTGGAGAAGGACGCTACGGCAACTCCCACCCCTATTGTTAAGCGAACAATACACGAAGAACTCTTCACAGGGTCCTGCGAACAAAATCCCATATACATTTTATTATTCAACCCCACTTCGGCAATCAGTTTTTGAGGCGTATACTTTACCGGGTTGAGGTTGAGGGAGTGTTTTAAGGATGGGCAAAACCTCCCATGAAGACCCACGCACCAAATAACTACCATTTCCGGATGTTGCCTTCCCATCAAACGATCAGCAATAAGCGCCCCAAAACAAACGAAACATAAAACAAAAATCTCGTTAAAGCCAACTGTCACCCACAAATCTACAGAATCGAACGTAAAAAGTTCAATTTTTACAGTTCACTAAATGTAGATAAATCTTTGTTCTTTTCTGTGTGCCTTTTTTTCCAAGAGGCGAGTGATGCGGGAGAGCTCCCACCTCAAATGCTTTGCCATGCAAATGGAGTGAAATAGAGCGGGAAGACATCGGAGCCATCGTTTGCCAAGGCTTAAGTTAAGTGTATTAGTGTGTGTGTCAGTTTTAATGGGAAGTTCGTTTCTAGGAGCAGGGAAGGCTGGAATAGAGGATGAGCTTTTATCTAGATTCCGGAAACGATGGTAACAGTCACTGCAAAAAGGTTCAATTTCGAGACAAAAAGCATTTTTTCGAAATGTGTTGTTGCAAACTGTGGTTTATGTGTCGTCAAGTGAACCCCAGAGATTGTTAAACTCGTTTTATTCGTTTTGACACACCTATATAGTTCCGGTTTATTATGTTAATAAAACACGCTCGAGAGTTAATATTTTTAATAAAATATTGTATTGAAATGAAGCTACATTAAAAATTGTAATACTTTTTCCTAAAGCACCTAAGGCTTTTTGGTGCACAATTTCGATCACAGAGAGAATGATCGTTCGGCGAATGTAAATCTATGCCGTTTGTTCAATGTCGATTTCACCGCATCCAGTCGGTGTTTTGAAGTTTGCAATAAAATCTCCAATTTACTGCCTTCAAGATATTTATCTTCCACCGATCTAATCATTCAATGTCCTTAATCTACTTCACGCGCCCGCAATTCGCAGAAGCGCCGCTTGCTGCCAATCCAATACACTTTCTATCTCACCATGGTGTTCTTTTTTTGTTGGCACCCATTTTCCGGAAAAAAAACAGACTGACATATGCCGACATGCAAGCACAACAAAACGAGAAAAAACGCCAACAGAAGGACGCGTGTAAAAATAAAATCTCATCCCCACGGTATGATGGCGTGATTGGCGAGCCCCGTTTTTGTTTGGCGAGGGCATCTAACTGCATAAACATGTGCTCCCACGCGTACGCATCTCCGCTGCCAGCGTGTGTTAGGCCGTGATCGATTTATTTGGGCAACCAAAAAAAGTCGAAATAAAAAGGCCACACCGAAAGGAAGCTAAACAAGACGTCAGTGTCCGGGTGCCGGTGGGATGGGATGATAACGCGTGTTTCTGGAATGGTGATTTGTACAGGTTTCGAGAGGATCATAATCCATTCTTATCCTTTGTATCCGATCCGTTCGGGAAAGGCACACTCGCACACTGTGCCCCATCTCTAAGGGGACTATCATAAATACTTCTTCGTCGTGAGCCATTTTTAGCACCTTCTGTTCAGTCGTTCGCTTAAAATAGAGACACACATATACGAGCGAATGGCACACGATGAGCTCTAAACATCACTGCTAAACATAGGATGAACCCGTAAAGAAGGGATCGTTTGAAGCACGTGACACCGACGGGATGATGTTTCATCAGACAAAGGAGTGAGTTTGAGCGTTGAATGTAGTAGGTAAATTGAGGAACAAATATTCATAGGAGAAATTTAAAGGTTTGTGACCAATCGCACTCAATTTTCAGCTTTATTTTATTCCTGATGCCTTCAAATGTTTTAAAATATGTATATAAAAATGTCGTATGGATTAAATGTTTGAAAATTTACTTTTGGATAATATGTGTTCATAGTCAAATAGATCCTGTACGTTGTAAAAATAGTTCTTGACACTTGAAGTCATTTAGATCTTTGCTAAATCAGTTGTCAGATAAAAAAATTTGTCAACTCAGTGTATGAATTGATGTTTTCTGAACAATTATTAGTACTCTGCAGGATACAATTCCTGTACTCTGCATCTGAGTATCTGTTCTTCAACACTAGTCTAGACGGAAACACAATATAATAAATTGAGTAAATTAAAGTGTTGTAGTGGTTTATTCAGCTTCAAAATAAAATTTGGAAGCAGCAAGTGGGATGATTTGAATCTTTTTTTTTTGTTATTGTATGACGGCCTGGCCGTATTAGACTTAGTTTTCCACGTAGCAGGATAGCCAATCACTGCTACGGGGGAGCGGTCCGGATGGGATTTTGGCCCCGGTCTGTCGTGTGAGAGAGCAGCGCCGATACCACTACCCCACCGGGCCGCCCCATGATTTGAATCTTACTGTGTATAAAAATTGATAAGAAAAAAAATCTTTCATTCTAAAATGAAGAAAAGGCAATAAAATAGCAATAGAATTTCTCTTAATGCATTATAAATTTTGAATACTTACCAGATCGAGCATGAACTACACAGAATGAATAATTATAAAAGGAAGGAAAGCCCTTCTCATTATTACTGCGAATGAGCCATCTTTACACACATGCAACGAAATCCATCCCATTAATTCGGCACCAAACTTTCCCCCATACCAAGCGTGTCAATGGTATTCATGGTGCATTTGCCGATGCATATCATTTATCAAGCTCAACCCGCGCAAGTGAAATCCTTCATATCGTTTCAACTGGTACGTACCAAATTTGTTCCAATTTTTACCACCCCGCGCAAAACAACTAAACAAGCTTTCGGGGTGGTCCTTAATCCTTTGCTTCAAAATGTTTCCCATCGTTCGTTTGGTGTGTTTTTTCTTTCTTTCCTTCGCGTTCTAAAGAAACTCATACGTGAAGTTACTGCAACGCCGTTGCATAAGCTCTTTGGTTGGGATTTCAGGCTGCTTTTTTTTTCTTCTCCTAACTTTGTAGCACGCTTTTTTTGTGAGCTGAAAAAAGAAAAAAAACATAAACTCCACCATATCACGGGAGCGAATATGAAACAGGGGAATGTAGACGGTAAAAGAAATGGTGAAACTTTGCTGGTTTTAAAGAAAAACTATGCTCACGGTGGTGCTGGGGAGTAGCGGCGAAACAAAAAAAAAAAGGGCAACGAAAACTACAAACTGGGCGCAATAATTTACGATTCTCAGGGCGGTGGATGCACGACAGCGACTGGATGATAGTGAGCATTTTGCTGGTGGCGAAGCGAAGCTATGAAAAATAGCATCATCCGAAGCGTGAGCGGAAGCAAACCCGGCTCATGCTGCAGGTGCGCGGTACGGGCCGGGCTTTTGGGGAAAGTGAAAAATGAGAAATGTTGTAAGTTTGCTGCTTATTAAATGAGAATTGTATTAAAAAGTTAACGTACGAACGTTTCGTGTGTACATATATTACTGCGGCCTTAGCTGTTATGATAATTTTTCAATTTTCATTCCATCCCGTACACGGACGTACAAAACGTGAGGCTCGTGTAAATGTAGCTTTCCGCGAGGTGCCGGTTGTGTTTCGCTTTGTGTGTGCACCGAACCGTACCGAACGTAGCAATGCATACCATAAAAATTATTAATGCCTGCACAACTTACCCCATTAGTGGGTTGCGAGCACTACAGCACCCAAAACACCAAACGTCATCACCCTAGCGATGAATGGTTAGGTGGATTGTAAAATTGATCTATGACCATTACTTCACCACCTGGAGCTATACAAAAACAAAACGGGAAGCCCACCAAATTCATTCACACAAGCGAGGTTTGGCCATGCGAGTGAGCGCACATAAAGCGTAAGCTAACCGAATCGGAAAACCCCCGTGAATCGAGGCGGACACACACTCCACACGCCTGTAATCTATGACTTTTTCGATCCAATTAGTCACATGATTTCAAGCTGCGTTTTCCAATTAAAATTAAGTACAATCTCATTTCCTAAATGGATTTATTGAACTGTAACATTAATTCAATTACTTTTTATCGTCTCCGGGTGGATCGTTGGGGATGGGATGGAATGGTGGAAGATCGTTGATGCGAGTCGGATTCGAGTATCGATTTCAGTCGATAGCTTAACGGGGCAGTTAAGTGTGCTCTGTTTGGTGAAGAATTTGAAGAACTCTGCAGTACAATTCAGTTGCAAAAAAAGGTTCGGAACGGTCTATCTGTGGGCCAACTGTCAAAAACATGTGGAAAGATAAAAATACAATCAATTAGCTGCAGTTTCATCTACTTTAGTTTGCCACACCAACCAACCCGAACGCGAAGTAAGTTCCATATCTATTCACGTGCCCATGGCTGTGAGCAGGTATCAACCTTAATCGAGCGAGATACATTGACAGGGCAATGTCACACGCTCATTATCTATGGCGCATTATTAATTAATTCCACACAAATATACACACACGACAGCGGGCAATGGCTGTATAAAATTGATAACGTCTAGGATGAATGAAAACAAACACCTGATTGTCCTGTGAAGTTGAGCCATGGTTAACATTAATTTTGAGATCTTGTTTTTTATTCATGAAGAACAGTTGCTGATGGAGAACCCTTTTGACAGCACCATATAAACGTTAACAATTCGATCTAAAAAGCGCTTGTCGTGATTTTGGAATATTTATCCTGAAAATTTCAATTTAAACACTAATTCTGTGTTATTGAAAATTTTTCGGTGAAAACTAATGCATAAATGAGGACAAGTTGCTAATACATGATACCGTCTATATTAATCCTACAAAACTTATCTAGATGGGCTTTTGGGGGGAATAATAGGAATACGACTATGTTTCGAATAACATAGCTCGTTTTGTGTATATTTTCCATTGCACCGTTCATTAGTGGGACAAAAACCCAACGTCAATAGCCGTCAAATATCACCCTCCTGTCAATGCACTTTACCAGTCACCAGGAACGCCAAGTAATTATGGATGATTAACGCACGCACAAATAAGTCGGCCATCATTATGTTCATCCCTTAACCAGTCCTTCTTTGCTTCCGGTGGTCGATGAAAAGCTGTGCAAATATTTATCCACACTTCGGGTACGGATCCGTCCATTGTGTGTGATGTGATGCAATTTCATGCAACTCAATGCCGGTCTCCCATATTAGATCATATACAGCACAAACGCATCAAACGTCAACGCTTGGGCGGCCGATGGAGGCGCCCGGTTGAAGCTTTCGATGGATGGAATTTTTTATCCGATCCGGGTGGTTTGATAATTGGGAATCATTTTTCCACCCCTCGGACATCTGTGCAATCGTGTAATGAATAGCTTACAACGAACGCTAATGGTATTACCCGCTTCCCGGTACTGAAAGCAGATGATTGATTTTTAGTGTTCGCCGTGTGCCGCATCAAACTGCACATGCTGTTTTTTCTTACTACCTCACTTTTGTGAGGTTTTATCAAAGCGTTTATTTCTGCGCAAAACAATTTCCTTTGTCGGTGGAATTGTTCCCGGAATGCGATGCGGCACCCAGTTGAGCGGTTCAGGCAACAAACCAGGCAACCACCGTTGTCAAGTACATTGCATGCATTGGGGTAGTGAATGTGTGTTTCAGTGGGTCACAATTTGTTAGTTATTTTGTAGAAATGTACATAAATATAGGTGTTTTTTAAGTGATTTAAGTGAATTCTCAATAGAAGCTGTACATAAATATTAGGGAATTCTATTCGATCGTTGCCTCATGGTGACGTATATAAGTAAGCCTGAATCTAATATTAAATTCTATTAAGATTGGTTTTAAACTACTCCTAGAATTTTTAACAACTTCACAAACAATTTTATATTAAATAATAAAATTTTATAATAAAACCAGGTCAGCTTAAATATCCTAGCGTATTCTCTTTAAACGAACAAATCTCAAACACACGATCGATTGACATTCATCCTGAAAGGTTTCCAGCGCCCGCGAAAGATTGCCAACCATTTCTTATGCTAATGAAAGTGTATCCATTACCATCCCGCGAATCGGAACCCGAACAAACCCACACCGTCAACCAGTTGATGATTTTCTCCCGGATTGATTGATTGATTCCGCCATCCCACCGTCGGGACGCTTTCAACGCCTTGCGATGGTACGGACGATGGCAAACATCTTCATCGCACGTCACCGCCGTTGTCGACAGCTAAACGCCACATCGCTTCCAACAGTCACGTTACCCATCGCATATACACGAACGCCACACGGCAGTCAGAACACCAAACAGCGACAACCGTCGTCCGTTTCGGGGAACGGTGCGCATTAATCTCTGCTGTAATTAATATTCACTACACTTAGCAACCATTTCCGGATCGTTTTCCCATTCGGTCGCTGGCAGTGCGTCCGGTAAGCAAGCGATTTAATTCGATACGGACCTGCGAGCACCGACCGTGCACAAATCTTCCTTCCCCCTACCGGCACCACACCGGGACATCCGGTAATGAGAATAGCGACGATTCGAACTGAAACGTGCCAATGTACCAACCATCGGGCGCGGGAATGTTGGAGGACGATGAGAAAAACGAACCATCCGGAGAGCAGCCGGAAATAACCGAACCGGGCAGAAGAGTTTCCTGTCCGGGAATGGTGGCACTTTGTAAACGACGGAACCGAAGAATAATAATCCAATAATCACTCGTCCCGGCGTCACAATGGCCGGTGTGGTGAGATATGCGATGGTGGATTTGAATCGGTGTACGATTTAATTCCGAAACGTCAAATCGTGCTAGTTTGCGATCGGAAAACCATGTTTGCTTTACGGGAAAAGGATTCAGAACTTGCACAAATGATAATAAGTGACCTTTAATGAGTTCAAGAGCTCAAACTAAAACTAGCACTTCAAATCATTTGGTTTTAGCATGTTAAATCTTGGAGTCTCTTTTATCTGAAATAATTACAATTCGGCAACATCGTTGTTAGTAATACGCAAGTTAATACTTCACGATTTCTTATTTTAAAACAAATAAAAAAAGGGATACATTTATCTTCCAGTCAACCAGCGACATACCAACGAGATGTTCAAAATCGTTTGTGATTTTCTTTATGATGCTGGGATTTTCTGTTTTCGATGCCACCTCAAAAACAGAGAAAAACAGTTACAAAACAACGACAGTAAGATTTACTACCGGTTTGCCACGTTCGATACACCGTCTCGTCTTATGCTTCGGTTTATTCACTTCCTTCGAAAGTCGCCACCCCAAACCGAACGCATTAGTCGCAATCTCGTGAGCTCATGAATAAATCTTCCATCCATTTTCCACTCAGATGTTTGGTGGTAGCTGTTTTGGTTTCGATTTGAGGTTTTTTTCGGGAGGGCAAACTTGCTAACCTAACCAGCCACGTACATTCACTCTTCAGCGGTTCTGTTTGAAAACCAGTAGGGGAAATATATCCCAGGTGTGGAGCCGCTTAACAAAAACCAGCTTATCCTTGTATCCCTGTTGACGATTGTAGCAATTTATATGAAAAAACGCTCGGTGCTGTAATTGTGATCGTTGGCAAAGATAGAAAAGCAGTGTGCAATTTCTGCGTTTAACTTTAAGCAACCAAGAACCACGATTGCATAATTTCCCGCTTGTTATTCAGGGCACTTCAATCAAAAACATTCAATCTTAACCGTTTTTTTTTGTTCCGTTTTCCCAGCTCCCGGCTGTTGGAGTAATTAAGAACATCGCCAAAGCGACCAAGCAGTGTTAACCGTCTGATTCGTCTTTTGCCGTATCTTCGCCCTCCTTAAAACGGTCCGATTAATCTGGTTGCTTCCGAAATAGTCCGCTGTCACCATTACCGGTGGCCAAGAGGTGTCTTGAATTGATGTAATTGTTTGATATTCTAATGAATTTGAGAGCATTCCTTCAAAATTCGGTGCTCGGTTTCGGGGTTCACCTTTTGATGTGATGCAAACCAAAATGGTAAAAAAGGAACAAAAGACTAACAGAAGCAAAAACGTCCCCAGCAAGAAACGTAATGGTGGAGCGACAAAAAGGTAGAATAAATCATTTCGTCCTTCAAGCCTGTGAGACTGCTGTCTGGTTTCGGACCAAACATTAAAACCAAGCGTCAAAGAGCAGCATAAATAATGGAAAGCAAGAAATGCAAAAAAAAGGAACGTCTTCAAAAGAAGTTCTTCTGGCTTTCTGCTGTTTCCAAAGTCAAGCTTCGAAAAATATTCTCTGGAGGCAGGTTTTTTGGCCACTAATTAAGATTTGCCCCAAATATGTTCTCTGTGTGTTTGAGTTTCTTTCCCATCCAATACCGAGACGGTACCTTTTTCGCTGCCGCAGACTCGCTCTGTGCGCCATGACGTTGAGTGTCCTTAGATGCTACGGTGGAATCAATTCCGTCCGAACGGATGAACGGAAATGAAACAAGTAGCTGCAGAGTAAAACCAAAACAAACAAACACACACTTTAGGTTAGCCTTTCTATTCATCTCTCACCGTGGATGGGATAAATTCATGGGAAACAAAATTTTAAGACAGTACGGACGGAAGATGTTTCATTTGTATGTAGATCACTTGAATGTTTATCGATTGCGAAAATGTCTGGGAAAAATTGCCAACTGGAACTGGAACGCTGTTTGCAAGGAATGGTTCATGATTAATTATTTGTTTAAATTAAGCTTTCGAGAGATTGCCATTTTTATTCGCGCATCTATATGATAGATTTTGATAATGCTTCAGTGTTAAGGAGATATTACAATGCAGGAGTCATCAATTAAAATTAACCAAACTTTTTTCTGTTGTAGTAGATTAGTTGAAAAATAAAGGCTTGAAGTCGTATAACAATAATAAACACAAAGGTTTTAGGAAAGTGAATTAATCTTCAATATGTATTTAGACGTAATTAGACAGACTTCTTAAAAATTACACTCTTGTTAAAAGAATATTAAGTATAATTAAATACAAATTTAATCGAGTGACACATTTAAGAAAGGCCTTTCTGCTCTATTTTTTTAACAAAACTTTACACTAAAGCAAAAATAATTGCTGAGTTTAACAAAAAAAAGTGAAGAACATTCAATCTGTTCAATACTTCTTTACATTAATCATATTCCGTTCATGCATTATGTTATTATAATGTACCAACCTTAATCTCACAAAACAAACAAAGATTTTCATACGCATTTAATTCGTTTTACCGCGTCGGCCCATTCAACCTGGATACCTGTTGACTGTTTGCTTAAAGATTGTTCCTTATTAATCTTTCAGCATGTTGTTCTGTCAAGCTGAATAGCTAGCCCGCTCAGCAGCGAACCCTTTCTACCATCTACCGACCACCGTAACAGTCATAACTTTCCCGGAAATCGATCGAGCCCAACCCGACCGGTTTATGCGGGAAAATGGACGGCGCGTTTGCACCTTCATCAAGAAATACTTACGCGCACGCCATACATTCCACCCATGCCCGCATCGTGGCATGCGGGATTGTGGTCTGTTTGCCAATTTTGTTTATTTCCCGAAAACCGATCCCAAGGCGTTCATTCATACGCATTTTGCGAGGGACCGACGCAGCGTTAGGGATCAAATTTATTGGCGATATTAAAACGACATTAAATTCCTCCGCTGGTGCTGCTGGCGGGTGGAGGATGAGGGAAGAGTAATACGGGAGGTCAAACTTGTGGTTTGCGGGAGTATCCAAAAAACGATAATATAATCCTTACTGTCCACTCTGGGGGCCATTGCACGAAACCATTCTTTTTTTTTTCATTGCTGCCATTTTTTTTGCCGTTTGTGTTGTTTGTTGCCTTTACCCTATAAGCTTCCATTTTTTCGCAAATCAGGCCCTTGGCGCTTGTTTCCGAACTTGGGTTCGCTGCGCTGTAGCAGTGTTTGTGTGAGAATCAAAAACAAACACGAACAAGAAGATAAAATGGCAACCGAAATAAATATCAGACTGACCGTAGCTGAACTGGGACAGTCCCATTCACCTTCCTGCGCCAATCGATTCGGCTCCCCCCAAAAACACAATCGGAACATGCGAAGTATAGGAGCAAGGGAGCAAGATAGAGAAAAAAAACCACGCTCCCAAACAAACGCAACTCCTCCGCACCGGAAAAGAGGGCTGATGGCCACCAAATTACCTGCCAAACGTACGATGAATGGCGGTTTCCGGTGGTCCGAAATTTGCGTCGTCCCGGCACAGCCAGAGAACAATTGTGCCCGAGGGTATAGAGCAGCGCCCGGGCTACGGGTTTTGGGGTTTTTTTTTGCGATTGGCAAAATAAGCGAACGTTAATGTGAGCGAAGAAGCAGCCCGGAATTGATACAGTTTTATATATCTATCCATCTCGCCAAATATATAGTCATTACGCATATTATCTCGCTTATTGTGGGAATAAATTGAACCCATATCTCAAATCGATTTAAGCTGCACAAAGGAACAGATATTGGTGGCACGTGGAGACTCTTGTATCGGGGCGAAATACTCACGTGTAGGGAAAACATGATGCGGTACTTCAATATTTATTTGCTGTACTAAAATTGTTAAAAAATAAATCTGGACAAACTAAGCAAAGGATGTGCATTCTTTTTAAAACAAAGATTATTAATAAATAAGCTTACTTTTAATGTTTAATTACTTTAGTTACCTAACTTACAAACTTTGAAATGTTATTTCTGTGTTCCCTATTTCTGTAAAAAAAAACGACCGGTGGATGGAAAACAGAAGGTCATCCAGGGCAGTTGAATTGTAAAAATAAATAAAATCAAACATTTTGCTATTTAAATATTCTACAATCTTATTCGAAGTTTTTGAAAATTATAGCAATTTTTTATAATTGTCATATGCAGAGAGATGTTTCCTTGACAAACGGTAAATATTATAGTTTGATTAATAATTTAATAAATGGATTGTATGTTCCATGGAATTGTAAGTGTTCGAGAGGAACTCTTTTTTTTTAAATATATATTTTTACTCTTTTATTTCTCGATTTCTTCTTCATTGTCTATAAAAGAAAATAACTTAAACAAATGTTACCGTATCGAAAATACAATCGATACAGCGTACACTGCGACAGTACATTATAAATGTCCAAATTCGGACTGCTATAGACGGATGCCACCAACTAGCCAATGCTCGTATCTTAGTTCCCGTGTGAAAGATTCATATCCGCTGCAAAATGGGTGATTCTTTTTTTTGTAGCTCGTCATTCTGATCCCAACCTACTACGCATTCATCCAACGAAGCGTATAATGCACGGCTACACGTTCCTTTGGACAAGGATTAGGCCGAGATAAACCATCCGCATGGGTACAATCCGGAGAAAAAAACCAAAACAAACAGGAAAAGAGGAAAATTTTGGAAATGCAATCTAGTGCACGTGCGTGAAAATGTTCGAGGAAGGGTTGAGAAATCGATAGATACAGAATTAGTGGCTTCCGGAACATTGTACACCGCGTGCGGGTGGACCTAACATCACTCCCCGTGCTGAAAGCAAACGTTAGGATGGCTGACAGCCCGGGATCGGGGACGTTGGAAAAATGAAACCCACCGAGCCGAACGAGTTTAATACGCTGCGTGACACTGTGCGGAGTGTTTGGTTTTTACATTTTTCATTTTTTGTAGTCAACTTTGCCGGTGTTTTTTTTTTTGTATGTTGCGCTCCAATCTTTCTAATATAAAATAGTAGTTTATCCGGGGTTGAGGTTTTTTTCCCCCCTGTTCTGTTCATGCCCTGAACCCTGTGGCAGTGAATTCGATTTTTGCATTTGTTCCTCTTGTTTGGATCGCGAATTTCCCCCACTCACGGTGGGTTGGTAGGGGGAGGGCGGAGGGAGTTCGGTTGAGGCGAAACCTAACCTATCCCGCATGATCATGATTTGTCTGAAACTTTTATAAGCCCTTTAGTGTCCACTCTATTTCTCTCGGTTGCTCCATGAGGCAATGGCCTATGGGGGATAAAGTGTTGTTTTTTTTTTCGGCGTTAGAAAAAGAGAGAAAGAGAACAAGATAGACAACGGCTAACGGTCGTGTGCAGAAAGCTCGTTAGAGGTGGAATCCTGACCGAGGGTTGGGATGTTATTTGTACACTCCATTTGACTTTCCATTCAGCTTTATGTGCAGAAGCGATTCCGCGAACCGCTCGGACCGATCCCACCCCATTCCCATCCGGCCCGCCTGCATTCGCTTTCGGTGCCGTCGGGATCGGTTTTAAGGGTTTGGTTTATCTACTCGCTTTCACAGCAGAACGCCTTTTTTATCCGGGTTGGCTCACGTGGAATAGGATTCACGAGACAAAATGCTATCGCGCTTCACAGTACACTTGAAAAGAGGTAGAAGCTGAAAATTCGCATGCAAAAACCCACCGCACAAATTCCGGACCAACCGGCAGATGGTGAAGAACCAACACATGCACAGCGCACCAAAACAAAAAGAAAACCCCGGGCTGGAAAAATAGTCCCCACGAGAGGCACGTCATCTCCATTTTGCGCTGCGGCTTTGGGAAACCCCATTCCCATACACTTCTGACCGCCCGATCGTGACGGTTGTGTGCAAACGCTTGGGAGGCGGGTTTCCGATACTGGCCAACCCCACCCCGAAATGCTGGCAGCAGTGATCAGCCGAGGAGAAAGTCGACTGTTTCCGACCAAAAAAAAAAACACAGGATTGGACTCGTTTGCGTTTGGCATAGATCAATCCATATTGTACGCCAGATCGGTGTAGGGGTGTGTATAAAACGGAATCCAGTTTAGTTGATCCCATTTGGCGAAGTAATCTTCTTCTTATTGTTGCCGGACTGTACTGTTCCGGTAGCTGGTTTGACGTGCGTTTTTTTCGTTCGTCCTCCCACCCCTCCCACCCACATTGCAACATGCGGGCTTTGTTCTGCCGGCCACTTGACATGTATGAGATTTTTACCAACGCATCCACGGATAACGCGTGCTTGGAAAATTGGAGTAAAAGAGCTTTCGTGCTTTGGTTCGAAATCCTGCCGGCGGTGAAAGGATTAGGAATGGAATCGATGTGGAGTAATTTAACGTGTGCCTGACCTACCCTTAACAATGGAAATGTTTTAGTGGCAAGTAGAATCCGGGACATGGAATATTTTTTAATTAACTTTATTAAATGTACACATAGTGCTCAAACTAGATTGAATCAGGTTTTATACAAGTCCTAATGAACAAACCACGTTGAAATTTCTTGGTAGTTTTGTAAATTTTTGTGATTGAGCCTAAAGTTAAATTTCCTTTAACAATATAATATTTCATTTGTAAGTATCCATCCACTATAATAACACCTTTGGGACAATGTTTACACTGGAACAAGTCCTCTCAAATCTTAAATTGATGTTATGACTTTTATTGATTGATAAAATCGCCTTGCTGTTAAGAAATTATTGAACGATGGAGTACAATAAAGGTAAATACTCCATTAGGCAACGTTGTAGAGATAATACTGAACAGGAGCGATCGTCTAGTAAGTATTCTTATTAGACTACTAGGCTTTTCATCTTAAACATATAGAATTCAAATTCTAACGGCTTACAAAATGCTCATACTTCATCTATCTTATCCAACCCTGATCATACATTGGATTGTTTAACAACCTCCTCCACATGTGGCTTCAATCAATTTGGAGTAAACCATTACAACGTGAGCCCATAACACAATAGTGAAGATAAACTGGTAAAATGGAAAAAAAGTAACGAATGCACAACACCGTCCTCGGTACATCAAACGTTCAGCTATGTTCCATTAAAGCATCAGCTCATCCACCAAGTCCACAGCATACGGTGCGTACATGGGTAGGAATGAATTGAATAATGAACCTTAGAAAATTGGTAACTCATGCGTATAAATTCTGTAAATTGAATAAAAACCTACGCATCTTACCACTCGTTACCATGTAATGGAGCAGCAATCGATGCGATACATGCCGAAGGCAACTCCACCGGCAACAATCGAGCCTTCGCCACGTAACAAGCTGTAGCACAAGTCGGTTGCTACCGCCAGCACACCTTTTGCCTGCTCTCCATCCCTCCCCCTCCTTAATCGAATATGAAGTGAGTCATTGTTACAACCCCAAACGAAAACCGAACCCCCCTCCCAAAAGCTTATGCACTCACTTAGGAAGTCCCAACTGGGCGAAAAAGAATACCCACCGTAACGATGACAAGAAATATTATGATGAAACTCCTGGGGGAGACTATCCCGTTCCTGGGTGCTTCCCAAGGGTTGAATCGAAACCGTATCCCTTACATCCCGTTCGTTGCTTACATTACTATGCCGTGTTGCGATTTACTCCCAGCAGGAGGGAAAAGTGTTCCCCATAAAACGGAGACTCATTGTAGCTTGTCTTATGAAATGCTACCACTCTGATGCTTTATGAGACTAAAAATAAATCTGAACCCCTTGAAGGATGGCGGCAGTATCGTTTTCATTGATAATCTTGCTTTTGTAATGTTGTGTTTTTAAAAGCTCCATTTATGAACGGTTCCATTTAAGCTCGCTCCCTTCTTTTAGGGAAGAATTGTTTACAAACAAAAGCGCGTGAAGAGTGTAACTGATGCTGATATAATGAACGCTAACCAGCCGCCCTCAGTTTACAACATATTTGAAGCAGACTGATATGCTGCCATAGCTTTGAAAAAAAAATTAATTTAATGTCTTATAAAAAAATTATCATAAATGAGTAATTATTTAACGTACACCAAGAACTTAATGCATTGATTGATAGTATTACCTTTTTCAATAAAAACAAGAAATAATAAATTGAAATAATATAATAAAAAATATTTTCATATTATCCATTTCTGTGTAAATATTTTATCACATCCATATCTCCACATTAAGAGATGAAGAAAATCGTAAGATCATTATTCAAACTTACCCCATTCCCTTTTATTAGGTTATTATTCAACGTGTATCATGCCACACCGCCACCCGTGTTCACTAATCAGTCCGGTACACAGTGTGTCAATTGGTAAGCCATCCTACAGCTCAGCAGTCATCGCTGCGCAAACAGGATCCTGGAAAAAGGGACTGATGAACCTCGTACCAAGACAAATCAAAACTACCACTTTGCCACATATCTAGTTGTGTTTGTACAATTGATTTCTGTACCGTCTGCCGCGCAACGTTCGCACAACCACATGTGCTCGGCACAGCTACTGATCATATGCAAATACAGTGTCATTGTCAGCAGGCAGATGGCAACCCACCGTGTGTCACTTATGGAGGGAATGCTATCAAACGTCGTACAGCCATGGTGCCGGATGCGACAGCGACAAAATTAAACAAAACGGCTCCCCGGAGGGATTGTAAAGGTGTACGAACACGATTTTGTTATTCATTATCCACCATTATCCCAAATTCAATCACACGCTCACATTCAAACGCACACGGGCGGTTGGAAAAGTAGTCAGGTTGCTCAAAACTCCATGCGGAAGTCGTGTGGGTATGGTGTAAGCTTTACCCAAAGCGTTCCACGCAGGAATATGAATAAATTTGAATGCTCATTGCCTTGCGGTCCCTGTCGCCCGGAGGTGATCTTCTTACCACCATTGTTCATAAATCGTTGACGTCTCTAGAGGGTGGGAAGGATGGATGGGAGGCCGGCAACGAGGAGAAGAGAAAAGGCACACTGTTTGTACCACTATTGCCGCGAAAATTAGAAATACATCCCATTACATACGGGCGCTTGTTAGTGTTGCGGCTGGTAAGACATTGATAGTGGCATTGATGCATGGCATGTATAATGGTTGGTACAAATGTAACGGGAGGGTCCCGAAACATGCCAAACATTATCATAACATTACTCACGCGCTGACGGTTGTATTCTATCCACCGGGAGTGTACTTTTATTAAACAACTTCTGGATGAACTTCCTTAAACGGCAGTCTCTCCTTTAGATGGGAGTGATATTTGTTGATACATTTTAAGCTTTAACGAGGAATTCAAGGTAACCTTCAAGAACATTTACTCAAAATTGAATTTTCAATTTCGCCAATAATCGATTATGTTTACTTACATTACATAATGCGCTCAAAGTTATGCAATTTGCATAGCAATTTGATCTTATTTGCAGCTAAACAGAAGATAAATAGAAACTCCAACAAATTCTAGAGCACCTTTCGAGCAAACCAGTTCTAGTGGCAATTATTTCACCGACAAACAGAACACTGTTAATCCGCGGTAAACACCCAACACGAACACTCTCTTCAGATGTCCTTCAATGTTACCATATTTGTTGAGGTGTTTCCCGTTAAACGTCGACACGGGGTAAGTTCTTTTGTTTTGCTCATTTCAGTGTCCTGTCCCCGTCCCGATTCCGATTTCCTAGCGTGTTTCGGTTCCCTGGTAAGGGTGAGCGTCCTCTGTCACCATCGCACCATACAGTGGGTAACGTGCGTACAGTGGCTGTTTATGATAAACATGTTTATACTGCATGCCACCGTCGGCACCGTTCAACATGGTTGGTGAACAAATTACACTTCTCGTACGATTATTGACACATGTTTCAGTCGATAATTTCCCAGAAGTCACATCAACTAGGTGGGGGCTGGCACCTCTAGCCGCGGGTAACGTGTGCGTGGTTTAGAATTAACCTACCGATGTGTATGTTTTCCTTGTAATACCCACACACACGCAGAGGAAGGTTGGTTACCGGAGTTGGCAAAATGGAAAGAATCAAACTTTGTGCCCGAATCAATATGCGCACGAAGCCCGACACAAACGATCTGTAGATAAAATTGTTCCGATAAAACAAACACACCCACCGCCAGCCGGGGACGCTGTACAAGCGGCCATTTGAACATGCACACCTTGCAGCACGGTTCGCATCGTTTGCCTGCCGGTGTGCACGCGCAAGCAAATGACCTCCAACAGGTTCATATCTCACGCGCACGAATCTGACCACGATCCACGAAGCGCATTGGCGGGAAAGCTCTTGGGAAAACATTTGCCGGTTATTTGCATTCACCCAACCGAATCCTGGGCATCGTTGCCATATCGACGGTCGGAGATATTCGATGCTCCTCTTGCAGCCATATCTGGACACTGGACACTTGCTTATGATGCGTGTACGTGCGTCATTGCCATCCGTTATGCACATCCAAATCGGAATTCCTTCTTCATCCTAAATAAACGATGCAACAAAAATTCACCCACGGACATATACGTTCCGTCTAAACATCCAGCGGACAGGAAGTACCAGATCAGAAGGATAGGAATGTTATTTATAAATTTAACAACACTTATTTGCATTTACTGTACACAAACACTCGGGTGGATGGAAATTTATGTACGCAAATTTGCTGTAAAATATGAACATTAACAAAATCAAATCAAACAAAACATTATGGGGTTTCGGTTTGCGAAAGCAGCCGTACGGCTAGACGGAGAAATCGATGCAGAACGCAGAGATGATATAGTTAAGCGCATTCGAGCTTCCATCCATGCCAATCGTTGCATCGCCGTAACAGACTGTACCAGTTTAGCTTCCCGCACATATGAGCAAATGGGAATGGACAGTAATCCCGCCCAATCTCAGACTTCGGGATCCCCCTGGCTGGCTAGCGCTGGTGTAGTGTACGTGTATGTTTCCAGTTTCGCACATTACGCCAGCAGAAACGTGCACTTTCGGGTTGGCGTTGGTCGAAAGTTACGCTTTACGGTTTTGCGGTTACACAAGATTCACTGGAGCGGTCATCATTAATTTGTATGATTGATGGGCAACCGACGCTATCTGAGCGGGTTATGTATGGGCACAATAAAGGGTAATTGTGCCCGTGTTTAGAGGGCGATGCATTGCACGGCATTGTACAGATGCTGCAGGGCAATGGGTTTGCGAAACGGGCCCATGCATGCATATGGCTTAGAATATCAGTATTGAATTGGTTAGAGAAGTATGCTTACATTATCGAGTGCATATGTTGCTGTGAGTTATAAAACTCTCATGCGCAGATATTGGTTTTATTGTAACGCAAAAGATTTCCACTCAAAATTCTCATTCCAGAGAAGCATGAGAATATGAGGATTGTAAATGTTTGTATCTCCCTAGGAATTTCGGCCAAGATTACCACAAAATTAAGAATGACCATGACCAACATCACATGTTCGCCTACACGAACAGAAGTAGTCTAAACTGAGGAGGAATGGTGATGTTGATGAGTTCGCTAATATTATGGCAAATTACACTTTTTTGATTCGCTTTCACTTTAAAGCTGAAAATCGTCTGTAAGTTAGTACCGTAAATATGAATTAAATCATAAAAATGATTGAAGTCTGCTAAAGTGTATTCACCGTCCTTAAAGTAGAAGACGATTATGCAGTTCTAAATATGAATCCCACTTCAATAACTCAGTTGAAGCACAGTATTAGTAGCAAATTAGTTCCGAAAGAATGGTCCTACTCCTTTGAAACCCATATTACTGAGAATTCTTGGGTCAGTCGTAAGTAGCTTTATTATGATCATGAAACATTCGTGCCCCATCCAACTTCAGCTGGACTTTGGAAAACCCCACATCTCAAGCGCATGAGGACACTTGACCAGTCCACTCATAACCATCAACAATTGTGAAGGACCATAACTTAAAACGACGCTTAAACTTTTGCGACAGCGAATTGTGAAACATATTTTAAAGCGGCGCAAAAGAAAAAGGAGAACGATCCAAGAAAAACAATGAAACTGGACACCGACGGCCACACTCAGTTTGAAGGTGAAAGTTTTCCATCCACTGGCGCCAGTAATTGGATGCCGGGGTTAAAAAGCTCCATTGCCGCCAACTGCGACAGAGACACTCTGTTTGAAAACATTTCGCGTAACTTAATGTAGCATCCCATCCGGGCGAATGCAATACCTTCGCCCAAGACGGCCAAACGCTGTGTGGGGTGTACGTTCGCTGACCCATATCTCAAATGCTCACTCACCCATGTGAACCGTTGCCAGCTGGACGAGGTTTCTTGCGGGTGAATAAGCAAACAGCAGCCATTTTTTTATAAATAATTACGCTCATTATCATCCTTTTGCGAGAAACCTTATTTTCTTCTGCTTTTGCACTCCCGCCTCGGGAAGTGAAATGTGCACTGGCGGAAAACTTTTATGATCTCATTGCGTTTCTTCCTATCCTTCCGTAAGGCTGCAGTGTAAGAGTTGTTTTTACCACACGCACACTGATCCTTATGCGTCAGTTGTGTGGAGCTTCGGGCTTCTTGTGAAATGGAATAATGTTGCGCACTAAAAAAATATTATTATTTTCCGATTTAACAAAAACATTTTTTATGAATTTTTTTCCATTATCTTTTCATATAGCGAATCCATTACAAATCAAATTTTTCAAATGAATCGTATAACAAATTTTACAGATTCAGAAATAAACTACTGATGATACTGATAATTCCTTTGCTTTTCGGACGACTTCTAGAAGCATGTCGGCCTTCGTGGTTTAAACTACGCAGAAAAATGTCGCTTTTTTACCTCGTTCATTTTACCCATGACTCCTGATCTGTAAATATCTGTTAGAACAGTTTCTTATAAATTTTTCCTTATGAAGTTTAATACGGTTAAAGGCAACATGCTTGGACACTCTGAGAGGAATGTCCTATGTTTCTAACATGTTAACTGTAATGGCGCTAGTTGAAAGCTTCCATACGAGGAACGGTCTAAAAAATATTTTAGATCGTTTCTGCCAGTTGAAAGATCGGCTTCTCTATTAGCCTTATTACCGAGCTGCACTAAAAAAAATTCTTGTTTTTGCTTTTCAAAATGAATTAAACACATTCTCTATTGAAATGAGGCGAAGTGGAGATTTCTTCTTATTTTGAGATTTTCCTACTAGGCCACAATAGTTCTCGCTGAGATTCATCTTATCATATAGGGAAATAGTATATTTTTTACTTACGTAAAACACTACCACTTGTTCACTCGAATAAAAATTGTACTCCAATTAACAAAAAACACACAATAATACGAAAGTGAACACGAAGCCCAAGTGTTGCTATGCAATTGAGAAATCGCAAACTAGCTTATTTTGTATATGACTAAGTCGCACCCTTAGCTACGTCCAGTACTTTACTAATTGCACTGTGCAGTTATCGTGCAGTGGTAATTTTTTTAACAGGTTGTACACCTCTTATAATTTTGCAAATGCACATTCACTAAATGCACTGTTGAGAACAAAAAATAAAACAATTTGTATAACCTTGTATTCTTCAGTCGGTGCGCCCACTGATGCATTCAAATTAACTCTAATTAAGCACTAAACTACTGAATGTCGTCAAAAGTACCGGGACAAGATAGTCATCTTGTGCAAACCATTTCATTCATACGAGTGTCAGGATGGCGAACAGCAGCAAATGTAGCTACACATTAAACGTCACCTTTGACCGTCCACATAGCGCTCCTTCAGAAATCTTGGTAAATTAAAATAATTTTGCAAAAAAAAAAATCTTAAAATCACAATCGAGATAAGAGTTGAGGAGCTGTCTAACTTTCCACGCAAAAGATGTTTGTTACCGGCGTAGCTACAGTGAAAAACGAAAGCTTCATGCGAAACCTTCACAACCGGTTCTAGTGATGATGGGTTCTGGTAGGAAAGGAAAAAATTAAAACGGCTCAGCGGTCTTAGGCCGAGGTCAAGATTAGGACCTTTTGCATTAATTAAGCTTAAGAATATGCAAACGGAATGGCACTGGTGTAGCAAAGTGGTTAGCTCATCTGCACCCTGCAGGGTAGCCATTTTAAATGGAAATTATTTCATCGCTTTTCTCGTACTGCTTCTGGGCGCTGCTTTGAAGAAGCATCATTAAGAGTGTTCTACCGGCGACAAATTAAAATAGTTGTCACCAATTTGGCTGTAGAATAAGATTGATGTATGCGGTAGTTTTTTTTTTTTCAACTGTTTTTAACACACAGAGAAAAATCAAGAGGGAAATGTTTTACATATCAAAATAACAAAGCACAAACAAGACAAAACTTAAGGGTTGTCCTTTTCAATGAATAGAAATCATAGTTCTAGGAAAACAAAACAATTCAAACATTTTAATTAAAGCACAAAAAACTAAAATGGCGTAAAAACCATTGAGCATCAGTTGCAATACCCAAAACCGAAAATCAACTTCTTTTACCACGAGCCAAAAACAAAGTGGAGATGATTTGTATTTTTATGTTACTGGCGTGAAATACCACGTAACAGTAAACAACTCATTCAACACCACAGCCACATACGAAACGTAAGCACACACCGAAACACACACGTACAGAAAAGAAGTAACTTGCCGCAACGGTAACAAAAATAAAACAAAACCAGCAGAACAAACCTCGATGGCCGGTAACTGAGCCCAAACTTCAAACCGAGAACTTGTCAGAACCATGTGGGTTTGAAGTGCTATCGGGGTCCCGGAAAGAAAATAAAGTTTAATAGCACGCCAAATACGAGCTACGAACAAGAGGACGTGGGGCACAAAAAAATTCTAACTTTCAAAGTTAAAAGAGGAGAAAGCAAAATAAGGACGCACCGTGTTACAATGTTCACCGTGCTTGACCGGCACCGAAAAGGGAACATGAAACACCCGGGAGTGATTTGGCGCTATAATTCCAGCAAAGGGGAAAGAGTTCGCTGCGTTTGCCAATCGAAGTTGTATGTTCCGTTTCTTTCTAGCGAGGCTCGTTTCCCCGCCTCATGCTTTCACACAGTCCAGATTCGCAGGAATAAATATTTGCACTCGAACCATTTTACAAAAGAGGGAAAAAACTTTCCGAGAGCATTTTAAAACACCGCGAAAAATGGGCTTACCAGACAGGGAAGTTTCATCGGGCCGGTTCAGCCGAAAAATGTTCTCTGACCAATATTTGACGTGCTATTGAAAATTCCAGTTTCGAGAAATGTCAAACGGCCGCTCCCATACACGGCGTACCCGGGAAAAAGCTGCAATGACGAGCGAAAAGTGGCCGGCTTTACACAGTACGAGTCCTTTCCTCAATTGACGCTCAAATAAGCCCACTAACGACTCAGCAGCGAGTGGAGTGGGGATGCAATTTCAACAGTTTCCACCCAATACTGCCAGCGCTCGGTGAAAATCGAACTAATTTCGCTTCATTCGGGTTCCTATTTTTCCTGCTCCTTTTTTCATGTACGAAACGACAGCGACAACTAGAACCAACTGGAGCCTGGAGTGGTTGGCGAGGAAACATAAATCTCTAATTGCCAATAATTCGCCCGTGCAATAGAAATGAAAGAAAAAAAATTGCGAGCTAGTGAACATTTTCGTACAACTGACCGGTCGGATTGGCCGGAACACGTGGGAGGGGCAAAAATCACAGCTGAAAAACAGCACCGCAGGCAACTGTTTGAGATTTGCAGTGAAACGAACGGAAATAAGTAGCCAGTGGTTTGGCCCAGACCTCAGCAGGCTTTGAAAGGAAAAAGCTTCTCACCTCACATAATTGAAGGAAAGGAGTGTTCTTGGGCGATAGTGTCTATGCGGTTTCTTCATGCTGGTTTTCTCCCCATTTCTACCTTCCCTTGGGCTCACAAACGAAACGATCCACAAAAAGTCAACTAACTAAAAAGTTGTATGGAAAGTTTTATTTTTATTCCAATTCACACAGCCACACAGAGGATAAGGAAAGAAAATAGAAGAAAAAAAAAAGTTCAACCTACCAAGAACTTTGGCACTTTTTTAACACCTTTTCTGGACTGGACTTTTCAGCGAAGTTGGTGTGCGCTTGTGCTTGGCCGCGTCTTATGGGTAGCATTCAAAACCATGCTGTAACTGTGATATTTTCGGCGCACCAGCGAAAGTGTGGCGAAGATTTAATAAGTTTTCTTATTAAGAGAAAATTAGGAAAGGAAACCTAAGAGTGGTACCAGGAAACAGCCGCTGCGGATGTGGAATGATTGGAACGCAGTTGGAAACTTTGGGAGGAAATGTTTTTTTTTTGTTTCACTGCCAAGTAAAGTCAGAACCGAAGTGCACAGCTTGTGGCTAATAAACAATGAAAAAGCAAGGAAAACACTGATCCCTTCCAAAGCAATGGAGGTGCAATGCAGTTTTTGAACATGTTTTCGTATCTTCTGACTAAATAAGTTCACACTGGATCGATTCAAGTTTTCTTCGTAGTTTAATACATATTTAGAAACATTTCCACTACAAACAAGAAAATTAAAAAAGCTAACGGAATGTGTTTTACGTTATGCCAACTAGGAAGTGGTTAGTACGATATTTTTTTATTAATCAATCTTCATTCAATCAGACCGTTCTAGAGGTATGCAATTCTGTAATTTTGTAAACTACCAGGCGTCTCCATGGGATGTGTTATCGCATGCTTTACTAAATAATTGAATTATAATCACTAAGTTTAAAAATTAAACCTCTTTATTCCCAGTCACCACTTCTTAAAGTCAATAAGCAATAGGACGAAAGTATTTAAATGAATTTGAATTATTATTAATTTGATATTTAGTAAACTACCAGGCGTCTCCATCGTGTGTTATCATCTGTTGCAAGTCAAATGCAAAGAAGACTTCTTCTTTTGATTGTTTGGCGTATCGACCTATTCGGTTATGCCGGCCATATAAAGGGTTACTAGACTTATTAATAACAGGGAGTTGAGTAACCAATCCTCACTACAGGGGAACGGTCTGGATTGTTGTTGTTTGATTATTTTATAGAGACTTTGGGCGGAACGGTCTGGATGGGATTGGAACCTCGATCCATGCCGTTTAAATACCGGCGCTCCTATTGCCTCGGTCATTGTTTTATTTTAAATTTAGTTTTTAGTTCTGTTTCACACTTGCATGCTTTGGGTTAAATTTGCCTCCGCGTACAAACCATTCGTAAGTAGCCGCATGCCTTTTCCATCCACAAAACTAATGAACCTTTTGGCACAATACACTATGCACCGTTCCTGAAGGAATTCGTTTCTTTGCCAATGAGCACTTTGCGAGATGCATTCACGTCCCTCCCAACAATGACCCTTTTATTGAACCCTAGAACACGCACACACCTATACACCCCCAGGCAAGACACACATTCCTACCCATTCTCGGGTGAAAATCATTATTGAAAAATTGTTTCCGGATTGCCACTTTTCGCACGGTTAGTTTGCTTCTTTACGTCCCCTTGTTTTGTTGTTTTCGTGCATCCCCACGTAATAAATAAGATTTCATCCGATACGACTTGGGCAGGATTCTGTATACTCCTCCATTGGGACGTGGCACGGACAAAAAGGGGCTCTTTCCCGGGGAAGCTGCAATCGAATCGTTTGCACCGATACAAATTGACCTCTGACTTTGCTTTCCCGCTCCTATGCCCTCGCATCGACTGACTCAGAATACGTTCCGTAGTTTTAGAGCTTTCGAAATGAGGCAGCCACCGACGAAGCATTTCGTTCGATTGGAAATGAATTGCATCAGCTGCACGTACGTGTTGGAATGTAGATAAAAATATCTTCACCTTAGCTTCTTTCCCACTGCAGCGTACGAAGGTTCGTATGCACCGGAGTGCCCCATTTGATAGACTATAGTGAGTGTTCTCGGTCGCAACACACCGGCAGCTGTTCGATGTGATGTTGGAGAAAAATTTCTTCATTCAACCAATCGAAATGTGTTCGTTTGCAGTGCCAACGAGCATCCGAACTGCTGCATCAAGAATGCAACCAGATTTAAGGCGAGAAAAGACGTTTGGCTTTTCATTTTTTCCTCTTTAAAGTTCATTTAAAGAGTAAAAGATTCGTAGGGCTCCGAAGGTAGTTGTTTCCGCTTTTAACTCGGTGGCCGTTCTCACTCAAACCCAAACGGAAACCTAATTATGCATAATCCTCTTAGTGCCCTTATTCAATCAATATCAACGTTTTTAATTTTGATTGTGCAGGATGCCTTCACCAGTGATGCGGAAGAGCATGGCAAACAAACTTTAAGCATTGAGCGTTTTGGAAGAATCGCGCCTTCGGCAGCTTTGTTTCCCTGCTGTTGCCTCCCTTTTTTACAGTAATCCACTTGACCTAATTAAATGCTGCTTTTATCGCTTGCAATACCCAGTACCGGATGGCGATTGGTTCCATTTTAAGCTTCATCTAATTAGAACTAGCTCGCTAAGGATCAATTTCATCGACAGCGAATACGAATAATCGGATGTAAAAATACAATGGGTTTCCTTTTACGCGATGACAGAGATGGCAAACACGAATAAAGTTTTATATTCTTTTGAAATATAAATTTCATACAGCATTTGCCTTCCAACGTCTTGCTTTGTTCATTTAAAGAAAAAGTCAAATCAATTGAGAAGATATCGTCATAACGACACAGACTTAATTGCTGCAAGTATATTTTCCAACATTTAGTGATCCTTAAAGTTGTAGCTTGTGTCAAAGCTTGTTTGACATCCCTGCAGCATGACTCACATCGTACTTGGTGAAAAATTCAATAAAGACACAACCATCGTTTCCTATCGCAAAACATCACGCTTCCTAACGAGAGCGAAGTGATCTTTCTTTCCAATATCGTTGCCATCCTTACACAGATATACACACAGATTGTCCTTGTTTTATAGCGATATGCGCCGAAAGCACCTTGCTAGCACTAGAAAAGCAGCTGCACAAGCTAAACAAACGTCCATCACTAACGCCACCGGTTCATCCTCAATGACTCAATTCTTATTCGATGGAAAAAGAAAAGTTTCCCAACAGTAGAAACCGTCACCATCCATCTTCGGTACGGCAACAAAAAAAAAAAAACCCCCGATGAGTGTTGTAGGGTTTTGCCCGAAGGAATCTAACCACAACGAGCAAGGAAGCGTTTCAAAAAAAAACAAGCTCAGTAAGAAGAATATGTCCTATGTTCCTTTTATCTTCTCACCCAAACACACCTTCCCTCCATCACGTTCCACGCGACCTCGCCGCGAACTATTCCACGTGCAATAAAAGTGAAATATTTCTGTCAATAAAGTACGTCGACAAGGAATTATTTCGTTTTTATAGCCACGTCACACGTCATAAAAATAGATCTCGTGTGGTTTTATCTTTTCCCGGCCGCAAAACAAACTCCCCAAACTGTACCGCACATGGTTGCTGGTTATTTCGGTAGAAGCAATCGCGCGAATTCTTCCCATCCGGAATCGATACCTTGTATCTGTGGGTGGGGTTTCTCTCCACCCCACCCATCCCACCATGTCAGAATTTGATCCTCGTAAAGCTGCCAGCATTCGGGGTGCGCGCAATCGGTGTCGTAAATTGAAAAGTAAATTGCCATTAAATCAAACGCCATCAAGCTCAAATTCCTCTTCCCGGTTCCAAGCCGGTTCGTGATTTGGCTAATTTGACCGACAGGATACCAACAAGCTGGAAGTAATCGGACAAGCAGTAGTTATGGCATTCGAGGTTGGAGCTAGGGAAAAAAAACGTTACGAAAATGACCTTTCAAGCATGTACAAATAGAGAAACTGCAACGAATATCGCCTAAGTACATTCGTGTGCATCGCCCCTAATGGATGGAAAACTTTCGTCTCGCAAATAAAGCAAACCATTTCATACTATTGACAGTTTGCTGGCCGATATGGAAATCCATTATTTTAATTGAATTCCTTAGCCGGACACATGCCCACACATGCGGGGAGTAAATGGAATGGTACACTCGTTGCAAAGTGAAACACATTTTCTCAACTTCCACTCGTCCACTGTCCCATATCTCATACCCAAACCCCAAAAATGAACCACTTCAAGGGGCAAAAGTTTTGAGACCGCCACTGCCAGAAGGACAAACAGATAGATGGATGGATGGACCACTTGGCAGAATCTCATCGTGTGCCATCATTACACTCTGGCCATTTGCTTCGCTACCGTTCGATCCATCCAGAGGGGTTGAAGTCGTAGTGCATTAGTTAAGCGTCTAAGTGGTCCAATAAATTTTACCCCATACCCAGGAGGCTTCGGCTGCTTTGCCTGTGGTCTTATTTATTAAAGCGACTTGTGCTTCCGGCCATTTACTACGCCCATCGGAAGGCAAGTTGTTGCGGCACTGGAAAAATGTTTGAGATAATTTATAAATCTATCGCTATCGATCTTTTGTACGTTTCGGATTTGGTCGCACTATTTCCACCTTTTTTTGCTGTTGCTGCTGGAACGCGTAATGAGGATGGTATGAATGGGTTGGGTTAAGAAGCCCACCAAACCTCGTCGATACGAGAGATCATTAGGCCTTCGTTAATCGACGGCCGCTTATCGGACGGCTTTCCTTTTGGCTGACTTCTACCCGTACGATAACGGGGCAGGAAAAGGGAACTATGTCCGTGCGCCTATCGAATGAACGATAATTAGTTTGATTATAAATCTAGTTTGCAATTACGTCGTCTACTCGGTAGGAATCAATTAGTTTTGCTTAATACACCCTTACTGGGCAGAAGCTTTTGGGTACGACTTAATGAACTGTGCAATCAATGTTTTCCTCCCGGTACGAAACTAGTAACACAATTTCCAATTCTTACAAACCGATAAAATACGGTATTTGCAAAAATCTCTCTTACATCATGCTGTACAGGACATGGGACACGGTTGCCCTTAAGCTGGTGTAACCCACATGAAATATTCTTCGAAACATAATCCCCGTATCTAGCCGATCATTTCATTCTTACAGCTCCGATTTCAATGAAGCAAATGGTCCGCAAACTCGCCTTTGGAAAGGGATGAAGAAAAAAATATCCAAAATCGTTCCTATTTCACCCTCACTTTACCACTTGAAAGGTAATAGTACAGTTCATCCCCCCGGTGGCATAAGTAAGTCTTTTTCGCTTCCTACTCTTCGGCAGCTTACCACAACGTTTACTATTAAACATTTTAATGGATTACACTACTTACGGCTTATCTACGAAGGCATTTAATTCAATTTCTGCCCAACCACAGATCGTCCCGTAGATGTAACGTACGCCTCCACGGCCGGAACATCCGATCTAACCTCTCACACGAGGGCTTCGGGATCGAAGGGCACACATACTTTTTTAGTGTGTTTGTATGTGTGTGTGTGAGAGAGTTTTTGTCCATTTCCCATGCAGCCAACATTCCACAATTTCGAACGAAAACGAAGCTCTCTGCGGGAATGTCTGTGCTAGGGCGTGGACTCGAGTAAGGTTTTCTTAGGAAAAGGTTTCCAATTGCCATCTTCTAACCTCTTGACCATTTTCATAGGAACAATTGAGCTTGGAATCCGAACTACTAGACCGGGGTTAGGAACGCTTCAATGAAGAAGAAAAATCAATTAGCAGCTAAAGTAAAAACACGATAGTGTGTAGGTTCGTTACTGCTTTTGTCGAATGCATTCGGTGGTGAGACTTTTTAAGAGAATTTGAACGCTGTGATTAACTATAGGATGCGATCAGTTATTTAAATGCACACCTTCGTTTTCGGAATAATGCATTCCAAGAATTAAATTTGAATATCCATTCAACTGGTTCCTCGAATATTTTATTTAACGACATCACTTTCAACAAACCACTTTTTATGTTAAGCGCGGTTGTAATTTTTCATAGAACGTGTTTAACTGTCATGTTTGGCAATGTGATCTGTCAATCTCTTTCACTAGTACCCCATCTGATGGAAAACGTGTGAACTAGTATCATATAAACTTAGTAAATAGTTTTGAATTTTTAATAAAGTTTTTTTTTCAAATAGCTAAACTATAGATAACATGTTTCCCATCTCCTAACTTCTAGTATCGAGTTTTCCATTTCCATTAGTACCTCACCGGAAGAGCACACAGTTTCGCAGAAAATAAGCAATGAGTGTGCTACTGATCAACTGCAACAAACTATTGACTTGGAAGTAGTGCTAGCCGAATCGAATCGTTTTCCTCTTTAGCTACTCGATTTCCCACAACACAGTGCAGGCTTGCTGAGCCGGCCTCTCTAGTAGCTCGGTGAGAAGTCATTATGTCAGGTGAGTATAAGTGTTTCTTCGATATCTACTGAACCGTGCAGCACTTCAAACCGAACGAGGTAAACACGCACACACACACAGCCTCCTGCTGCAGCGAATGGGGAAAAAGGAGTTTAAATACAGAAGGAGGAGTTTTATTTCATTCCGATCCGTTCCGATAACCGTCCATTGCGATCGGAATGCATGCAGGTTCCTACGAACCCGGAAGGCTTGCGTAATGTGAAAACTTTCTTAATGAAAACGAATACGTACTTCGGAAATGGTACGCTCGGTACTTTGTATTGCGATTACTTACGGGTCAGTTGACTGCACTTGTGTGCAGACACTACACACATGGGTAAATTGTGTTGTATATCGTTTTTTTTATTTCTCGAAAAAGTAGACGAGCCCATGTATTGAGTTTTCAATGTGATTTAAGGTTAATTTCTAAGAACACATCACAAAACGATGTTGGATGAATAATTTAAAGTCAATGCACAGATCCATATCCAAGTCAACTATTCTACAACTAACGTCAATAAGTGAACCAATTCCACGACAATAAAAGATTTTCTGTCCCATATTTGGCCCCAAGCCAGAGCCCAAATCGTCTCCCTTTACACCTTTGAAGTTCTGGTCAACTTTGTGCAAGTTGCTCGCTTAAAACCACCACATAGCTGTAACGGACAGCCATAAAAACACGTTATACAAACGTGGTACTATCGGACGAAACTGCCAAAATAGCTATAACCGTTGTGGTTAGGCCAAAAAAAGTCTGTACCAAATTTAAAAACGGATTCTTATTGTGAGAAAAACGACACTTGACTTTGCACCGACAAGTGCCGCTCGGTGCTGGAGTTGCTGCTTGCCCGTAAGTGGTTAGCTGCAAGTATTGTGCTCCACTTCGTTCGTTGCTGTTTTACTTGTGTTCCTTATATCTGTTTCATTTTCTCTATCTTCATCCTCTCGCTTTTGATTCAATGTCTTATTTTTGCGGTAGCTTACTCCTCGCTACTGTCACCAATTTGCCAGCAAACCGGAAACCCTGTCTTTTTTTTTTGTTGGCAGGAATCTTCTTCTATTTTTTACTAACTCAAGAAAACCAAGCAAGAAAAGAAAAGCTGTGAGAAAGCTGATTTTATTCCCGTGGCTAAGCCGACCAAAATCTTATCATCTTCTCAAGTTGCCTTCCCGTCCGAAATACTGCTGGCAAAAGATACTATATTGCCTGGTGCAGGATTTTTCCGGCCGAAGAAAAGGTAATATTATTCCCTCCGTACGAGCGCTGGAGCTGGAGGCTGCAGCGGCTTCATTCTTGCTGCACGGAAGTCGTATATTCGGTTCTGGAAGGTCTGAGTGTGGCAGGCATGATGAAATTCTTTCGCCATAACGTATCAAATGCAAGGATGCAACGGGTAGGTAAAAATAGAACAACCACACACACACAAACAAAAAAAACCCACTCAGAAACTAGACACCCGAAAAATCTTGTTCCACCCATACCACCCCTTCGAAGGTCCGGGTGTGAAGGGTTCTGTCTTCGATTTTTAACACTTGTCAACAAAAATGGGCAACGAAGCGAACGGGAACATTCGCTACCAGACTCTTCGACGGTGGCAATATATTTCCCGGCCTAGTAAAAGTGTCCGCCACAGATCCTTCAGGATCAACACACGCAAGATTGGGAACGATCCCTTACCCTACCCAGATGCAACCGCTTCCAAGTGAAGGCTTAAGCTCGAACAAGCATGAAAAATTGCACGTTTGCTACAGCATTGTCGGCGGGAAAAAATATGCCCGGCGAAAGAGTGAAGTGAAAATTGGAGCAACCAATAGCACACACACACTGAGTAGGATTGTGCAACTAACGGGAAATGTGCACTGCAAGAAAAATGCTCTTGCACCGCACACACACGAAAAAGGATTACAAGAAATAGGAACATGAAAAACGAAAGCAGCTTTTGCTGGAAAATTTCTTTGGAGCGCTTGTTTTCTTTTTTCGGCAGGAATTTACACACACGACGAAAATCAGAAGAAAAAATATCCTGCCAGCGTAACATTCAATAACATGGAAAAGGAGTGTCAAATTTCGCCTTTTTTTTGCAAAAAGTGTTTTTCCTTATAAGGTAAGGTGGAATTGAGTTGTATCCTTTTTTCATATAAATTTACCACGGCATGTGAGATCGGCGATTCATGAAGATTCATTCCAGAGTAGCCTTCAGTTGCATGAATCGCGTTGTTGTGAAGCTTATATTTTTATTTTTTACTTTTACTTATTTATTTAATCAAAAAGCTTCACATAGTTGGTACAATTTTAAATCATGTGTAGAGGAATGTAATGAAGTATTGGCGTAGAAAATCTTTTTCGATATATCAGGAGTTAAGAATCTGAAACATGTGACGAACTCGTCAGAGACGCTAGGGTCAAAATGATGTTTCGCATATTCACACAGCAGGATCGTTCCCAAATGCAATCCGGAACCCGGGCTCAGAACTGGCAGACTAGTTTAGATAGCCAGAATTGTCAGATCAAGAAGTTCGGAAGGCTGCAGTGCCATACAAGTAAAAAAAAATGTACATGAATACACTTGAAACAAAGGACATTCAAGTCAATCCTGGTGAACTGCCACCGATTCTGTGGTATTATTTAAGTATTGACCACTAGTAGCAGTTATTTCCTACTTTCAACAATCTATCCATCCAATCCAATCCCGGCGTCCAGTTTTACTTGTCTAAGCTCCTGAATTTCGTTTCTTCATCATCATCATCATCCTCCACGACAAACTCAAGCTGCGATTCGAGCCCATGCTGCTGCCGAACGGACAACTCTCAACCGTGGGACAGACCGGCGATTTTGTGCAACATTTCGCCAGTGAAAAACTATTTTAATTAAAATCCTCGTGCAGTAGCAACCAGCACCAGGCAGACACTAGCCAACCAGGCAGTCATTGAGGTTAGGAACTGCACCCGGAAAGAAGATTAGCCTTAGGTGGCCTGCTGTTGCAGCTGCAACGTCTGGTACTATGCTTCGCACCGCAGCCCACCATCCATCGGTCCGAACCGCAGCCCGCGAGCACTAATTGGTATCCTCTAATGCGTTCCCGAGGTTCGCATAAAGGCGGCAACGACTGTGCATTAATATCATCATTTTACCCTCGATTGCCACATTTTCTAACCCATTGCGCTGGGCCGAGAGTTTTCATCACCATTACTCTTTGCACACATACACGCACACAGCTGCGCCGGCGATTTAGCCGGTTCCTTCGAATCGATCCATGAACTTTGGTACCGAGGGCTAAACTTTACCTTCCCGGAATGTGCCATCCAAGACCTTTGAGCTTTTCCACGAAACTTTAACAAATCGATCGACAATCATCGCAAAAAGCGAAGCAATACAGTGAGTCGTGAAGGGGGGAAGGGATCTTTGGAAGAAGGCCAGAGTATGGAGGCTAAGTCGTTTTAAAAGTGATGGTACGCTAGGTGGAAAATTAATTGATTTTCCGCATCCGCAAAGAGTTTACCACACCAGCCTAGCTGTTAGATATTGGCATGGGTAAATGTACAGTACAACGTACCGTACACAGCAGCTACTTTACAGATATCGCCAAAGATCGTAGCAAAAGTTTTCCCTCGATACATACACACACAACCACACCTTTCAATCGCATACATAAACCCACCGGAACCAGGGAGAGATTAGTATGGGGCGATGTATTCGTGGTGAGGTAGCGAAATTAGACTTTTGCCTAAGCGATCGAACCAG
Organism: Anopheles minimus; assembly: GCA_000349025.1. NCBI lineage: Eukaryota > Metazoa > Arthropoda > Insecta > Diptera > Culicidae > Anopheles > Anopheles minimus. Next base: position 5,945,278 of record KB664266.1, on the reverse strand, counting down.
GAAGGAAACTGGTACGAATTATGATTTCCGTCTACCTTGACGTTGCGTATGGTACCGGTGGGTTGAAAGTTGAAGTTTCTTGGTAAACGCCAATTATCTTTCGATTCAACCGCATCCATATCGAACACAATTGTTGTGGTGAACCTAAATTCTAGTGAATAGGTTAACTTTTCACCGAATCACTGTACCAATTTTTATTCGCTTTGCTTAACGCTAATTTTCAGGTTTACTGTTTAATGGACAACATTTTGAAGAATATATCTAGTATTTTTAAATAAAGTAGATAATATTTATGACATAATTTCTGTTTGATATTATATGACGGGTATTAGATATATTTAACCACACAGCCGAATATCCTTGCCACGGGGAACTAGATGTTAAGAATTGGGGTTTTGGCCTCAGTCCACCGTGTGAAAAACCAACGTCGGTCTTTCATATGAAGAAATATTTCTGATGAAATCTGTTATCACTCCGATTTAAAGAATAATAATTAAAATAATTCTACACAAACTTTCATTAAAACTTTCAAGGATTAGTTAATTCACGTTATGGAAAAACGAAATGTCATTAATTACAAATTGGTTATATTTTTATACTATATGCTTGTCCGTTTAATGTATTGTGAAATGCATGCACTCTTCACGGTCACCAATAGACCTAACGCCACTCGGAACAAGCTCACTGACCCATGGTGCACAACTCTGCACACCACCCTGCACACCCTACACTCCCCGGCCCAAAAAGGTGAAACCACTGCGGCAGAGGTACGGCCTTTACGATTATTATTATGATTATCAGGTCATCAAAACATGTTCCATGCTTATGCCTCGTTTATTTCACCCAACTCGGGATCGCACCGGAGTCAGTTGGAAATGCACGAGCCCGGGTGAAAGCGAGACAGATGCGATCGGTACTTACGATTGCTGCATTTGCCTCCCGCTGCAATTTGCTGCCATCCGTGTTATGCACTTCAAAACGCTTTCCTTCTCCCGAAAGCGCGTGAAGGTCCTTCCACGCACGCAATACCTGTTCGCGTGGCATGCGTGTGTTCGTATTGGTTTAATGCTCCTTCTGCGCTGTGTTCACGCGATTTGCACGCAATCTTCAAAAGGCGAGCATGCCTGGTTGGTTATCATAAAGGACGCATTCAGCCAGGGCCGTACATCCCATATCACGGTACGGCCTTCGAGCGGCCAGCATTTGTCAGGGCCAACCGTTGGGCCGACCGATAATCACGACAGCATAATGCCTTTTGCAGAGGACTCGCTTTTCACACGCGTTCCAAAAGGTGGTAAAGGTGTATGTACGCTCGAGGGATTGGGAAAGAGTGAGATAGAGTGTGTAACTGTTGGAGAAAGGAAGAAAAAAGGACACGAATCGCTTTTGCAAAAGCTAAGAGCCTTTCAGGGTAAAATGTTGCATCGAAAGGGATGAATGTACCGAACCGGGGCGGGTTACAAAGAGAGGTGCGGTGGACGGGAGATGCACTTGCTTTCTGCACATTTCCAACGCACGACGAATCGCACAATAATAAAAGGCCTGACCTAGATCTTGGCTCGCGACATAAGTGAACCATTAATAGTGTCTCCGCTCACTTTTCCTCGACGCCTGTTTTTCGCTTTGTCTATCCCGCCTTGGCAAACGGCAAACTTTTCATAATTTCAAATACCATACCCACCTCCCATTTCTCCCCTAACACCCCACCAACCATCCCAAACACACGCAATGACACCGACTGGTAGGGAAAATGGTGGTTTGCACAATGGACGTTCACAATCGGCACATTCCTGGGGTTTTCGGGGTGTAGCAGCACTTGTGCCATTGTTTAGCTCTGCCCGGCATTTAGAGGGCAATGAATTTTCAACCAACGCACGAATGAGGGAAAAGCCCTCGCGGCACGAACCCAGCCCCCGGCCACGGTGCTTTAGCAGTTTGCCACAACCAGGGTCTGGCTCGAGTAGCGAGAATCATCGATTAATTTCATCCCACCCGTCACTGACACATTCTATCCATTAATTATCTTTTGCCATTAGGACGGTACGGTTCCGGAAGGCAGTCGCCAAATTGTCGCGAATTCATCTTTGGCGGTTGTGGAGAGGTGCGTGAAACGAAACCGTGTTCTCGATGCATGGCGCTCTGGAAATTGTGTGGCAAAGCATTAATGAGCCGTTGGTGGAGCTTTGGAATAGGTATTGATTTTCTAAACGAGAAGAAACATGATAAATTGGGATTTGAAAAATGTGTATGCTTCACAGCAATTATTTTGTTTTTTTTTTAAATACATTAAATCGTCTAACAAAAACGTGAATGAAATGTAGATTTACATGTGATTTTGAAAATGGTATTATAATAATTTAAATAAAACTAATTCTAACAATTTACTTATAAAAAAATCTTGTACATAACATTGTGTCGGATAACAATTAAAGGATAAAAGATAGAAAAAACTACTACGATTGGGTCTTATTTTTATAGGCAAGCAATTCTAACAATTAATTTTAACTAAACAAACAATGCACCGTTCATGCGAACCAATGGAGACGCCCAGTACTTCAACGCCTTATGGAAAAGTAATTAGCAACGATTCATTTATGAAACTTTCGCTCGCACTACCAAACATATCATCACGTTGTTTTCATTTCAAAAAGTGTTCTATTGTTTCCACGTAACCCCCACTTCAACGTTGATTAATTTTTCCCAGCATCAACCAAACTCATCGCCAGTCCGTTGCTTACAATCTGCTGCAAAGCACTCACACCCGCCCTGATGCAGTAAATTATGTTGCAATAATGGCAACGCCCCCATACCACGATGCTTCATCGCGGATGTACCGTCTTGGAATTGTTTTGATTTAATTATGGCGTGCAAAACCAAAGATATCCCAAACTCCCATGCCTCCTGCCGGGGATCACCCTTTCTCGTGTTTTGGCGAACGGAATGAACGGACCGCACGCGATAATGAACCGTAGCAGTAGTAGTTTCGGCAGTGGATCGGTTCTGCCGTCGGTTACACCTTGTCCTTTTGAACTGGGCGCTGTAATGCTCCACAAAAAACCACCGTCCTGTGAACAATAAACTTACGAACTAGTTGCGGGCGACTTGGGATGGGCGGTAGGACGGACGAACGGGATTTACATAACCGTGAGCCTACTGCGGGTCGGCTGTGAATCGCACCGCACGTAGTGTCATCCACAGTCCACGGTGACATGGTGTTATGGTGGGTCGGCGGATTGCCAGTGCCTGCAATGGTTACGCGCGGTGGATGGTTTTGATGAACATCAATCCCCGTGGCTTACGTGAGCTTCGGCCATTGCAGTAGTTAAGCTATCGGTGCCATCATGATACGAAATTTAACACGCCACTGGCCTTTCCGATCGGATCCGAACCGGACGTCCGGATGTGGTTGGTTCAAAAGGATGCATCAATCCTTAGCTGAAATAATAATGCAGTGGTTAGAAGTTGTAAGCTAGAAAGATCATATTCCAAATTCCTCATATTATATAGTTTTTATTTTTGTCCTCTGTCCACTTCATTAGTGAATTATTAAAGTAAAAAAAAATATTATAAAGGGAATTTTTCAAAATTTAACAAATCTTGAAAATTTTATCTAAAAAGCTTTTTATGAAAAGAAATATTACTTTTCACCTAAACCACTACTAGTTGATCATCCCTGACGCTTGGTATCAAAATTTGTCCTGCATTGGATATCAAATTGCATCGTCGCAAACACACATACACGCTCATTTACGCGCACGACTCCATTATTGCGCCGTCCAGTATGGAACAAACCATTAAACCACGATAATCTAGGCATAATTAACTATGACGTATACATTCATTATCTCGCTACCGTGCCCCGGTACGGTAGTGTGCAGCCTCGGTAGAGGCGGAAGTTGATTGTGCAGTGCCGGTACCGTTACGCGATGACATTCGATGGCCGTCGGGGGAAAACCAGCAAACCGCTGTCATCGTGTACCGTGCCGGCGTGCTTGACGTTAAGCAAACTGCTCCGACAACCCCCGGATGTGAAGAGTCCCCAACGCTTGTTGGGGCATAATTCCAATGTGTACCGTCGGTTGTACGAGCGAAAGGTCAAGACTATTGAACGGCCGGTAGAGAGGGATAGAGAGTTGTGCGATAAACGTAGGCTTAGCAGTATGGTAAATTTCCACATTACAATGCACAACCGAGCCTAGGTCGAAAACATCTTCCGGCAAGTATCGATTCACATCCAATATAATCTTGTATTTGAACTGCTTTATCTACGTAGTCATCGAACGCATATAATGTTTCCTTTTTCGGGAGTTTTCATCATCTTTCACCCACTGGGATTATATTCAATAAGAACGTACTTTTCTACCAAATATTTCACCCATTATCAACTCGTTGTGCACTATCCAAATCCATCTTCAACAACGGCCACACACACAAAAAATAAACCATGGGCCCCTTCGAAGCACTATTCTGACCAACATGAAGTATCTGGTCACATAAAGCGTTTCCTTCCGCAGTTTCCCATCCGTGCTGGAAAGACAGCACCGAACGAGCTTCTTTTGTCCGTGCTCAAAAGCCCCGATGAGCGATCGGTTTGGTTCGGTGGCTGGGTGTCGTTCCGGTGCCCAGCCCTGGAATTTGTCATGGCCCACGGTACGAAGGTTCGATCCCGTTCACACCAACCAGCAGGTCCTGGTACCCAACAGTGAGCGTCCCATTGACTGCGGAAATGCAGGAAAATTTATAGACCTATGCAACCGGTATGGGTCGACCGTACTCTACCACACACACACACAAACACGCACATACACAGGCCAAGCATGCAGCGTGCATCGTTCCAAAGCAATGCGTTCAACAACCGTAAGACGATCACGCAAATGTGAGGGAAGATTCACGCATTGGCCTTCGTACACCTAAGCCCCTTTTCATCGCCAGCACAATGAAAGAGGTCCACAACCCGTTAGGAAAATTGTTGCCACAACGGGAGAAAAAAGAACGCGCACGGTTGTGGTTTTCTTTATTCGGACACCATTCCTGGCTGGGTATTGTCAGGCGACAGGAAAATATGTTTCATCCAGAGCTTCGAATCGGTTAAGAAATTATTGCAGGGTTTTCCTTCAGCTATTCCCAATATATATATTATTAGCAATTTCCCTAATATTTTATATATATTAGCTATTTCCCAACATACTTTTTGAATTTGATGTTTTTTCATAATGAATCTCCGAACTCGTCTGCTCTAGATTTGGTAGCGAAATGTTTTGAACGGCAATCAACAATGTTTCTTACTTTATTTATAAAAATATTGTAATATTTTTTTACAATTTTTTTTAAACATCTTCTGGAATTAACGATACTTTAACTAATTCAGTATGAGAACTTCCAAACAAACAACCCTGCAGAGCGATTAGCCTCATCTACCACTCCCGTACGATCAAGTGCACACGGTTGCCAATATCTTCAAAAGCCTCTCAGCTACACTTGGAGGGCTTTTCGAATTTCCCAAAAAGGCTTGCGGTAACGCAATGCGGTTTTCCATGGGCGATTTTTGGTATGATAAAGAGATCCACCATTTCCCGTCGCGTGGAAACGAAAGTTCTCCGCAAGAGCAACTGTAATTGTGCGTTTAGTCCGTGAAGCGGTTCCGCAAGCATGGAATAATTTCCTGCAATTTATAATAACCCTTTCAACTGTAATTACAACAAAAAATATGCTTTCAGTTTTCAGAACACACACACACGCACAAAAAAGAGCTTTCCAAATACCAGAAGACACCGTGATGATACCACAGTGGTTCGGCATTGTGCGCAAACTATTCAGCCAACCTTAAAACCACAGAAAAAGCTGCCACGGTTCCGTTTGCCATGGGAACGGGATTCAACATCTCCCAAGGCAACCGTGCACACACGGGGGTGCGTGTTTAAGTGTGCAAGTGCAAATGAGTTTGGTGGTTTCGTGCGAGTGCTAAGAGGCTACCGGCGTAGCGTAAATTATCGTAATGAAGATGTACGAATCCGTGAAAGATGAGCGTGAAAACTATTAAAATGATTTATACGACCGTTCCGTTCGCACCTCCATCGTGCCGAAGAACGACGCTCACAATGCAGACGAGGTTACGGGAGGTCACATTCGCCTACTCATACCAGGTGGTAACCATCTGGCCGGCGCACAATTAGAAAGGGCAGTAATGATGCTGCAAGAACGACGACGATGCGCTGCTGAAGGTGTGCCGTAAGACATGACGGTCCTTATCGTCGATGCTAAACGGCAAGAAGTGCCTTATTTTCATCACCTCCACCACTACCACCACCACCACCAACAGCAGGTAAGTACTGTTGGATGAAATGTTGAACATCGATTCCCCTGTGGGAAATGAATCGAAAAAGCTGGTAAGATAACTGAACTTTGAATCACGATCAAATGCTTCACGCGATTGGTTTGGCGTACCACTTTCCAGCAACATTCGGAATGTTTGGAAAATATGATAAATGGGTAACATTCACAATCCTTCCAGGAAAAATATAACTTATAGTCTGGGGAAATAGTATCAATTTTACTCTACAGCAAAATCCTCGTGTTTTAAGTAAAAATATCCTTCGGCAAATATTAACCCATGCTAAGTAATCATTTTTCATTTCGTTTCACTAGAATTCGTAAAGTTGGTTGGTTCATCCTTTGAACCAGTATTTGCTGTGAAGAACGATATCGATTAATTGTAATAATTATCACGGAAAAGAAACTGCCACTGTTGCATCCTCTGTTAGAGAAGAAACGGAAAATTCTCGAAAGAATTATTTATTAATATTTTAATTAAAAAAAATACCGTTTCTTAAATGCCATCGAGAATACAGTCATTTCTAATAACTAATTTGAATGAAATTTTAGATGATAAATATAAAACGGGCAGAATAAGAAAAAAAACTACAAAAGAATGTCTTAATTAAGCAAGGATTTTGAATGTGCTTTACTCTAATTTCTCCAACATTATACACACAAAATTGTTTTTAAATGCAGCAATAACATATTCATGTCTGTTTGTGCATGAACGAGCAAATGCTTCGGCAGCCCTCAATCAATCACGCCGTAATAACTCCAGGTGTGGTAAAGGGCTATGAAATACATTAGAAAAATTGTTACGTTAAAATATCCTGTCGTTCGTGTCAGCATTACGGCGGGCAATCAGCACTGCTCGCCAAACCCTGGTCCGCGAGCCTGGTCTTGCAGGGCATACAATATATTGAAAAATGAAAACTTTAATAGTGTAGTTAAACAAAAAAACACCATCACCCCAACAATGGTAAAGCCGGGAATATTACAGGAACGCGGTGAAAGAGTGCAGCGTTTGTGTGAAAATGGTTGCCACCCCTGCTAAATGGTACCACGGCACGTGATTGCATCATTTAGCGCTACATAATTTTCCACTGCACACGGTTCCGCCATTCCGTTCGGCATCGTGTGTTTGTTTGGGTCTTGTGCAAGTTCGGTACCATTTACTCAGAACGGGGGTTGTAGTTAATTTGTGGTATATTTAACTACAACTACATTTCAATAACGATTGAGCAATGCACGTTGATTGGCCGTTTTGAGATGTTTTTTCCTCTCGTGAAGAATGACCAAGCCGGTCTTGCCGGTTTACAACGTGTTGCATGAAGAAAAACATAAAAGAGGTTTTGATTTCTTCCTATCCATCAATTTGGTAATTTCTAACTAGTTTTCACGAAAAAAAGAATCAATATTCAAATTGTTGAACGCACGACATTCAATAAATAAAACTACAACTTGGTAAATAAAATTGTGTTATTAGTGTTTTATAATCTTTATTAAACCACCCGAAATAGTTTAAATTTACATCAAATGCTAGCCTCTGTCAGCAGACCTCAAACGAAATCACCAATACCAATAAAACATAAGCAACCAATCTGCTCGCATTGCACAACATGAACCGTTGCGACCACAAACATTCGTAGCATCAGCTGCAATGAAATTAGCATCATTTACCTACCTAACCAGAGTGCCTCCGTACGAACAAATCATTTCCCGGACTGATCGAACGGGTGGGAACCTTCCTTCCGAAAGGCTTATGATTTGTCATTTCCTCGAACACGAGTTTTCCCCCGCATAGTGCATCGGCATAGCAATTATTTCCCTGGCGCATGGTACATTGTAAAAAGCTCACCACAACCGCCCACACTCATCACAATCACGCTCAGCGCAGTTGACATTTCCCAGCACAATCAGCCCACTCGCTCGCTAGTTGCCGGATGGATAATTGAATCGAGTAAATCCGATTACGGATGCAAATGTGTACTCCGACGGGAGTTTACCGGCTGTTTGAAGTTTTGTCCGTGGTTCTATCTCCCGACTCTCGTGTACTTGCAGTGGTGCACTTCCGATCGGCATCGATACTGGGTTGGCTTTTTCTTCCCCTTTTGCTGACGTTTCGCTACCGCAAGAAACACGTGGTACGTGGTCGGTCCGTACGGCGAAACTGCAACCCATCGCTTGCTCGGTCAAGCTGTCACTCAACGTAAACGATGATGAATAATTAGATTATGGATTGGCTTTCATTTCGAGCGCTTCTTTCGCTGGGTTGGGTTGGAGAAATCGACGGCAAGTACAAGAATGATTGATGCCAAACCGGTACCAACCGAAAGTGCTGCAAACGATCTCCGAGATGCGATGCGGCGCTGCATAAGCACGGAAGCATCGAGATATACAGCCCGTGATGGAATCGTCGGTGCGGTGGTACGCTCATTTGTCGCAACTACTGGCCGGAATCGTGCTTTTGCAGGATGTGTTTCTAGAACATTTCCACTGATTGAACGACATCGCGCTAGAACCTGGACACACGCACACACATTGTGCAAATAAATGATCAATTAGAATTTGCTTGTTGGTATGATATCGGACGTACAAAACCTGAGCCTTTTCTATTCACCAAACCACTGTGGCACCATTTCATTATGTGATCGTTACGCTTCCCTTTATAATTGTCTCCACAATTTATTACACCCGGAAATGTACACCTCCCCAAAACTTGTCCCCCGAAAACGGCGTCTTAAAGCGGCACCAAAGCAGGAAGCATATTGATTTTTACGATCTCCATCCAGTTCACTCGAACTGCCCGAAAAATCACTGTGACGTAAATCACGCCATTAAAATACCAACTCCGCACGGGCCACCGTAAGGAATCCGCCTAACAAAAACAACACCCCCCTTCCAAAAACCGAAAAAGCCAACAAAAACACGCCATACTAGTCCGGCGAACTAATGAACACACCCGGACGCCGCACATTAACAAACGCTCCGCGACAGTAAGGAGCGCACAGTGAAATGAAATGCGCGTGCAGAGGCTCAATTTAAAATAGATTTCTCGCCCGTTAATGCCAGCCCGCCAGCCTTAACCGCCCGTTAACGAGTTTTCATGAGAACCGGGAATGGACAACCATTTGCCTGTCGTAAAAACCGCTAAGTATCCAAAGCTCATCCAGCAGCAAGCTTACGTTTCGCCGGTCCGTACTACCGCACCTTTCCCGTCCATACGACGCTCAAAGATGACTAATTGACCAAATGAAGGGTACCGGCGAGCGTCTTTAATTAATTTATGTTTCGAATCAGCGCGCTCTAGCAAACTGGAGCCGTCATTTAACGGGCCGCTTTCTAGTCCGGTCTGATCGTTTGATTTGGCACAGGATAAGTCAGAAGTGGGAAGAAAACGGGAAGCAAGAAGTATCACTTCCATCCAAAACCTTCAAATGGCCTAATGGCGAGAAATGCTACGATAATGATCGTACGGTGTATTTGTGTGCTCTTTGCTGCTGCTTTTACCGGGAATTAGCACAATTTATCGAAGGTATTTGATCTCTGCCAGGGTAACATTTAAACGAAGTTATTTCGGAAATGCCTAGCTACCTTGCTGTGATTTTGGTAACGAGGAACAGCGTATTTTATTCATTTTTTTCCTCTGTTTCTTTTTTTGTTTACTAAAGTGTACATACTTTGCGTAAAATACAAACAAAGGTAATCAATTAGGAAAACGATAAGGGGCTTAAATAAGTTTAAAGAGAAAAGAGGAAGATTTTGCATACTATAGTCGACTCGAGGATGTTAAGTTTAAATAAAACTTACGTATCAATGTAATTCAAGCTTCTTATTGAAAAGTAAAAAATTGGGAAAGTCCTAAGAATGTCATGTAGACATAATCTCCGATGGATAATCTTAATAAACGATATAGGGTTTCGAATCATATAATGGAACAGTTGAAACACTCGGTGGGATGTTGCAATTGAGTAAGGGAACACTGTAAAACCCTGCTGAAAATCATTCCTTATACAAAAATTCCGAAATTTTGAAGAATCAATTAGTTTTCACAAAAACATGTTGGACTTAAAAGTTTGACAAGGTATAACGTTACGCTTTAAAGCCACAAATAAAACAAATCGTTTTATCCTTCCTATCTACAACATCGATTATTTTATATTGGATAGAATTTGTATTACCCTTTTCCTCAATACATTTAAGCACAATTTAAAACTAAAAATATTCAACTAAATTGCAACCTCAACCTCGTGTTAAGCTAGTAGCTATTTTTCCCCATCAGGCAGCTTCTTTGCCTTTTAGCATTCCGGAATCGGCAAACAAAAACACCCAAGCCCAATAACGATTACGGGCGATTGTTAAATATTTTACCTCACTTACAGCGGTCCACAACAGCGCACCAGTTGCATGCTCGGCACGGCGTACAGACCTTCCACTACTTCTAATGCAACTGCCCCATAAATGTCACCACCTTTTTCGTGCCATTCTACCCTTCCATATGGACAATCGCTGCCAGTGCACAATCAGCCAGTCAGTGAATCTGCGCGTCCAATATTAAGACGGGTGCTGAAAAATTCAAACACAAACCAGGGAAAGGAAAGCTTCCGCTCGGCTGGAAAGGTTTTCCTCCCGGCACAAACACAACAAAACGCAGCACGAGACACGTCACTGGGTCACGTTGCCGTACACTTGGTACCCCTCCTCTGTTTTTTGTCATCTAACGGATGGCGGATACGATTTCTCAATCCTCCCATACGGAGCATCGCTACCGGTGTGTAGACAGGCTGGATGAAAGTAAAATCAGCATCACCTTTTTAGTGCTCACTGTGTACGATGCTTCCCGGCGATGGGCCCCGACAGACAAACGGAACCGGTTTCTGCTTTTGCCCTTTTTCCCGCCAGGAAGGAAAAATCAGACGGAAGTTGGAAAGAATCCGACTTCTGCCGTTGCTGCTTGAACGGATGAAGCTAGCAATCATCTACCGAAGGGATCGAGCTGAGCATGCCCTGTGCTCTTTCTTGCAGAGCATTTGTTTTCCAGCATTCCGTTTGTTCTGCATCTAATGTCGTTGATAGCACTTATCATGTAACGTATCATATGCAAAGTTTAGCATAAATATGTGCATTTTCGTACGTGACACAGAGAGACAAATAGGGATGCCTTCGGTTGGTTCGAGCTTCCTGGAGATTCAGTCCACCCCATACAAGCCACCAACAGGAAAAAAAGGAACACAGATGCATAAACAAACAAGTGCCCATAAAATACAAATTTTAATATCAACAAAACGCTATTGTTGCTCACGAACCTAATGAAAATTGCAACCAAACTAATAGAATATACAAGAAAGTATTTGTTAGTATTTGATTGATTGAAATGATCCCAACGGTTCGATGCAACAGCATCCGGGCCAACAAACGTTGCATCCGGCAGCAGTATGCAATCAACTTCGATCGTTAGCATAACACCCTCGCACTGTAATCCCCTTGATGTCGGTGCGATCCTTCCATGGTAGTGGAACGAGCAATAGCAACAGCTACTGCAAATATATTGCATACCTCGCCCAGTATAGAAACCCGTGATACAATGGCATGGAAAGCACAGCACATCTGAACTAAATGGATCGGAAGGCAAGAATGTAAGCACGTGTGTGTGTGTTTGAGTGTATGTGTCTACCATACGCCATCTGATGCACGGATTGATAGATGGTCGGTTGCATGGATTGCTTTTGCAACCGTGCAGGTGAACTATTCGCTCTTTCGGTATCCAAAACTAGTTGCACCTTTAGCACATCTTGCCAAAAAAAAGAAGCTTTGCATGACTGGGGCCGATTAAATGATCCGTCAGTACACAAGAAACAGACCAATCTTTATAGGTGTTGTTTGTACAATTTGAAGCGCCATTTACTGCTAACGTACAATTTTAATGAGATGAAAAGCAAACTTGGTGTCTTACCGCATCCATTCAATAGAATAAAAATAAACAAGCTTTGTTACAGACAATTCTTACGAACAGGAAGCATCCGTTAGGGTGCATTGAGGAGAAAAAACCAAGGAAATAAAATCACACCACTCACCAAACAATCGTCAAACAAGCCTGGAGCATTAACTGAATGATCATCGCTTCTCACTTGCCATTTTAAGTCTGACAGAAAAAGAGAAACATTTTTCATCGTACTACGTCGTTTTGGAGGCAAAGGATGATAATTTGCTTTAACTCGTTTTACATTTATTTCTATCAAAGTGTTTTTAAATGTATCACAGGTTGCCTACGGTTCGCCATTTCTTACAACTTGTTTTTTTTTAAGCCAGGTTAGTAGAAATATTGCATTCTTTGGCGAAAAAAATGAAGATAAAAATATTACGCATTATTTATTTCGATCAACATTTGGTTGTTTACTGCTCCAAAGTGCTCGTTTACGTTTCTCCTTAAATTCTTCAAAATTTATCAAATAATCAAATATTATTACAAAGGAATTGCGGTTATGGAGGCGCCTGGTATTTTGTGAATCTACCTTCAACATTTAATCAACATTGCCAATAATTTTGAGATTGTAATTATATTTAAATTTATTTCGATTATTTTTTAAATATTGCAGATCACTTTGCTGTATTTTTAAAATGAAAAAATATCAAGTTTATTCAATATTTGTGACATGTTTGAAACACTAACTTTCTACTACCCAACCATATATTTGATCCATTCATTCTTTTAAACTTTTAATCTGCATTGAACAAACCTCCTATAGCTTTCGTCACCCAGGCACCAGACCTGTTGCTAGTGGATTTTCCCTACACAAAAAAAAAGGAATCACCTGGGTCCGATCACACACACACGCGGACAGGCACACATTAATTACGGGTGTACCAAATCAAAAAAGAGCCCCCGGGCAGATAAAATATGTCGAATGGCGTGTACGCGCATCATGTAGTGCTGCATTCCCCGTTGCGTTGTAGTGCAGTTTATTATTCACGATCCTTGCTCCCCGGAGGTGACACGATGCCCAGTGATACCACCTGTAGCATTGTGCTGCCCCTCATTCGGTGTGCGTTGATGAAGGTAATGCGACAAACGATTGACGCTTTCTCAATCAAAATGGTAAAAATCCACCCCCTTGCTGCCCTTTTCCACATTCGTACGTTTGTCCCGATCAATGGCAGAGCGAACGGAAACACGTCAATAAACTACGTACGAGGGCTCTCGCGTTCGAGTAAAAATCACTCATGCATTGCAAACCACCAGTGGCTGTTGACAACGGGACCGGGGACCCATACGTTGCTGATGTCAACAAACAAAAGCAGAAATGGAGATAGTGGGGTGGGACAGAACAGAAAAAAAACAACCCCGATACGCAACAGGATCGATGACGGTCGTGTTGATGATGACACTTACAATGCGTTCAAAATTGGAAAACATTCCCACACCCAACCGAAGGGTGGTTCGGTTTTGTTTTCCCATTCGCATTCCTTTTTTTCGATTTGCCAGGAATATATTCATTATTATTTCTGAGTTATTGTCTTCCCCGGTTGTGGTGAGAAATTTCACCGGAATTCCAGAGCTGCGTTCCGGAACCGAGACAAAACGGTTTGCTTGCGTTCGTCCATTGTTTTGCGTTGGTTGCCTGTGTGCGAACCAGTCCGTTCGGTTTTGATTGGTTCCAAATTGCTTGCACACTATGTTCTGCTAGTGAGCTGAAAAATAGAGTGCATCACCCTTGGTGAGCTATGTTTATAAGCGGGAACTTTTGTTATTCCCGTTGCAATTATTAAACTGTTGACGGATCAATTCATTTTTCCCCCTGCGAAACAATCCCCGCATGCGGGATACGAACACTATAGAATATTTCACACCATAAAATTCCAGCTGTGGCGTATTTATTTTTAATCATCGTCTAGCTGTAACAAGCAGTTACCGGTAAACCGTCAAACCATTCCACTGAGTGACGGTTTGTAACCTTTTCGCAAACCGTACCCTTTCAGTCAGTCATTCAACGACACGATGAAGGAAAAGTGCAACCAATTCATCAAACATTCATGTGAAAATAACAATCCGATAGCAAACGAAGGGTACATCTCAACACGCTGAACGATACGTCCTTAACAGTGGCACACACAAAAAAAGCTTCAAAGAAAACCCGTCGAGTGAAAACAGTGAGTGAAATCAGCCAATGGTTTAGAAAAATGTCAAAACAAGTACTGGATAATTTATATCCTCGCTACGCGATTCCGCTTTCCCACACGATCGTGGTGTGTGAAAAGAATCGCTTACAAAGAAATCAACAATCACGATGGAAAATGATGGAACAGCAGAAGCGCTCCAGACGAACAAACGACATGAACGTAAGGCATTAAGGAGCCGAAACACTTTCCTTATTGTGCAACGCCTTCAAAGGAAGAAAAAAAACCCCGGATAATGCAACAGCCAACCGGTAACTCCTTTGCAATTGAGAAGGAAGTGTTATGCTGCAACGGAACAAAAAACCCATAAATCCACCAAGTGGCAAACCATACAAAACAACGAGCTTCGCTGTAAAGGAAAAAGTGGAATCAAAGAAACGCTAACTCACAGCAGCAGCACGGATAATGAAGGTGACAAAATTTGTAATCCCCACTGGTGTCGCGTGTGAATATAAATGGCCACAGTTTGCGTTTTCTCTTCCTCTGCAGAGCAGAGGAATGATTGGTTTGTTTTGAGTCACTCTTTGATTTGGGTTTCGCTGTACCGTGGCAGCAATGCACTTGCACGGTTCCAGCCACAGTACAGCATAGTCATAAATCATAAAACTTATATTTACCACGCGTTCGAATGTAGTAACCGATGGGAGGTTAACTTTTCCAACCGACATGACAGTTTTTAAAGTGGCTATCATCGTGTTACTTAGGAGTGGGTTGACAGCTCGATAACACTGTGTGCCGTGTGGTTAGATACTTGCGAATCACCGAAAGCATGGAATCCTTTTCCAATGTATGCATAATAATGCATAAATAACGTGCAAACATTGTTTGGTAACAAGAGGTAGAAACACTATATTCACCAAATGGTATATTTGTAGCATGTATTATTAACTTAGTAGAACCTAATTAGTGGCTGGAGCGGCTCATCGCTTAAAAGATTTTTCGGATTAATTCACCTGACATGGCGGCTTCTCCATATTTCTTAAAATAATTGGAGGCCAAAAATAACACTTAGCATGTTATAAGAATGACATCAGACACCGACCAGCCAGGACTCATGTAAACTACACATCAGCACTGCCCAGGAAAATGAAAAAAAAAAAATAATATGACGATATAATCTTATCTACCTGAATTTTTTTCTTTTTTTCTGTAGGAAATCTTCTCAATAGATTCTTCTATAATTTTGGGATTGTTTTATATTAGTGCTAAGTCATACGAAAACGCTTGCGGCGATCCAAATAAATACAAAATTAGAAGCTAAATATTTAGTATTAGAATTATTATTAGAATATTTTACCTTTTTAAATGAAACAGATGATTCTTCAACAATGTCTCATCTATCATACGGAAATAGATTTTGTCGTACAACTTTTTTGATCATTTTATGCAAGCAAAAACCCATCTTCCACCTAGCAAACGAATGAAGTCACAATCGGTCAACAGCTTTAATTTGCTACGTAATCCTTCAGCGCCGTGTATCGTGCCGGAAATCATCCGGTGTACACGTTGCGAAAACTAGTTGTACAAATTCTAGCAAATTATAAATTCCTTCCACCGGCAACCGACACAAAAATGCAGGAAACCGGCACAAAAATGCAGGACAACACGACAAGCGTTAACCCATTCAACAGCAAAAAAAAAACCAGACCCTACGCTGACAGTTGGACGTACCTTGGACACCGAAAGGATCTCACCGAACGATTATCTCGCACTGCAGATCGGACCGTACTACGGGTTTTGCACGGGATGGTCAAGACAATGATAAAAAAAACACACATACCATGAAAAGCTCACTCGCGTAAAACAAAAATACAGCGAAAACAATACACCAGCAAATGAGAGTAACTCTTCAGAGGAAATGAAGAAAAAAAAACACGCACACATACAGGGAGCAAGAATTGCCCCGCCAGAGGGCCTTCCGTTGGGTGCAGCACGCAAATAAACGAGGCTGACCAGACACTAGGCGTCCAGCCGCGTGCCCTGCAACGGTGTGCAACGGTGGGTGCTGAGATATGAAGCTGTACCTTCCGGTCCAACAGGCACGGCGAACGGAAAAAAGGAAGCTTCGCCCCGGTACGTTATCTGGGCGGAAAAATAATTGTACCTCAGGTGTTTGCAATTAACTTTGATACTTGTTTACCATTTTGCTCGACATGAGCGCGCACACTCCACAGCGCAACCGGTACGTACGGATCCCGAATCCTCTAGCCCTCCAAATGCACAAGGTTCGCCGGTACGATTGTGTACGGGGCTGGGTATCAAGCGACCCGGGCGGCACCTACCGGGCTGTGTATCGCCTTGCCGGAAGCAGAAAGGCACAAGGACGATAGCAGAACACACCTGCTGCTCATAAATCCACAACTCCCAGCCAGCGTCCAGTGACCATCGTACGGGATTTGAATTTGCATCCCGAACACCCGGGGATCACGCCCGCTGCCAACAACAGCAGTAAAAACAACCGCACGAAGCAGAGGGTTTTTGATGCAACAACAGCAAATCTGATTGGAATCTGTCGCTCCTTCATCGATGTCCTGCGAGCTCCGTACATCTCTCTCTCTTCCTTTACCATCCAACATGGGGCGACACACGAGGTGTGTAATTTATTTCCGTTCCCACGTTTGTTTGCCAGCCACAGGCTTCTCAAGGCTGCTCTGGGTCCTCGTCTTGCTGACGACCTGCAGCAGCAAACGATCGACGACCAAACCAACCGGACAACAAACAAGCGGTGTGGCCAACATTGCAACACGGCCGAAAAGGTACACATTAACCTTTCGCTATCGATTTATTATTCTTGGTTCTGGGCTTCGGGCGTGTTGCTGCACGCTTTTTCCCCGGACATACACGTTCTTCAATTTTTCACCCCCAACAGTTCGTGTGGGTTAGAGTCGGAAGGATACACGGAAGGCAGGACAATGACTGAGTGTCCCTTTGGCAGGCTCGGCATGCCTTCCGAAGAAGGTGGAGGAGTTCCGGAGAAAAAAGGAGTTGGGTGAGCTACTACTATCCTCACAAACCACCAACACGATCACCGAGTGTCAAAGGCGTCGAAAGGCTAAAAACAACTCTCATGGCAACAACACATTACGGAGGTTTTCCGGATTTTTTACCTGTTTTGTATGAGAACTCTTTTCCCTTCCAAATCACACACACACACACTTGCACCTACAATCACCCGGAAGTGTGGCCGGTGAGCCGCAAAAACAGCTCGTTTACATACGAAAAACATACTTTCCGGTTCAGGCGGACAACAACAAAATCAATGTCTCTGGTTTCAATGCTTTCCTTCACTTTCATTTCGTTTCTTTTCCGCTTCGTCTTTTTCCGGGCCGGAAAGTCTGGCGCCCCCAGTAGGGTTGGTCCGTCCGCACACGGCAAAAATATGGTGCCCTCCGCTGGTTAGGTATGAGGTCTGAGAAAAACCGTCACCTGCCACTACAAACGTCACGAAATTACTTTACCACATCTGTCTACCGCAACCGTCCTTCTACAATCCCCGTTTCTAAACCCCGTTCCCATCCCAGGAAGGGGTTGTGACCAGAAACCCCTTATGGGCCTAATCCTGTCCATTCTTGCTCTATAGTTGCTACCACTTCGTGTCCAACGGTTCTGAAAAAGTGGCTTTGTTTTTGTCATATTTTATTCGACTTTCGATCGCTCGACCACGCGAGATTATTGCTTGGGTGAAATGAAATGGTAGGATAGACATGGTGGGGCACATATCTAGGGGAATGGGTACGGTTTGATTTGGAAGCACATTTGTCAACACAAACAAGTGCAATCAATGTCAAAAACATTCGCTCGCGTCACTCCGGACGGGATGGGTTCTGGGTGGGAGGATTTGTTTTGTACAACCTGGGCGAGGAAAAGTTTGTTTTTCCCCGGAATCACTGGCTCAGTTTTTACATTAATGACTTTTTTCTCTGCTCCCACTCGGATGGGTTTTGTAAATTTTTCCCTCTGTCCGTATGCTAAAATAACAATTTCCCCGATACGTCATTTTCCATTTGGGAGAGAAATTACTTTTTCGAGCAACACTCGTAATAAAGTTTTACCCAGGGAAAACACACTTCAAATATGCTTGTCAGCTATTTACTACTACAGAAACTATCTTAAAAGTGTACTGAAGTTGAAATGAACCCTTCCAGTTTGTACCTAAAGTTGTACACAATTTGTAACTGGAACATATTTTACTACAGAGTGGCGGACACTATGCAGTATGGATACATTTCGTATCATAACAGTCATTTACATTGTAGTACTCTTGTAATTCATCTGTAAAACTTATATACTTTTTAGTTCTCAATTTCAATGATCATTGAGTTTAAAGGTACTTCAAAATACCCGTTCGACTGCTCATGCAACCTTCACGCTAGCACAATTAACATTAATTTAATAAACTGAATGGCATTATAAAAAAAATCTCTATAATGACTAGCAGCTCTCGTCTGATTATGAATATATCGTAATAGGGAAAGTGCATCTTACGTTACCAGCTTGAAAAGAAATGACGGAAAAAAACGAAAAATATGGTATAATTAATTTTCAAACGTATAATGAGCACGAATCATAACGACTGAAAATGATGAATTATTAGAAGAAACCACTAACCCATCATCACTAATTACATGCCGTCTGATTGCAATTATAAAAATTATACTCATCATGAAAGAGAAACTTAAAGCAAAATCCCTACGATCGCCTTAAGGTCCCACACTCGTTCTGCCTGGCATGTTGGAATCGACAACCAAGGTATGTGGCTGTGGAATCGTATTCCAAGATTTGAAACACCTTCTTTGGTCCTGCGTGGAATTCGAGGCTGCAAGACTCTACTTGTTGGACGCAGTTCAAAGTTTTGATAGATAGATCAGATCAGCTCAGAAATAAATAGTTTAATAAGATATTTTAAATATGAATCTGGCGACCAGAATGTCTGTTTGACCTTTCCAACCTCTGTGATACAATTACTATTTGACGTACCCTATGTTTTCCCGAATTTTCAAATACTTTAGTAGTTTTCTCTTTAAATAAAAGTTGTTGTTCGCTTCAAATCGCTAATTACCTTTACAAGCTGTTCTGTATGCATCTCTGAGTTTCTTAAACACGTTAATCCTTGTTCCTAATGGGATGTTGTATCATTCATGGCCCTTTACAAATTGAAGTGTCCTCCGCGAACGGTTCATCTAAAACAATAGAAGCTAATCGTTCATTATAACTTTGCCATCACCATAGTACGAGTAATGGCCAGTTATGCGGACTTCTAGCTCGTGCATAACTCGTTGCGTCGTTGTTTTTTTTTCACTTCAAATCCTACCAGCTACCAGCCACAACAGTTTCCTCATCCCTTCCATAGCTCATGTGTTACATATTTTCATTGTAATAATTTGTGCAAACCGGGAAGGATAAAATAGGTTTAAAAACTCATCCACCATCCACCATGTTCACCTGTGCATTTAATGCTGGCATGTAACTTTTGCATTCGCTGTATCCACTTGCTGGAGGACTATGGTAAGGATGGAAACACACCCACTCACACATTCCGCACAAATTGGTAATCTTTTTCTCGTGTGTGGTTTTTGCCTCCAGTGGCAGTTAATTCATGGCCGTCGCTTTTGTACGGTCGCACCGGCACGTTGATAATTTCACTCCCGAGCTCCCGGTGGAATGTAATGGTGCAAAAGGGTTCCTTCATGCACATTACCCTGCACGGTACGCCTTTTCGCGTGTGCATTTGGGGTTTTGTGCTACTGTCGTTGATTTTACTAGCAGCTTGCATGTGTCGGGGGTGTGGAACACTTTGCCACAGGTTAGTATGTGGCATCTTCCGCGAGCTACGAGAAAAGTGGTTCCCGGTTGCCTCCAAGTGTTGACCACATAGTTGACATTTTTGACTTCCCTTCAGGAGCTAGCGCGAGAGGGTGGTGCACGAAATTAGCCGAGCTTAATGTTTGAGGCCACATGCCAGAACTTGACACCGACCAGCAACTTTCGCGGATGAGTTTGTGGCATAAGTTTTTTTTTGTTAAGCTTAGTTTAAAAAAAGGCAATTCAATTTAGTTTCAATACATTTTTATATCGATCTCATTGTTTTTAAAATAAAAAGGACTTAAGTTTCAACATTAATCCAACCATACTTCAAGAACGAATTCGATAACTCGTAGAATAGACATAAAACCCTTCATCCTGTCCTACTTTTCCCTCACATCTTCCAACCTCAAAAATTTCATTTCTATTCAGAACATAAGATAAGTTTTGCTGAAACTGGAAGCAGTTGCAAACAACTGGGAATTTTGTAGCAACTGTTTCTTTCGTTTCTTGTATGTATGTCTTATCCCCTTTTTTTCTAGTGGAAATTCGTCCCATCCAATGGTTTTAGCATCGTTAAGTATGTAGCGTGTGCGACTGTGTACAATAAAGTGAACAAACAGAAAAAAACACCCTCACACACACACACACCGACACCAAATCCCGTAAAGCACACCCGGATCACACACAAGACATCGCACCATCCCATAACGCCCGAAGGTATGCAATCGAATGCAATCGTTGAACGCTATCAGCACTCTGCAGCGTATGTGTACGGGCAGGTGGGATGTGTGACTGCTTTTGCTGCTTTTCTGCTGCTTGAACACTGTCAACCGACCACCGTCACACGGCAAAAGGGCTATTTTCTTCGATTGCGCGTTTATCTTTACCCGTTTGATTGAAGTGAAATGATGTTTTAAAGCGTGTTTGTGCAAACATACAATTGAAATTCGTATCGGTATCCTTCGCCATTGCTTTGGTGTGGAAATGGGAAAGGCACATCGTATCAAATGCGATGGTTCGTTTGTTGTCTCGCTCACCGAACGGGGTGGGACAATAACACACCTCGATCGTTCCTTCCGTTTTTTTTGTTTCTTTTCGAATCACACATTCGCCAGCATGACCCCTTTCTACCTTGTGCCGCACAGGATTCTTCTAATGATGCACAGTCAAAGGACAGATCCCACACCCATCCAGGGTGTTCGATTTTGCGCGACTCGTCTCTGTTTGCTCGTTGCTTTGTTTGTTTGTTTCGCTTTCCACGCAGAGTCCAGCGCAGCGATGACTGCTGCCTTTGATGGTACCAAGAACCGTGCAATCGTACGAAGCAGCTTTCGGTTTGTTTGGTTTGTACGTTTGTGTCTGCTGTTGACGGGGCCCGCACGTTAAGACGAACCGAACCACCCAAAACGGGAGTGATGTTTTATGTTTGTGCAACGATTTGTCTTCGATTGTTTCGTTCGATTTTTAAACGATACGATTTGGAACGGTTTGATGAGTAATGGAGCAGTGAACAAATTCACTATTCATGTTGGAAAAATTTCTACAAGAAAAAAAAAGACAAGGTTCCATCAACCTTCCGTCGAACTATATCGCTTCGATCGTCATCACCTTTACGAGATTGAGCCATTTAGCGCTCTATTCAACGAGCGCCACACCCTCGAAATCTTTACCTTGCGATGATAAAACTTTCCACCAACATAACTTATTTTATGCCATGCTTCCCGGGCGACCCAAACTGCACGGTACGTTGTCGCATCCCGTTCGATGCCTTTCAATCAAGCCTCCGAAGTGACGTTCCAGCGAAGACGAAACCATAAAATGGTACTTTGAGATGGAAATTTATTGCGAGCAATGAGAGCCAAATCGTTCGCGACGGTGTACTGCCGGGTACAGGTGGGAAGATAGCGTACGTATGGGGAATAGTGCTGCTAGACGAGCACCCGACAGGAGTTACCCGGCCAGGCAATAGATCTTCATAACTGTCCCCGTCGGTGTACGTGAACGATTATTGCCTCCATCATCACGAACATCCCCTGGCGTATGCATTCGATCGCTTTTCTTCCTCCCATTTCATTTTTTCGTTTTTTTTTTTTTGCACATCACCGGAAGAACTTTGAGCATCGTTAGTTATCTTTCCGGCTCGCATCGTCTTCCCACGGAGCACCGTTTCCAGCAAGCGTATGTGCCAATTTTGAAGCATCGCCGTGTAAATTGTAGTAATTTTTCCTACCTATTCACCGGGGTGCCCGTACACCGATCCGTGCGCCGTATGGGTGGTTTTGGTGTCCCTAACTGAAAATATGTGCTAATGGGATGTAATCCGTAAGCCTGGTGCAACGATTTGTCAAAGTTTAAACCGCCACCGATTCGCACGGGCCGCCCGTTTGCTCGGAGCAAAATCGAAGCAGTAAGTGTGGAACGCAGCATTTGCGAATCGTCATGCGCGGGAAAAGCGGCACGGTGTTGGGTCGGCCGCTAATCCCCGCACGAACATCACAGGAAACTGAACGCCCATCAGATGAGGTGGGCCGTACACGAGCAAATCAGCGGAGGCAAATGATTGAGGAGGCATTGGCTTTCGGGATGAAAAATGTAAACGACAACATTCCGACCAGGATGGGAAAGTGGCTAGAAATTCTTGTGCTGATGCTTAGCGTTTCCGACGTGTCATTGCCATCCCGTCCGCTTCTCAGCGTATTTCTTGAAGATCAGCATTTACGTGGGATGGATGACGGTGGTGGTTAAGGGAAAGACAGGCAGGAGGGGAAATTTATTCATCTATGCTTGATGGGTTTTCCGCTGCCGTTCGCGTAACGTCCCACAATTCTGTTTCCCTCTAGTGTGAGATTTATTTGCCATTTCTTGGGATAAACAGGTTATGCATGTGTTGGTAAGGAATGCACTAAGTACCACGGATTAGACAAGAGCTTGAAGTTATGTAAACCATAACAACGTAAATTTTGGAATAAATTTTGCAATAACAATAATGTTAAACTTTATGCTTTCTCCTACTTCAAAGACAAACGTAAAAATGTATCCAATCAAATTTATCTATAGTGTTTTTCAAATAAATTCAAATAAAAGTATTGAATATATCTTCGAAAATTACTTTATATATCCTACATTAAATTGACTTTTCTAAAATTACTAAGTCATTGGTATCAATGTAATCTGATTTACCTATTTAACATTAAATTGTGTGCATACTTTAAGACAAGATATCTTCAGTATGGATTTTTGTAAACTTCATTTTTACATGGCATATTTCTAAACATAAAAAAGAAACACATAAACTTATGCGTAAATTTAGCCTTAAAACTCAACACATATATTTTATGGCACATGAAAGGGTAATAAAAATATTAAAAAAAATTAAAATCCTAAAGAACAGTTCCGATTTCCGTAAGTTCGACATACTAACTTAGCTTACGTTATCATCCTGCCCTGTCATTTCATTGCTTAAAGTATTACTCCCTAATCTTTTTAACCGTCTGCAAACACACCGACACATCGCAAAACAATTGCAATGAATAAATCAAACCGTCTAAATCCTTGCTCTCATCTCGGAAACTTTTCCACGACAAAACGTGCCCCATTATATCAACAACCACCCCACGCACCAAAAAAAAAAATCCCATGCCATAAAAATTGGCAAAAGAAAGGAAACAACCTAACCAAAGAGAGAGAGAGTAAGAGAGCGAGATGAAATTCCTTTCAAATGGCTCCATCTAAATCACACCTTCCAAACTCACGCTCGCGACTCGCAGACTTAAGCAATATCGCAAACATCATTTCCCACCTGCTTCTGCTCACACGCGTCTGCCCACCCATTCGGGTGTGCGATTGAAAAATGGAAAAATATGTTACACACACACACACACACACACTCATACACGCACGCACTGATACAAAACAACAAATAACGCCTATGGCAGCACAAATCATGGCCGGCGAATTATTTGATGGATTCTGCTTTATTATTGTTATTTTCAATTTTTCCCTCCCGGGCATTAATATTTTCTATACGGTGCGCATTCGGTGACGACTCTGCCACCGGTTGGGTACATTGCCTTGCCTCTCGTTTCGTAATAATGTTATTTCTAGCACCAGGCACCGCTCTGGTGATTTTTTTTTCCCACATTTCTCTTCCTCTCACACTTCCTCGATGCTTTGATTTGTTGTATTTCGTTTGTTCGATTGGTTTTGAGCTAAGAAAAAAGCAAAATACATCCGTCGGATACAAAACATACTCACAAACACAAATAGCTGGAACGAATAGATGTTCCAACTGTTCCTTCCAGCTACTAAAAAGACATGGACACTAAAACTGGGTATGGTGGGGGAACGCATCCAAAGGCTTTCTTTAATGCCATTTCCACAGAAACCCCACATGAGACTAAGGATGGTGTCGATTATGTGTTGCCACACATACACACACGCTCACACTTGTGACACGCACTTACGCACGACATCCTTCCCTGTACGGTTACCATCGACCATGACGAAAAGGAAGGGAAATTCATTCAAGAGCAAAAAAAACCTTTTTCGAGAACCACTCGAGACGGTACACGAAGTATTTTTGCCTTCTTTTTCCCCCAGTTGTATTGGCCACACACTGCAACAGGAGCACCACCAGCAGCAGCAGCAATCGGTTTACAACCAGTGGGTTCGATCGCGTACGTATCCTCGCAACCGCGCGGGTCATGGCATCGTGCCAACGTGAGCAACAAAAACCGGGCGCATCATCCTTACCATCGTCATCATCGACAAACGATCGATGTTCGTTTCGAGTACTGAAATGTGATTTATGATTTATTGGAGCGCGATAAAACGCATCCCCGCGTACATTCGTCCCATCCCCATCTTTACGCCCCTCGTACATGGTACCCCGGTACGATGGTACAACATACGACCTACACGGACAATTGAACCGTTGCTTCCATGTTGCTATCACCCTTACCACCAGCCCGCCCAAAAATAGATGATGTGTTGTAATAAATTTACATATTTATGAAAATCAACGCTAGCTTTCAAATGTAAATATTACGCCGGCGTGATTAATCCACCCCGCGGTAAAGCGGTGTAACCAGTTGCGACCCTGTGAGAGGGGGAGATAGGGAGGAAGAAAATAGCGAGGGGATGGATGTCAGTCAGATTTCCACCCCCCAAGGTATGCTCTCGTGATCGCGTTCACGTTCCCCAATTCACTTCCTGCAACGCGCGAGTACAGTGAGTTCCTTAAAAATAAGCATTTCTGTCGAAATATAAAACATAGTTTTGATTGAATTCATATTATATATAAATACTTAAGTTTTGACTAAAAAAAAAATTAAAAAAATCTTTTCATTACTTGTGCAAATCTTCCAGGGGAGACTCAATCTAAACTAATATAAATATTGACTTGTGGTATATTCGGCTGTGTATTGTAAAGTTTGATTTGCTTTCTCACGCAATCAGCTAAACAAATAAATTATAAATAAACATCCTAAAAATAATTTGAAATTTTTTTTAATATTCCCTGGAAATCTTGTCAATATTTAAATATTATGTGGTCACCTGTGCTAATTCTTTTTTCTTCAAACCGCTCAAATCATTACCGGTTGCCTCAATCACACGAAACTTATCACACCAGCGCACACTAACACATTAAACCCAAAAGGGCAAAAGAGTTTACACAGTGCTGCACAGCTGTCCACAATTTATCCGCAAATTAGTTTGCTCAAGGATGACTTCACCATCCATCCGTGTGGATCCGGTTTATTTTCCCGCTCCCCCATTTCCACCACCCCGTTGTGTGATACGGGCAGGCAGGATGGGATTATGAAAATTGGCCACCGATGCGAACGTACTGCTTGCATCAATCAGATTTTTCTGACCGTTCGTTGGGTAAATATTTAGCTGACGCTTAATTTAGACCGATTGCTTATAGGATGGACAATGACTGCGTGCGTGTGTGTGGGTAGTTGTGCATCCATTTTCACTATTTATGCACTACGGACCGCACGTGTGTGGTGTGACTTGATGCGAAGGGCAACCGACAAGTGGAGGGAATGAAGCGCTGGTGAAGGATTAAGGGGCAGGGTTACATAAAAAAAACACCACAAAATGCTGTGAGTGAGTGCATATTGATTGATTTCGGTTTGCTTAATGAATTTATAAGTCAATATTTATAGCACCACCCGTTGGCACCTTCATCATAAAACCGTCGAGACCTTCGAGTTGTATCATTGATAAATAAATTAGTTTGCATTAACGCCACTCATCTTTCAGATATGAATCGAAAGAAGTTTATAATCATTTGGAACATAAAATTGAAAAAATGGCAATTTCAGCATGGAGTAGTTGATTTAGCAATTAAGACAAAAGAATTGTTACAATTAATTTATCAAGAATTGCTGAGTAATAAAAAAACAATGATATTTGCTGCGCTAGAAAAACATTGACTACGCCGTGGTTAACTAACTAAAAAATTCTCATCAATTCTCATGGAGCAATAGGCTCACCACTGCCAACACCCAATCATATCGCTCATATAACGAAGTTATTTACCTTCCGGTGCCGGCGTCCCAACGCAACGCAAAAAAAAGGCAACCTGCAATGGTTACTGTCATCTTTCCGGTGCCCTCTTCATGGCCGCGAGCAATGTAAGCAATCAGCAATATCTTAATGAAATTTCTCACCGCGCCCGACCGGCAATACAAGGAAGCTAACCACATGGGTCCATCGTCATGCAGCAAGAACAAACCAATAGGACAGAAAAATATGAGCCCGAAACAGGACGGCCTGGATTTCAGGTCCTTGAGGGTCTCTTGGTCCTGTTTGTCCTGCCCCGGGCGGCTCTGTTTGTAATCAATCAAGCAAAATCGGTCACCTTCGCACGGTGCCCACGCTGCAAAACAAAAGCAAATGGCTCAACCAACGGGCAGGATGACAATCAAGCAAAATTGGACAAAACAACAACCAGGACCACACTGTGTCATGTGTCCTAACCTATCCACTTACCGTTCAAGGTGGTGAAAATCCTATTTTTGGCAAGCCCTGTCGGGCTGATAAACTAACACCGTAACGAGGTCACCTAGTACGGTGTAGTACACGGTCTCACATACACCTGGACCGTGCGCCGTAATCGAGAAAAGAAGTAATTCGATTCCGGCGCACAAGAACGCGCTAACTACCCCCAACAACGAGGGGCACTAACTAGTGGCTGCTCGAAAATTGACGCCCTCCATCGAGGACGCCGTTTGTATGAAATACGAGCTGCTGACAACTCGCTCCAAGGACATATCTCGCTGCCTGTCCCATCGTTACTCCCTAAGACCCTAAGACATACGAAGCACAAAGAAAAAAATGGTAAACCTTCCCAGCGCTTCCGGGGTAATCACATACGGGCGAATTCCTAATAAAATATAAATCGTATAATGATTAATCGATGTTTGCTCGTTGTTCAACCTGTCAAACAAGCCGAACGCGTAAACACTCCACACCACACGCAACACCACCCACCAAAACCCCGACACGATGATTGCAATCCAACACAGGCGAGCCACCCGTTTCACTCACATGACCCACCCCAAAGCATGACCAAACGCAAACGCGAAAGTTATTTGAGCAATGATCTACAACAACCGCACGCACGCCATGGGAATGTTGTGTTAACGTGTGTGCGTATTGCAAGCCGACGAAATGGGAATGGAGTGAGAGAATGCAATCAAAAGAGCACGTAAGCATAAATATGTATATTAGCGTCACACGAATCGTACCTTAGGTTTGTCTACTCCACGGCTCAGGCCATTTCTTCCAAAGGAAAAGCTTAACTAGGTGAGAACTTTTCCATACCCCTATGAAAGTCGGTATTGGATGTAGAAGTAGTAAAAAGCCCATTTACCGATGAGTTGCAAAATAGGGAAACAACTGACAATCGGATAACGAAACGCCTGGTAGTATGCAATTGTTAGCACACACAATAATGGATAGTTTGGTAAAGGATAGTTTTTGGTACTTGGAAAAAGTGAGTGCCAGGGGCACTCAAATAAAGTAGATAAATATAATTAGCTTAGAATAAAACACTTTCCTTCGCGCTCTATCACCAGCAACAGCAAGTCGCGAAATATATTCTAGTCTCAACCAAAAAATAAATATTTGAAATAATTTTTATACGCTTTTATGTTAATAAGTTATGGAAAATAAAATTCAGCAATAACTTTCGCAGAAATGCTGATACTTAAAAACTATTGAGACTTTATAAAAAATAGCATATAACAACACTTCACTATAGCCAGTTACAACTAATAAACTTCAAAGCAATAATAAATGACTCCCCTTCATGACTGATGAGCATTTCATGTGTAAAATGGCCAGTGCTAAATAAACGATTGCATGTTGAGCTCCGTGAATGGCCAGACCGCAAAAAAGCATAAAACCAGTTTCCAGTTATTTTTCCTCCCCAGCTAACCCCACATTTCTGCGGTTGTTGGGTAAAAGGAAACTGCAGTTTGCGAGCTATTGAAAACAGTTTGTTTGTTTGTACGATTTATTATTAGCTTCTTTTCACACAGCATATGGATTCCGCTGTGGGGATTTAATGAATAGAATTATTACTATTGATTACTAATTAATCACTCAATCGGTGTGAAGGCATACAAAATGCCATTGAAAAGTGTGTGTGTGTTGTGTCTTTTTTCATCTATTATCATTTGGTCTATCATGTTTAATGTATCATTCAACGTGTCAATCTACTTAAAAGACTTTTTTTTTACAAATTTTATCAATTGAATGTAAGATAACTAATAACGACTATCAAAGTTTTCTTTACTCCATCAACATTTTTCATCATCTGCTTCCATTAGTTTTATTTCTAATTCCGGGTTGTTTCCACCACCTTCAACCAAACCAAACAAATGAGACCAAAACTCGACTGCTTGTACACTTGTACAAGTTAATTCTGTCTCGTTTGATTAATGTTTGCTTTAGGTCAGAGTTTGGTTAACCCACGCAGTGCGATAAAACTTGCAGAAGCACCACACATCACCACGGTCTACAGCAACACACAGATTTTGGAGGGGCAATGTATGTACGCGTTTGCGTTCCCCTTCTCTCACGCGTTCTTGTACAGCAGCAGCTCCCGGTGGTCATGTTTATGTTTCAATCATTAATTCACCTCAATCACCAGAAGGCAATGCTAAATCATTCAGTTCAAATGGCATTACACAAACCAATCCATTAGTTGGCAATTTGAAAAATTCCTACCGAGTGGACGAAATGGTAACCACACACGTACACATATGCACGCTCAATCACTGCCTAGTCCTCCCGCTTAACCAACGGTTATTACGGTGACCGTAGTTTGTTTGCTATTGCATTTTTAATCATTAAACTACACCGTTCCCTTCTTCCTTCTCTCTTCCAACTTCCCATAAATAGCCCAGCTGTTAAACGGAAATGTGACATATGTGTGGTAAAATATTAGTTCAATTTCGAACATAAAAGGTTGGTTTCAGTTCCTCACTTTAAGATAAAGCAAAAATAAATAAATAAAAAAACAGCTCGGTACGCACATCAAAGGTCAGCTTTGATGCAATTATTTCATAAAGCCCATAATTAATTGATTGCTAATTAAAAAATCTCCCATAAATCTGTTGGCATTTTATTGATTATTATGCTGTTAACCGATGCGCCCGATCAATAAATGATACACGGTAAATGGCATTGGAATTGTGTTTTATTATGTAATACTCTCTAGTGCGGAATTTGTGTTTGTAGTAAATTCACTATCCA
The DNA here is from genome assembly GCA_000349025.1 of Anopheles minimus. Taxonomy (NCBI): domain Eukaryota; kingdom Metazoa; phylum Arthropoda; class Insecta; order Diptera; family Culicidae; genus Anopheles; species Anopheles minimus. Next base: position 5,915,209 of record KB664266.1, on the reverse strand, counting down.
AAAGGTATTAAAAATTAACCTCAGTACCAAATCAAACGTAAACTAAAGAAAAATGTCAATTTTTAAGCCCACCAACTAAGCCACCGTCGTTGCACTAAATTATCCTAACAAACAACATCCGTCAATCACCGCCGAAATCGATCACATCAAACCGCTGGTGAAGAATGTCTTGCTAAAGTAAAAGCCACCATAAGCCTACTCGAAATGGCCGCGACCACTGTGAAACCCTCCTCCCTGCATAACAATAACAGACTCTTACTTTACCCGAGTGCTTTAACCCTTAATAGAGCGGTCCATTAGCGGAAGCTGTCGTATATCTAACCAATCTAACCAGCAATTGTGATGCTTGGGAATGGAACGAAGGCGAAACTTCTCTTTCGCCTTTTTCGAAGGATTTTTCCTCTCACCAGGACGAGCAGGCAAGGTAATGATAATCCTTACCAGCGGAAAGAAATCGCCGTTACCAACCGAAAGGTTCAGGACCGTCGCCACAAGGAACCGATGCGACCGATAAGCGGGAAGAAAAATAACATCAAATTTCAATTTCTCAATCAAACTAAATTGACTTTAACAATGACACTTACTTGTAACGCTACCAACGCCAGCGACCGCGCGTCCCCTTTGGAGCCGGAGAAACTAAACACGGTTAGGTGCGGTCTCGCTAAGATCTGTGGTCGTGCCTTCCTTCGTTCCTGGAAACTGCTGTGCCGATCGTCGATGCTGCAAGGGAAAATGATGATAAGGGAGGCTACAGCTTAAGGAACCGTCCATTGAATTACCACGACAGGCGTCCAGGCCCATTTCAACCCGTGCCTTTTACTTTTCGGATGGATCGCTTCAACCGCGATCAGCCAACCGAGAAGACGAACCTTACGGGAAAGCTCCCGTTTGCAACGAGGAGCAAAAAACGAAATGACTTACTTAGTAAGGCAACCGAACGGCTGAAGCCGAAAGCAAAATAAGCAAACGATAGCCAATGAGGAAGAGGCGGTGGCAAAGGACACCGGAATACAACCTTCGTCGTCATCATCGTTGTCCTTCTTCGTACTTTTTTGATTTTTTTTAAACAACTTCTACAAACTCACCAAAGGAATGTTGCTTTTGGGAAGAGGTTAGCCGCCCGATATACCACACGTACACGCCCAGTCTTGCCCATCCGTTTTTTTCTTCTACATTTTATTTGTAGCATTTTTTTTACTCGGTCCTTAACTGGTAGTTTGGTAAGAATGTGGTGTTAAATCCCCTCATAATCACTTTCTTTGTGACACGGGCGGGCACAATTTAAAGGAACGTTAGTTTTCATCCCTTCGACCAAAAAAAATAACAACCCCGGAGATCCAACTGAGTTCCCACATTCTGGACCGGTTATGCCGGGAGGTAGTATTATGCAGGGAGACAGCTAAAAGAGGAGCCGAAAAAAAATTGCTCCACTTCATACGATGCATAGAACGGTCAGTAACATGTGAAAGTAGAGGAAAATTGGACCGAACTGGCCATGGCAGATGTTCTGGAGAAAAGTTATCATCGACCGAATGGGAACACTAATAAAGATGTGTTCCTTCAGTATCTATTAATAAATAAACGAGTTGTCCGTTCGTCCGTTATGCTTTAGACCAGTAGTACTACTATTTCGGGAATATGTAGTAGAATTGAAAGAGAAAAAAAAAGCACTGCATGCAAATTGGTTTGTCAAAAAATTCGTACTTGCTGATGAACTCCAAAATTGTCTCCTCAAGAAGACTAAAACAAAAGAAACTATTCTGAGTCTTTTGGCATTATCTTAAATGCTGTAGCCTAAAAGTATGCAATCGATACAACATAACCCAACTATAAAGCTGAAAAGCATAAGCAAAGATATTTTAGGTTACAAATTTGTTTCGCTTTAGCTTTTCGAATTAAAAAAATAAAAAGAGATGATAATTGATTTCATTGTGCATGCATTCAAACGCTTTCTTGAAGAGAACAAATGTTTTAGATTAAATAAAAATTCTTATATTTTCCTCGGTAAAAGGAAACTCAACAGATATCAGCCATTACAATTTTGACACTAACGAAGCCCAATTATGCACATCTTTAATTTACACAACTCTCTTCAATAGTTTAACCTCTAATCCAACCACAAACAAGCGCTTAAATCTAACAACCTAACTAGTCGTAATTAAATACTAGCTCTAGCTTATCTGAAGCACATTACAAACTTCAATGTAAAACTGTTCACCACAAAAAAATAATCCACTGTATGACCGTTTGAAGACAGCAACATTCCAATGCCCTTTCTTGCGCAAAACAGTGAAGCTAGAGAGCATCGCTTTCATCATCAGCGTCAAAGAGTAAGCTTGAGTGAAGAAAAAGAAAACCAGCGCACCTATAACAACATATAACCTGCTATGGCTTGCAACGTTGGTTCTTTACAAAGCGAGCTTCTCAAAGCTCTGGGATGCAAACATCAACTTTTCTTCACATGTATGTGTATGTGTGTGTGTGAAAAAGCAAATTTTTACATACCACGCTTAACCACGATGATTGTCCTCAGCAAGACTTTCTTCAAAAAAGGCGTACGAATGGCTGTGTGGGTTAAACGACGTTACCTGGGTTATACGGAAATCTATGCCACGGCTATGCAGCTTCCAAAACGCAGAACCGGCACCGAAAGCTGGCTCAGAAGTAAGTGACAGCGGAAATGGTGAGGATGGAGCGTAGGTGACACCCGTTTCCGGTTTTATAAATCGAGCCCCGGACACACGGGCGGGATCACCTTTTGGGTCAAGGAGCATAATTTCTGCCAACTCTGCCCTGGCTACAGACAGGGTGCGTTTCGGGTCTTATTTGAGATTCTTCTTTCGGATGTAGAAACTTCGTTGATGCCCTTTCTCGTCTACTCTGTATTTTTGTATGCTCCAGTTCTGGACACGTTGTCCTATCTTTCGGGTATATGAGAATATGTATCTCAAGAGTATGTGTGTGAACGGAACGAGAGCAAACTTTACCAAGCGGGTGCAAATATTAGACTAAAGCTAGCCTAATAAGGAAGTTTACCACCCATCTTGCACGCTTTTCTCGAAAACATACACACACATCCACTTGCATCCGAACCGTCTTCAGAACCATTGCAGCTTTTCAGGACATGGGATTCAATTCCCGTGTTAAGCCACGACAAGCGTACACACACACAAACACTCACATGGGTTCTGAGGATCCCGGAAGCCGGATTCTTTTCTGCGGCGTACCGCACACTCTCAACCTACACACACGCCGGTGGTATGGCTCCGTCCGGTTTCTTTAACTTCTTCCACCAAACATGAACAAACACGCGCTCACATGAGCGCAAAAAAGGATCATCTAGACGCCCTCTATCCTTTCCTGGGCCATGGCCAAAAAAAGAAAACAAGAAAAACCGTCCATCTAAAGACACGAAGCAAATGGCGAAACGTGTGAACCGAGCGCGTGGCATTTATTCTTCTACCACCGGGCCTTTTACGCGAGTGAAAAGGTTGTGGGATAATTCCGTACCACTTGGCCCCTTCTGGCCACCCACCCTAACCCAAAGGAAAGTCAGCACTCTCAGCAAGCGGGTTTGTTCTTTTCCCACCGACCGTAGCTCCTTCCAAGAGGTGTTGTTTAGACTCACTATCTTGATTTTTTAATGATGCAGCACTATTTTTGCTGCCCCAGCCCCGGGTTGGTGCTTGGTGCGCAAAATTTAGGTCCTGGATAAATATTTGATGCTGTGCCCGAGCGATGGGGAAGTTAGCTTTCAAAGCGATAGGCGAAAATTGTTATCTCGCATCAATTGTAAATATTTGCTGCTAAACGGGTCGGTTTTCGTTGGTTTTTTTTTTTTTTGGGAGGGGGGTTGAAGTTTCTTTCTCTGTGTATGTTTGTTGTTTCTCCTCTCTCAAACTGTGGTACGATTGGAATGCGTGTGCTGTAATGTTGTTTCTGCAATAAAACATGCAAACAGACCGATTCCAGACTCCCGCAGGGGGTTTAGACCAAAAATGGGGATCCTAAAGCCTTCCACCATTAATTATCCATGATGCTTAATTTTTAACGCTCTGAAACACTTCAAGTAATATCTATACACAATTTTAAAACAAATATTGAACAACTGTCTGTCTGTTCCTGAAAAATAGTGAAGAATAGAAAAAGAGGCAACGAATTCTCTCTTTGTACAAGGTTGTGGTGCTTACGGGTTTTTACAATTTTTCCATCCACGCCCATCAACTCAAACACACACGTTTTGGTCGTTGATAAACGACAAATCTGCAGAGCAGTAAAGCCAACCGTTCCAACAACACTTTGCACCGAAAACCCAACTCGTCTTAACCAAAAAAATAAAAATACCTACTTTGAAAGCAAGAAGTGAAGAGTAAGAATATCACCACACTTTAAGAAACCCCGGGTTGAACTTTCGCCTGGCACAACGATCCTGTAAATCAAAGCTTAATTGCCGTCTTAATCGTTTGCACATAATGAAAACAACGCTCATGTTTCGTCACCCACCAGCGACGGCGTTGCGTTGAAGCCCCATCAGTTGCCTTCTGTCGCGACGAACTGTGAAACCTTGCCGTTGTGCCGTGTCGTGTTTGTGTTATATGTCGCACCAAACCATAACAACATATGGGAATGGTCTAGCAGGGAAGAAAAAACTTCGACGATCAAAACCTTAATCGTTCGAGGCAAGCGAACCAGCAGCCAAAATGGGATAAATGTTCCGTCTCTAACGTGTTTTGTTGAGCACAACGAAACGGGTGTATGTGTGTGTGTGGTGGGTGATCGTTGCTGTTGTAAATTATCAAGAGTTAGACTGCTTCCATTCTTAGCCTCCACAGTAGATGCCATTGTGTTTATTTTCATCAACCAGAGAAAGAAAAAGGAACTCATATAACATGCAACTTGAATTCACTCGAGAAAAAAATCTACCAATGACGTAATTCACTTAGTCAACAAAAAACAGTCATAAAAATATTCAGAAATAAATCACAATAATATTATCAGTAATTTAAGCAATGAGTAACAATATGATATCTAGTTCTACTATATTTTCGTTCAATAATTTTGCATGATTATAGCATATTTAGTGAATTTTTGTGTTTAAAAATTTGACCCAATCTGTTACAGATAGGAAAGCAAATTTTTTTTAATGATTTTTAACAGTAAATTGAGTATAACTTTGAACTTTAATCTGACAACAAGTAATCACGGAGTTGAAGGCTTCGCTGTCTGTTACTAGTTGAATTATTACTCTCATATATTATGAGTTTAATAAGAAAATCATTCGGTGCAGCCCGGGGTCAAGCGGAGAGCGCTCCGCCCTTCTAAAAAAATATTAATTTTTATATATTAGCTTCAAAACCAGCATTTTCAAAACAAAATTTCTTTAAAACAAACATATTAAAATGTTCTGCATACCGAACAAAGCCAGCGTGATAATTTCCACAAATACACAAACAAACTTCCCACACTGTACCGATCGCACCCAATTATGGTTGTGGTCGCGGTGGAAAAAAGTCAACAAAAACCCGAAATACTACAGAAGACAGAAAGTAACGAGGGAACACCGAAAAACTCAAATCATCCCATCTACATCTTCTTCTGCCATTTTTTTTTGTTCTGTGGCACATGGGAAGACATCCCTGACACGGCTTCCTTTTGAAATGTTCCCTTCAATCTCCCATCCCAGACAATCAGGCATTGTCTTTTCATGTTTCCTAGAACGTCTTGTGTCGCCCGTCCGCTGCTAGACTCATGCATTCAAAATTCACCCTTAAGTGGCTAGGTTGTACCATGTCCCGGAATGAAAGTAAATGTCCTCCCACGGTTAATGGAATGAAAGAGATGAAACAGCGGCAAAATGATGCTCCCAAGCAGGTGAAGTAAAAAAAAAACATACACACACACATCCCTCAAAACAGGATGAACTGCAAACAGCAGTAAGCGAGGAAAAGCAAAAAAAGCTTACCAGCGCAATATCATTACGTAGCTTGTCTGATAAACGGCACCTTGGACGGAAAAGGTGACGTAGAAACATACACACACACGCGTGATGGGGAAGAAAGTTGCAAAACCACACATACTCCGGAAGTAAGGACACAGGAGACAGCTTCCGCCTAAGCACATCTTCTACTTTCTCTCCTGCTTTCTCGGTGTGATGTGGAAAATGAAAACACATTGTTTGCCGTTGTGCTCATGCGAGAATGATTTATAGGTCCCGAATCGTAAATGTCGCACAACGTGATTAAGCCATGGGGAAAATGAGCATTATTTATGGACACGGACACGGTTGCAGGTTGTCGTGAAGTGATCGCCTGGGACGCCCATCCGCCGCACCCACACCTTCCCTTTCCCGGGAGGATGTACGCGCGACCGTATGAGCGGGATATATACACATATGTGTACTTAAGCTTTTGGAGCCCACCGATTGGGGGTGAGGTTCAAAAAAAAAGGGAAGGAAAACATAATGGCGAAAAAGGCTTTCCTACCACACACACGCGCGTGGGGGTAGAAAATAGATAAGGCAAGTGACAAAAAAAACCCCATAAGACACAGTGGCCGATACGCGCTAACGCGTGAAGGTGAAGCAAAGGTTGGAAAATGTGAACAAGTGCAGGAAAGAGAAAAGAAGAAAAAATAAAACCATCCAAGTAAGCTTACTAAACGAAAGCTTCACCACACGTGGGTAAATGAAGGGAAACAGAAAATGGTGCCGTAGAACTGGTGATCCCACCATCACACGTGCAGGGACACTCGGAGTGCGATGGGTCACGAAGAAAAATGCGTACCATGGCACCAACAGGGATGTTGCACCAGGGGTAGGTTGTAACGCACGAGGGGTTGAGAATATCATTACAATGGTTTTGCCCCGGAACGTGAAGCGTGTGCTGTTTATCTCGACGATGTCAACATGCCTATCCTTACAGGTAAGAAGCATATTTTTACGCCTTCTCGGCCGTGTGTGGATGGGTTTCTGGAGGAGCGAAAAATATTAACACAATGTTGCAAGCGAACGTTTGCCGGGGCGATGATCGTGCGTCACACAGGTTGTAACCGGTAAAAATTGGCAGTAATTCATGCACTGCTTAATAGAGTTATTAACGAGATAAGCCACCTCATGTAAAATGGAAACCAATATAGTGGTTTTTAAATAGCATTTTCATTGCATTAGGGGAAGAAGCGGATAGGAGAAAGATATTCACTGAACTGTGCAATTTAGGGATGCATCAGATAGGTAAGGTGACATGAAGATGAATAAAGCAATGTTCGATAATGTCACCAATCCACCAGAATGGCAGAACCCGCAAGCTCAAGATTAATAATACCATAACGCTTAAGCAAATCATCAACATCGCTTCCAGCATCGTAATGATGACTGCGTACACGCGCCTTATCCGCCTGCCGCTCTCGCACTTGGCGAATGCGAATAATGGAATAATTAATTGTCAACCATCGGCCCGTCACCATCATCATGGCGGGGGCCGAAAACCGGGAAGGTCTTCGGCCAATTTTGCCAACCTCATTTACCACCCAAAACCCCGGCTCCATCAACATCTACCAGGCTAATCATCGGGTCGTCAACACCCTCAGAACATAACGCCCAGCACATCGGATGACTCGCAATACCCACGGAGCAAATTCTTCATGCTCAGTAGTTTGCCACCCCCGAGGGTGTGCGCCAGAGTGCGAGTGTAAGCGACACTAGTGCACGATATTGTATCATAAAGTAATTTATCTCTTTCATGGTGGAACATCCACTGCAGAGCATCAACGTGAAGAACTTCTTAATTACACCGGTTCGATTGTGAAGATTTGCGCGCCGTTGCTACGACGAACCACATGGAGAATGGGAATGATATGGTTCGAACCCGCTTCTGACGTAGCATGGTTTTCTGCCGACAAAGTGCCGGGTACTCTGCACGGTCCAACTACCACAATGACACGGTAGCATGTTTTCGTGGAATAAGCATTATCCTTAAGAAGTTGCCGGACGGTAAGAAACGAACCGAGCCGTGGAAGTTGCGAGCGATAGCGTATCATTATTTGCGATCGATTCTTGGGTGTTAAAGTGTCCATCTTCGCTTTCAACTTCGGCAGCAACGGGGGCAAAGTTTAATTAATTATCCACAGCATGGCAGCAATTACAGTGAAACACACTGTTCCGGACAGTGGTCGGTGGTACCGCCCTAATGTCCCGCCAATGGTGAAACCCGGGAATCTTAAGAAAGGTGCCAGAATGAGCAGATTCTTCGTCGCAAGCCACATTTTCTTCTGATGTCAAGTGAGTGTAAGTGGGCTCCGTAAAAATGAAAATGAATCAAGTGGAATATGATTGTGCGTGAAAGAATGGAGTGAATGCCTCTTTAACTATTTTCCCATACTAAGAACTTTGCTCCTTCGAGGGAAGAATCCGTCTAGAAATCTGTGATGTGATAAATGTTTCTCATCTGCTAGAGCATTCGCAGGCACACTTCAACGAACGGAGGTTACACTATGCATCAATTAATTTACGCTAGAATAATAGAAAGCCTTTACCGACCTCATGACAGTCCGTGTCAAACGCAAATGCTTCCCATCATACAGTGTTTACAATCGATCGCTCACCACCAGGCTGAAACAACAAAGAAAATGGCTCTTTAAAGTAATCCCATAACCTCATACTACAGCGTCGCTTCTAACCCCCACTAGCCGGTAGGCTTGATTTTGGCAATTTAATTAATCACACCGTACTGCTAAAACCAACAAAGCCTCGGCCATTGTCGATGGTGATGGGGTGCCAGTGGAAGAAGTTTAGTGTCTGATACTGACATCATCTTTGAAGTGCCGGGTACAGGTCAAAAGGAGTTGGCAAAGGGGGGAGTATTTGTCGGATAAGTCGCATGCATCCGCACACATAATCTTGGCTGGGCCGAGGTAAGATGTGTCACGTTCCGATGCTGCTTGTTTTGCCGCAGATTTGACGTAATTGTTTCCTAGGATTAGCATAACAATGTGACCGCTTCTCACCGTTGATACCGTTCGTTAGCGTTAAGCTTGTCCACCGTCACTGTTCCCGGGTGACACCTTTTGACGAAGGTGAGTGTTTGTTTGTGCTGCCGGTTGAAATGACGTTCGATTGCACTGTGAACACAAATGGTGTTGAGATGACGCATTGAAAAGGGTAAATGCAGGATTCCGCATTCTTCCTAATGCTTTTCCGTACAAAAACGTACAATCGTTCCTGTTGCATAAGAGCTGGATCTTATGTTTGCTCGTTTTAATCTGGCTGCCAGAACAACGGAAAGAAATAATTGTGTCCAGGATGCATCGATGCACCGAAGAGCGAATTGTTGTGTGTACGTATGACCTCTTGCAGGTAACAGGAGCTTTCTAAAACGAAAAGATCTGTTTTCGGTGACACCTGCAACCTGCATCCCCCGTTCACAAAGGAACAATCTAAGACAAATTGTGGCCAAAAATATATGCTGGTGATTTTCCTGGTACATTTAGTTTCAAAGTGTTTCGAAAAAGTCCTAGACGAGGTACCATGTTATGGTATTTAACCACAGTTTCACACTTTAAGCGAATTTACACAATTGATAAATACGCCACTGGGCGCCTCCATCTGTACTGTAAGTGTACTCGCTAAGTGAAGTACTGGGCGTCTCCATCATCAAATAGAACATGTAAATAAATTATGCATCACAAAGTTAGCAATATTTTCAAGCTTAGTAACCTATAACATTTACCTTATTGAAATATTAATATGAAGAAATTAATTAATTCTTACCTTTAAAAAAATGTAAGAACAAATCCAACCTAAAAAACTGAGCTGCAGAATGTTTCATGAGAATGACACATTTCTCTAAAGATATAAATCTAGAGATACGATCCATTTAGTTTTTTAGAATCACAACCATTCGTACCCCATAGTGGGTAGTCATGATAAGTATAATGCATCTGCCGTTGTCATTTCTTGCTTTTCATTTCAGCAACCATACAAATAGGCCATAAAAACACTTGCTGACCCGGAAATCGGTTCTAGACGTTTTCCGATGTTAAGACGATGCTCGAACGAAGCAAAAAAAAACACTCTACACCTTGTTAGTGCGAATGCAGAACGGTGTACACGGTGGGATTATGCATGTAACAATGCCAACTAATCCTATTTGGTTGCACGAAACTGCTGCGCTCTCGCTGATACTGTTTGTATTTTGCTTTCATCAGCAGACGATCACGAGGTTCTCGGGGTACTTTTGTTGACGGTAAAGTCGCGATTTTATGCTGCATTTCTATCTCTCCATTTTTTCGTTGTGCTGCTTGAGACATTTTCTTTATGCACACGCTTGTTTTCCAACCGAGTGGTCGGTATGGCTGATGAAAAACAACAAACGGTAGAGAGAAAGAGCAAGACTAAGCTGCACCCAGTGGCCCAGAAACGCTCCGGTAAGTGGAAACACTCCTAATGATGGTCTTACGTCCGATGCACCCTAGCATAATGTCATAATAAGACCCCCACGGTTTGCTCACGGCTAATGGCCAACGATTTGCAGGAACAATCCACCTCACTTCCCTGGCGCCCCGTTTCCGATCCAACCAGCTCGCGCCATTAGCATCGGATTATTTTAGAAAGCACCACGCAAAACGATATCGCACATGCGCCGGATGCTTTTCTTCTATCCTAAAAAAAACAGGAAGAGAAGAAAAACCCCACCTTCCAAAGTGTTTCTTTCAGTGTTCGCTTTCCACGCAGCGAGAAGATTCAAGCGCTGGCACAGTAAGCGTGAACAGGGACGGTTTCCTTAATTGGATTAGTTTCTTCGGTATCGTTGAATAATTCATTACGGCATCGTGGAAGTGATGATTTTAAAATATTATTTTAAATACAGTTACCGAGTTTCCCAAGCGGTTGTGGAACAAGTGGAAAGAAAAGCAAAGAAAATGGACACATATTCTCGGGCAAGAGAAAATCTGTTGTATCGTATTCGGAATTAATCAGTAACCGGTTCCGACAGGCTTGATAGTCAGTTAACCATAACATCAGGAACACATTTCGCTGCATCAACTGGCGGAACAAAAAACCCCAAAAAAAAAACCGCACAACCAATTCCGGTGTTACGTCCAGCGTAACCACATTCAGTTATCATAGCGTCGCTTGCTTTTCCCACATCAACTGAAGCTATAAAACAACCTCCCAAGCAAAAAAAAATCTTGAAACAAAATGGCATTTTCTCAACCAAAAATGGCATGTCAACCTTTCCATCGACTACTGCTTTTGGCATTTTAGTACGTGGGAGTGTGTTTTCCCTTTATCATTTTCCCCCCTTTGGAAAAAAGTGGTGGTTAACGCCTCCTCTCAGTTGCCAGTTTGATAGATGAAAAGCCACAGCCAGAAACCTTCCAACCAATTGCTTTAAGAATTGCGGCCGACGATAGTAAAACTGGGTAAACCCTACAACACCCTAGTTCCCTCGAATAAAAAACTGAGAGCTAGAACAGAGCAGAAACGTTATCGATGACATCCAAAATTATACGCAGCTGGTAACCTATTATCACCCAGCTCCATCAGGGACGCGGACAGTTGGAATTGAAATGTGAAAATCGGAATAATTTTTTTTTTCACATTTCCCGTTTGCCTCGTCTGTCCGGAACTGGCGCACATTTTCACACCTTTTTGGTTCCCCCTTTGCACGAGGTGGACAAAATTATTCCAATCACAAACACCGCAACCATAACCGCCAAAGGTTGCCTCTTGTTCGCCTAATTCATCGACCACATGAAACCAAGGCGCTTTCAACAACACTGACAGGCGTATTTTGTCCTTCATCCGGTGTGTCCATTTTTCATCCACATCCACAGTGTTCTTTACGCTGCTTCGGAATTCTAACTACACGTTTTTCTCCATCTTCTGCTTCTTCGGTTTCCACTTAAAAATGGTCAACCTTCATCATGGTTGAAGCTATGCACGATCTTACCACCCACTTCAACACCTTCGATCATCACAGCAAAAAGGGGTTGAGTCTTGGCATGCTCGCGTCCACCACCGTGAGCCATCTCGATGCCCATGTTTCCGGGGTTTTCGTTTGTAAAAATGAAAGGGGGCCAACCCACGGAGGCTTGCAGACCCACGTCAAGCCACCAAAAAACCAAAAATGCCCAAAAAACCGAATGTCCGAAATGGGTGTTCGGAAAGCGATCACACTACAGGCATAGGTTCGATAAGGGCCACCAATAAATGGGGACGGCTCTCATTGCGAATGGAGATGTATGTACGCCCGGTGAGATGGGTAAGATGGCGAAAGTCACCACCAAATACTTTCCATTTCGACAAGACGTATCTAAACGACGATAAATTTTCACCGATTGACAGGAATTTATGCGATAAAAGGTTGATACATTTTGCAGCGTTTTCTGCCACGGTCAGCAAGGCAATCAGAAACCGTGTCGAAATGTGAACGGTTTTTTTTCCAAACCTCATTTTTAGATTGCTTAAGTTTTGATGCTCATTTCAAAATTATCTTCGTCCTTCGTATAAAAGATAAAATCCATCAAGACACGAAGACAGATCGCAAGAAAGGACAATTTCTACGATGCTTTGCTGCTATCTTTACAACTCTGACAGCACGACAATCTTGCACTCAAAAGTAGGGCAAAACGGAAATTAACTATAGTACTAAACTTTTTTTTTCTTTTCAATTTTTCTATAGCATGTTATGAAAAAGAAGTTGCTCAAAAGCTTCATAAACATAGTTAGATTAATTTCTGACATGCTAGTATTCGAGTATCCAATGGAACAAAGATGTTAGCAGTTTGGAATTGGTTTGTGTGTAAAAACTACTTGTGGGAAGATATGATTTAAAAGGGTTATGTAAAACGGCTTATTAACGCTATTTTTGAAGTGAATAATCATGTAAATTTTTGCAATATAAACTAATTTTGTAATGAAACAAAAAATTACATAAGATTTTCTGGAGTAACGTGGTATTTTATTTTGAATTTCTCATACATCCTAGTAATACTCCATGCTTTAGTTTTTTTGAATTTGCATACATTTAGCCGTGTTTGTGAAACCTTTTTACGCATATTTTCTTAATGTATTCGCAACTCTTTGAGTATTTCATCTTAGAAAAAAATAACAATAAGAAAATAAAATTCATCCACCATATGCTTTTGCGATGACAAAAGAAAAAAAATTTTTAACAAAAACAAACAGTTTGTCGGCCACCAACACATAAAACCATTATCGTACCATCGCTTGTATCAGTCGGGATGCCAAGCGCTATTGATTTCCCGCACGCTTGCTTTTATACACTTCCAACCGGTTGACATTTACGGGCTGTACCAGAACATTACGCGTTTATTTCGTGTCACATTCTTCAAGTGTCTCGTTTCTGTTATGCGTTCCGCTCGCTTAAAGTTCGTACACTATTCGGGTGAACCAAGTGGTCCTTCGAGTGCTATCGTACCGAACGCTGCAAAAGCCGCAGCATGCTTGCGTTTGTTTTCGCACAGCATTAGCAAAGTGCAGTTTTGGCTAGCGCACGAACCAACCAATTCTATTCCCTCCTTTGTTGAGGGTCATTTTTCGGGTACTTTCTCTGGATGTGGTTTTTTTTGTGTTGAACATGGATTTTACTATCTGCAATCGTTTTATAGGTTTCGTTTTTTTTTCTGTTTCACTGTGTTTCCCCGATTTTGTTTTAGCTCTCACGTTCTGCATCTTTCTTCCCAGCAGTATCACCATTGCTGAAAGTGATGTTTATTATAGTCAGTGATTAAATTTTATTGTCGTCTAGCTAGGAGCCAGTTAGGGAAACTGGTGTCCCGTTCCAATCCCACAACCCCCGGGGCGTCTATGTCGATGCCAGGCATACTGTCCTCACATGCACACTGCACCAGTGGTGTGTGTGTGCATTCGTCAGCAGAAATTACGAGACAATGACAACGGTGGACAGTGAGGGTGGTGTACAACGATGCTGACAATAAATGCTTTACTCTCGGACGGACCATTACAGTGGCCGGGAGTAGTGTCTACCAACTAGCCCGTTCGGAATGACCGAAACGATTCTGTTAAAATAACGACACCAACAACAAAAAAATCCTCAACCGTCTAGAAATTGGAGCAAATTTTTCATTCATTTCCAGGGTATCGTTTGTAGCGGTTTTTTTTTTCTCTCGCTTTCATTTTTAGTGTTGGTTGCACAAGTTCCATTTTTCCTCCCCCATTTACTTGTTCGGCTCAATACACCCCCACTTCAATTGGAAGCGTTTTTTTAACCTTGTTTTAACACTCGGGTCGGGTTTTGCGTTTGACGGTCCGCACGAGCGATGGCGTGGCGATCGAATTAGACCCCGTAATGGGTGTCTTTTACGATGAAACGAGTGCAAAACGAGTTTACTGCATACCGGCCGGAGCTCACACCGTTCAATTTTGAGTTCGCCGCTTTTTTGTCTTCCTCTTTTGTTTATTCAAAACTGCCCATTAAGTGATTCATCTAACCGGAGCCGTAGATACAATTGCCTTTTTTAATTAATTTTGCCCTTTACTGTGTGGGACCCTTTTTCGCTGTTCTATTTCCCCTCCCCCTTCTCTACTGACCACTCACTGGATGGGTGGATGATCAAGCAAACCGAGGGGGAGAAAAAAACATTCACCCGTAAACGGTACATAAAAGCGGACGCCCATCATCGATCGGGTGATGGAATTGGTGTTTTAAAATGAAATTTACGGAGTGATGGTTTTCGCGCATTTAAATTTGATGTAAAACATGTTCATTAGAGAAGTACTTCTCAACTGTGGGAAGCTTCAAATGAACTTCTCTTTTAGTGGTTGTTCAAGCATAAAAATATGTACCGTAACGATGCTGTATCTTGATAAAAGTTCAAGCACACGATGCGAACCGTGCATGGATCCGACCACTTTATTAATATTCCGGTGTCTACCTCTTTTACAACGCATTTAATGCACTCGCTCGGAAGGTAAAATGAAAACCGGGTATTAATTCGTTATCAGTATGCGTAAACGTGCGTCTCATCACGATTGGTTTGATGGTTGGGGACAACAGGGAGGGAAAAAACTTCCAATGCACAATACCCACACCATCCCATGATCATGTTCCTGTCCAGTTCCATGAGCACCACCGCGCTGGAAGGATATTTATTTATTTTCTCTTACCGAGTCCGATAAAGATAAAACGGAGCCGAAGGAAGGGGGCCAAATTTTTATTGCCTTTAAGCGTTCGGTGTCGGTGAATTAAATTTTCACCCTCCAGTTTCTGTTTAAGAAGCAAACAAGCAGGAAAAAAAGTACCAGCCGTGAAAAATATTGTGGAGAAAATGAACCCCCCCAAACCAAAAACAAACAAAACCGAAACGGGGGCAAAAAAACACAGAGACAACCGCGAATAACTATGCGCCCTACAGCGTGGGGAGAAATGACCCTTATCTACCGCTTATTGATAAATAAATTTTCTCATTTACACAATTTATAGCTTTATTTAAAACATTTCCCCCTATCTTGGGTCATTTTCGTAGAAGTGAATCTTCGTATCGGTGTTGGGCTCGTTACTGCGGGTTACATGCTTTTTTTCCCACCTCCACACATTCAGTCATTCCTTCGATAGGGCAGCTTCACGGACAAAGTAAAAGACTGAAGGTCATCATTGTTTGATCTCGCAAGCAGCTACGCGTTGGGCTTGACAATGTGAAACATTAAACAGGCCGTTTTGGCGCATTAGGGATGCCGTACTAGTGTAGTGGAAGTGAGCCAGGCAAAAATCTGATGGAGTTCTTTCAGTTTTTCTTTTCACCCTCTTTCACGCACATCAAGACGGTCCCAGTGGCTGGGCTTATAATTTTAGTTTTGACATTCGACGTTGTTTGCCTTTTTTGGTCGTTTCCCAACGAAAATAACATCACTGAAGGCTTTTCTTTTTTTTGCAGATTCGCTTACGCATCACGTGCGGTTATCACTGTTTGCGTCAGCCTGGGTGGTGTGTGGTGGTCGTATTAAAAACGATCGTATTTAATGTATTTTTATAATTTACGGTTATAATGCTTGCGGTAGAATAAATTTAGCGGTTCGCGTTTGGGATATTTTCTGCCCGACAGCTTACCCGGAGGACACCAGATACTCTGTCCACGCGATCGATCCATTTATGAGTGGGTTATTCACCCGACTCCCAGTGTGTGTGTTTTATTTTCCCCTTCCATCTCTCCGCATGTTTGTTTGTCTCATAATTTTCACCCGCTTTGGACACACGACACTTGCCGGAAGCAATCACCCAGCACCGGCGTGAAACGGTACGCCGTAAAAGCACGAATGCTACGCTGGACGGGATCCCGGATCAATGCGATGAAGCAGACGACGACAGCACAATACGTCACACACGGTTTCTGTACGGGAGTTTGTTTTGCTCTCTTTCTCTCTGTTACAAAATAACATTATCAAGAGAAATACGAAAGCGAAAAAAAATATGCACGCACACACACAGTGGCAAACACTGAAACATCACAATTTGCCGAACGGTATAATTTATTGCATTTTGCGTCAGCGATATTTTTATCCTAAGGCTCAATATATTGGATTATTTGGATCAACCATCCTTGATGGCATTGTTTGTACAACGCGTGCGGTTTCGAAGGCCTGGTAGAGTATAAAATCCAATAATCTGGCAGAAAAAGCAGACGAGATGAACGACCATCATGTTTACAGGGAGTGTGCGTTGGTGTGTTTCTGATTGAATGTAATGTACGGTGCGTGAGTACTGCAGCCAGCGCTGGTAGTAAATATTATTGCAATATTTAATCTGTAATTTCATTGCTTATTCTGTGTAATGTTTTAAAAACCACTTCAAATGAAGTATCATTGGTTGAGTGAATTCGTGGTATGATTTATTGATTGTAATTAGTTATATCTGTATTGCATTAATCAGAGTGCATCCAATAATTATAAGCCCATTTCGGTCTATCATAGGACTCATCTGTGTTCCTATTTATCTCATCAAATGTTCACTAAAAGATAATTAGTAAGCTGCAGCGAATGGCAACTTCAGACAACAACTAATATACAATTTCACCAGAGGTCTTTTCTTAAAATCCATTACCCATTACACAGTTTAAAATCCTGCGTACGAAGTTATAACAAGATTTGGCACCGGATTTCACATGTGAAAGACTTAATGTAATGTATAACCTGCTAGTATTAGAACATTAAGCGTTGATCAACCTCTAGACCGCAGAACAAATCCTAAGAAAGTTTATCTTAAAATCCCCGTTATCAAGGGCCCATCAACACACATGGAGTTAAATTTTATTTTAGGAATTCGACGTCTAATAATAATGGAATAGCATAAAACATTAAGAGCAATAAATAACTTTCAAATTGTTCAAAACATGTTCAAAGAGTATATGGTCATCATGTCCAAATACAATACCAAATTGTGTCGAACTCATACTCCTCTTCTGGAAGCACAATAAAATTTCCAGCAAATTTCCCTGATGTGCTTCATACAAAACGCGTTAAATTAAAAGCCACTTAAGATAAACCCTCTGCCCGAAACAGTGATTGTTTCAGTGTGAGCAAAAAACCAAAAAAAAACCCGACGTAAACTCCTTATCGTACCAACAACAGTTCCGTTTATGACCTCAATTATGCAATTTTACACCTATAAAAGTGTACCTGCCAGCAGGACGCTTACGCTTTCATCCATGCGAGCAGGATACTTACCTAGCATAACTTCCATCATTATCACCGCATTCTTTATCGGTAACCGGTGCTAAACTAGCGTGACGCCTTGCTAACTTCCCACAATAACTTCATAATCGGGGTGCCGGTGAAGGCAGATAACCTTATCCGAATCATCCCGCAACGTCCTTTTTCGAAGCACCCCGGTCTGCACTGAGTGCGGGTGAGTGTACGATCTCTGGTAATAACTCTTATCGGTTAGAACCGAAGACAACCATACACACCCGGCACCCGAAAGCATCCTTCTCCTCAATTTTGGGACGGGTTGTGGTGGTGATGGATATAGTTATAGTTTTTGGTTTTTCGGTTCAACTATCTTAAGAGTCACCCAGACGCTTTTATGTGAAGGTGTCCGAAAGCGGCAGATAAGCAATACCTGGAGGTTTTCCCCAGAAAGGTGTGCACCTTCACCAGTTGCTTCTTTTCGTCTCCACCCGTTACAATCGATAGGTTTCTAGGGTGTTTTCGGAAATCGGAAACGATCCCAAGTCGCTATCGACCTGCACACCGTTTTGGGGTCGAGTGTTGATTGGGCCGTAATTTGAGGGTGCTACCTGGTGATTAAACGGGACCTGGTGTATGTAAAATCGAAAATCCACCCTTTTACATGCGTCTCATCAAGACCACAAATGGGTAAACGGATAATGGTGATAAGGGCGACCGAGACATGCACACAGGTTTGTGGAAAACGGATTTTGATTTTGTCATTAGGCACCTAATGGCTTGGCAGCTGCAACACTGTCTAATAGAGCGAGAATCTGGCTGCTCTTAGGTGAAGATTGCAACAGTTTTGCTGTTATAAAAATCTCACTGTCTCGCTCCGTCTCTGTGAAACACATGTGCAACAAATGTGTCATTATACGTGAGTGTGAAACGCGCGATTCCTTACACAAATTCCCTCCCCTGTAACGCTATAAATTGGCTGCAACTTTTGGTTTTACGATAATCATCCACCATCTTAACCGCAAACTTGCCCCATCGCATACATTCGTGCATGATTGTGTGCATGCGAACGTTTCATGTTTCTCTCTCACTCCGTGGTGTGGCGTCACCACTGGGACGGCAGTAATGAGGACAGGTGGAGCGAACTTGCCACTTGCACTCGCAAACTCTCGACAGTAATTGAAGTCGGCTGCAGCACTTCACCTGAAAAGCACTTATGTGCAAAATGACAATAGCTAATGCTTTTTCGGGCTGCGGAGACGGCAGCTACGTGGCGCGGAGTGTAAGAGAGTGAGGCAACAAAAAACGCCCCACAACAATTTCATCTCACCGTTCCCATTGCCCACAAATGGCGGAAGAAGTCTCCGCACAAAACCAGCAGCAGCACCAGCAGAGCCAGTTTTCGTTGCAGTGAATGACGCTCTTATAAAATTAAGTCTCTTTTGCCAGCACCGAGACAGGGCAGAAATAAAAGCGTACCTGTACGAACCTGCCGCCGTGTCTTCCAGCTTCCGACCGAAAAAAAACCGCAGACAGGTTCCCTCTCGCCTCTCGTTGGATGTGGTTAGCTTTTGCTTGCTTTTTTTCTTCTTTCTCACAAAGCCCCGAACGCCCATTTTACATAATCGAACTACCTGGGGTTGTGAACTGGGTGGTGGGCATGAAGGACACAATAATGAAGACAACCACTGAACCACCTTTTTAAACCAAACGCTACAGATGAAGGACTGTTGGGGTGGTATGTGTGTGTGTGGTAGTGTTTTTTGTGTGTCTGGCTACGGGTAATAAGCATGGTGAGTGATCGGTGAGAAAGATAAAATTGTGTAATAATTTTACAACCACACGAATAAAACGATCCCTTTACCAGGGGATGAAATGAGTGTGGAAATTAAAACAAAGCCATTCGTACCGACCTGGGAAAATGGGGAAATCGCCCATGAAACCAGGCCGTTACATCAGACGAACCAATTCATTTGCCTCCGGCATGTTGCCTCCAACACGGTGACGTACACGACACTTCATTCGGCATTCAGGTTAGGCAGGGGAGAAGGCGATTAAAGGCATTCTACTATCTCGCCTTCATTGCTTTCTGCCCTTATCCAGTCCCTAAGCGTTGGGATATTATTATTTTTCCGAATGCGTCCCATTAATGAAGACAGAAGGTGAAATTAAACTCCACACAATGCCACTGTTCTAAACGGAAATGCGGAATGTTGCTGAAAATTGTAGGAAAAAAAAAACAAAATCATTCTGTTTTTACCAGAGTGGAGCTTACAATATAAAACCATCACATTTGGTAACGTTTTATTTTTTCTAACGTCCCTCAGCTAGCAAAATGATATACCATAATCATGGAGCAATGATAGTGATTGTGCTATTTTCAACTCATCCATTTGTCGGAGATTTTTTATTTCGTTTTCTCTCTCTCTCTCTTGTCCACCAAACCGGACACGGATAGCAAAGCAGAAAGATTTTGCTTTCTGCTCTCTTTCATGGGCAGGTTTTTGTGCTCCAAATTCCTGGATGGTCCAGCTTTTGGGGTGTTTTTTTTCGGTTGCAGTAGATGAAGAAATGGGGTTTTTTTTGTCTATTACGATTGCTCTTTGCATCACCAGTTCTATTCATACCATGGACATGTTCGGTTGCAGAGTGAGTTGTAATTTTGGTTCTCATCCTTTACACCAGAACGAGGATTACAATTCTTCCCCCCATTTGCCACCAAACACAGCTAGAAGGAGCGTGCACAGCCGGATGGGAAGAGTGCATCATTAGCTGAGCACTGGCTAAATCGTTACGAACACGCAAAGTGGTACGAGGGATTTTTTTTGCCTGTACGGCAGTGCCTGCAGTAAACGAAGGTCTATTATTGAATGCTAATGCATCGAATCATTGCCAAAATGGGAAGATAATTTACTGGGTCGGTGGATGGTGTTGGAGGTTTTTGAATGTGTATGGCCAACGGGGATTGCTAACCAACGTTAGTATGGTTGAACTGTTTTTAATTGTAGGAAGAATAACAATTAGCTTCTTCATGTTTTGTGCTCTTAATGAAACATTTGTTATATTATTAGGCTTAATCACTCATATTTTAAAGCAATAAAAAATATCTATGGCGTTTTACCTCTCTATATGTAAGACTTGGTAAAAAAAACTATAACATTTAACTGAAAATAGTTGTCGAACTTTGAAGATCTTTCAGTATAATAATCTACATTATTTCATATACAAAAACTGTCTGAAAAAATCGAGAATAAAACGGCACTAATTTTTGTTTCACCACAAGCAATAACAGTTTCGCAAAATTAATAACACGACCTCAGCAGCCCAAGAATAATCTACTTCCAATCGAGTTTGTGGTTTTCGTCGATTATAAGCAAAAAACCTTCCTCTAGCTCCGTGCAAATGTGCACCCAACAATGCAGCACACTTGGTGGTGCTCCCATTTTCGACTAACCTTATCGAACGTATCAAAACCTTTACGCGCCATCATTTCGAAGGGGACAATGTAATGAAGTTTCTAATACTGGTGCGCTACTACACGTACAGGAGGATGGGAGGTGAATTCCCTCCCCCAAACAAGAGGTACCAACCCACAACATCTTCCGATATGATCGTTATCGCATTCGGTCTAATGGACAAAGTACGGAGCAAAACGTTAGCACGGCTTACTCGCCACAAACAAGAACCGGTGCGTAGTTTGGTGGTTCACGAGATCAAACCATCATCACGCACCCCGGCATGTGATCGTGTTATCGCAGCAGCAGAACAACCTACCGTACCGTCGAATCTTACCGACTGGAAATTTTAATCTCGTCGGGTTTTTTGTTTCAATGTTTTACCAAACTCATGCCCTGTTTGGTCCGTTAAGGCGGTACATTAAAACTTTACCACGCACACAGGTGGTACAATGTGCCCACTAAAAGCATTGTTTAATTAAAACCTATTTGTACCGTCGTGCAACGTGTGCAGCAAGAACAAGCCCACTTTTCGCCGAAAAGAATGGACTAATAATTGCATTTATTTAATGCTTGTACAAAACTTCATTTTTAAATACTTTTAGGAAAAAATAATTCAACTCATTGTTTAAAAGATTCAGGAAAAAAATACAATAACAGATGTACGTTCCTCCTGCACTTGAATTGTCCTCACCACAAACTGTTGATTTCACCGCTCAACTGCTTCTATGTTGACTAACTATTGCCCTTAATCCAAACACATAAGCATGGTTTGATGGTTCACCCGCACCCTCTTTTAATTCCCTTTTCAGCGCCGAATATTCCGAAAGCGCATTTTCACGCGACTCGTGTGGTGTTGGGGATTGCGATAAATTTCACCTGTTCATTACATCCCATAAGCATTCATTTCCCGCCCAGTCCTCGGTGCACGTAGTTTCTGGCGAGCGGTGAGGAGGCACGATGGTTAAAAATATTTCAACCATTAGCACGTGGAACCACGTTGCGCATCCGACGCGGTATCCGAATAGTACCACAACCACAACGACGCGCTTAGAACAATATGCCAACAATTACCTGATACGCCAAATAGACACCGGCCGTAAAACACTCCCGGGTGGTTGTTTCCTGAGCGTTTTTTTTTCCCTCTCATTTTTGTGCCCTCCCACACCAACCGGAACAGCTACCGAAAGCACAGCAACAAAAGTGTGGAAAGAGGGCAGGGGGAGGGGAAACACCCTCCCAAAGCTAATTCTCGTAAGTTTACAAAATGCAAAACAATAAACAGTTACAGTTTACCGCAATGGATTCGCAAATTTATCGTCCAGCGGGTTGGTACGCAGTTTGTGCCCTATTGTATTAACCTTCCAACTGTACAACCCAAAAATAGGTACCACTGTGATAATGAAACTTTTTAGTTGAAGCCACCGAGTATAATAATTTGCAACTCGCTAAATATGGAGCATGGGAAAGAAAGAATATAAAATACTGGGCCACCAAAGCTATACTATTGGTTTTTATCTGTAGTTAGTAGAAAATTTGTTAATTTAAAAATTAAATAACATCATCATATTATGCAGTCCACTATTCGCTTTTATCATTCGACATTCCATGAAACATTGAGTGCCGCAAAACTTTTATAATGCGCCGGTGCAGGTTTTATTAATTTAAAGCAATTTAGCGTTGAAAAATTAATCACCCGTCAATTGTGATTCCTCATCAGTATTCATACACTGTACGGTATGGATGAATTTACGGCATAAAAATGGAAGAGAAAAAAACATCCCCCACAAACCCAAAACAAACCTGCATACTGGTTGGGCTTTTGTTGAAAAGTCACGTAAATTTTACATGAATTACTACCAAACCCAGAAGCAATTACAAAGCCCTAATGGGTGGGGGGGTTCCGACCATGCAAAGCAGGAGTGTTGGCATGGAAACGGAACAGATTAAAAATCACAAAGCATACCTATCTGTTTCGAGTTACCGCGAGAGGTACCGTTGTGACTTCATCAAATATTTGAATTTGTCACTGGGGTAGCTTTTCCCCTTATAAACCACCTCACCGCCTCCTGAAATGGAAAACACCACCTATCACTAAAACAAACTTTTCATTTGTGAAATATGATGTGCACGGTTCATTTGGGGAGGGATGCTTGAGGGGTAGGAAAGCCACTAAATACATTACGTGTGTGCACCGTGTTTATAAAACATCGAGCAAATATTTCATATGGCACCGTGAAAAACGATTATCATGCGAATGCTTACCCCCAGCGTGTAAACACGCAGCCAATGCCCGTAATGCGCATTTTAATGATGAATGTTGTGATGCTGTTGTATGCCGTACTGGTTCCGTGCTGTTTCCGGTTTATTTCCATAAAAAAAACCCTCGCCTCCATCGCTCTCGGCCACTGCAATCCTGTTGCGCTATTCGCATGTGTTTTTAGCTTGATACTTTTTTCACCTTCTTAATTTCTTTTTTATATTCCTATCCCATGGTAAACCGTGGTAGGACATTATAGTCTACCTCATCAAAAATCGTTGTGGTCGGACGGCATTCATTGGTCGTCATCATAAATGTGTAATTAGGTGCGTTGGACATCGGATTTACGCGTTTCATTCCGTCATCTACCAACGCAACGGAAGAGATGTATCGTTTCGTCTAAAACCTTCCCACTACGGCACGTTGCGTGCAATAATTTTAACCTTTCCTTACCTTTCCTGCCACGATCATCATTAATACGATCGCATCGTTAGTGAAGGTCGTTCGCAACAGTGCCACAAACGATTCCCCCGTACAAGCAGGACAAACCCGTTGCGTTTAAAGTCAATAAATGTTCATCAACCTTCCCGGGTGGGGTTTTCCGGGGGATACCACTTTCGCTTCAACTAGACGGAACGGTATGAACAACCGGGCGTCTCCATTACCATTAGAAGATCGTTCGCGTCGGATTCGCGCCTATGGACGAACGGATGCAACACAGTTACGCAACACGCTAAAATGCTCTGCAGCCGAAGCTAGCTGAGAAGCGGTTCCGATAGTGATGACTTAAGCATCCTGCATTCTACGGTACCCCTTTAAGCGTCGGCGAAAGGCTTTCCATTCAAATAAGCGTCTAATTTCCAAATTTAAACGACCTATCCCACTCGACAGGAATTCAACGCAGACAGCCAATGTGCAGCTTTAGTGTGCGTCCGTCTGGACTAGACGGTACAATTATCGTTATAATAAATAAAATTATAAACCTACTTCCACTTCCGAATGCTGCCCTCTTTAGCCACACCAACACCACCGGGGCCGGTTTATTTTGTGACAGATCGTTAAGCGGTGGCTGCTGCAGCGAGGCCACGAACCAAGTGCAAATAAAGCGCACTTTATGAACGCTATTAAGCGCCTTTCCCGGCGTGGTATTAAGCGCCGCGAGATGAGAGGATGAAACGCAAACAGAAAACAAAAACCACTCCCCTCAGCAAATGCTGACGATTGCAGGAGAAAAATGATGGGACCGTTCAAATTTACGGACTATCTCTTTCTCCCTTTCTTCCGTGAGTGCTTGTTCACCCTGGGTTTTTGGGCGGAAAAATACAGTAAAACCCGCGGCAAGATATATTACGATTCTTAGCTGCTTTAATGGAGCATGGCCGAGGATGGCGACGGGTAAGATCAACACAAAATTGTGCTTCATTTACACATTTATGGTGCGCATTAAAGCATTATTTGTGTCAACGTTTCTAGCTGGAAATGAGACGCGAACGGAGGGACAATAATTAGTTAATAATCTTCTATTCTTAGTGACGCAATAAAATTATACCCAATTATAATAAATTCAACGAAAAAAAGTACCAAGCGAAAATCATTTAAATAAAAGAAATCAATGCTTACACATTACTTTTTGGACAAGAAATGTGATTCAGCCGACCAATTCGTGAAAAAAAACAAACACCCCTAACATGTTCACCGAGTGACCCATCAGATAATGGTAGCATCATCGCATGCCCGTGCCCATTTCGTTTCCCGAGAGCGTACAGAACCCCGCAGAAATTAATTAAACGATTAGCCGGGCGTAATTTTCCAACAGCCGATAGCCATCTTCTGGCAAACGGTTTTAGGCCATTCCACCATCAGCAGACCACTTCCCTTTAGAAGCAGATAGAAAAAAGGGCATTCTCAACACACGACGAGGACGATACTAATAATAATAATAATAACATCGATACCATCATCGTGGCCCTGCTGGTCGATGTTTTGGCACCGTTCCCTTGTGCTTTCAGCTCTTTTGGGACGGAAAAATGATAACGGGCGATGCTATTGATTGCAATATCCTATCGGTATCGTTATCCTGATCGTGGTGAAAGCGCAGGTTGCAATTCGATGAGATAACAAGGGGTAAGCCGTTTTAAAGGCGAATGTACAACGTGCTTTAACGTGTATGTCACCTGAAACTTGTTAGCGTTGCTTTTTGAGAGAAATTTAAAGTGTCAAATGTGATTCCATCGATTCTTTCAAGTATAATGATTTTTTAAGTTAAATTATAAATTAATTTAAATTGTCAATGCATGATGCGTAATAAATGTTTATGGAACTATCTAGAATAAGTGAACTTTGATATTTGAAACAAAAAAAAAATCGGAAGATATTGAGAATGCGTGATTAATATTTAAAATTCATGTAAAAAAATATCATCGAACTATGTGCAGCTTAAAAACAAAAACAACCTACATTATAAAAACCAGGTACTACACAAACACTTAAATTTACTAGAAAAACACACGACCAAGTAGAAAAGAAATCAAACAAATAAATAAAGCCATTCAGCAAGACAGTTCCAAGTACGGTGCAATTCACTCCACGCCTAGGATACGAACATCCTGGAACATTTTGTTTGTGTACCTGTCTGCCATCAGCAGCCTGCAAGCGAGCAATCTTCTCTCCGCCAACACTGGATTATTATTTAATTTCATCCAATAATTGAATCTCAGCGAAGGTGGAATAACATGAAGAGAAAAACGCGAGAGCACCCATAAAGAAAATATTGTGCAGCAAAAGGAAGCAAATTTCTGCACGGAAGAGATTGAAACGGAACACAAAATGATGAGCAGTGAATTTTCCGGCTAGCGGAAGTGTGCCTGCAAGCATCATCAAGCGCCCAGCGTCGGTTATTAGGTATCATGACAAATTGTATTACACGGAATAAGAGAATCCCGAGCCCGTGTGAAAGGCAAGCTCGCTTCACTTATTTTAAGAACCCCGGCCGGGCGAATGATAGAGATCTCGTGCACCATGGGCGGTTTTTTTTCTTCTTCTAATGATAACTGAACCATTCTGCTTTGCAACGATAAAGGTGATTGCAATCATCTACTACGGTATGGTCACGATAGCAGTTGTATAGCTGGAACGTGAAGGAAAAAAAACAAGTTCTCCACCACAAACGATAGTTATTTCTATTCGACATGCGATCTATCGGTAATGTGATATCATTTCTGCAGATACCATTCAGCTGCCCCACAATGAGTCCCCAGCCTCCCGTTCGTATGCATCTGTCCACAATCCATTCGCTCCTTCACCTGCGTGAACGATCTACAGCAATAAAATGGAAAAGATTTTCTTTGCTCGAACTGAAAAACGAGAAGGAAAAGGGGAAAAAAACTACCCAAGCAAACCGGCCACATCCAACAAAGAAAAGCTTCCGAACAGCGAACGGAATGCCACCTCAGTACAGCCTCTGCCGTGGATGGCGTTGGAGAAACGACAAACACAAACGTCGGCGCAAACAACAAAACGCGCCCGCCCGGATTGCAGCAGGAGCGAGCAAAAGAAAACAACATTCTAAATAGCGTATTCCGGGGCAAACATGCTATGCCTGGCTAGCAATGTGTGGCGTTTTTCTTTTTGTTCGGTTTTCCATTTTACGTCCAGCACCGTCAAAATGGAAAAGAAAACAGTTACTGCCCAATGCAGCGGCCGGCTATATTACGTTTCTTGCACGATAGCAAAAATCTCAACCACCGACGTGCGGCTCCTCGTCAACAATAAGACGCTACTTCTCCCTCGCATACACATACATACACACGCACGAAATGCAATCGTTTTGTGCAACATTTTTCCCTTGTTTGCTATTCTTTTTGTTCCATTTTAGATTTCCAATCCCCGCACTCCCCACTAACCACTACATTCACTCGCCAAATCCATCGCATGTATCGTCCAATTGTCCAAATGAATTGCAACCAACAACGAAAACGGCACCCGTAACGAACGAAATTTTCAGTTGTGTCCATTTCTGTTGGTTGCGGCAAAAGCAATACGAAAACCAGGAGAAGACGTTCCTAGTACGGTTGGAATGCTAAAAGAATTCTTCCTGGAAAGTGCATCACTTTTCAAATGCATTTCTTTATCGATTGCCATTTTGAAAAGGTGGACCGAGTGGACATACATTTGGCCCCATTCTCGGTATTGATCAAACCAATGGTCAACGATTTGAATTGTTGCACTTTGAATACGTTCGCTGCAGGTAGTATTGATCACAATTGATTGTATGGAGTTTGAAGAAGATGGATGATTTAAGTCATCAATCATTTGTGTAATGTATGATTTGAATCCTATATTTCCACTTACTCAAGTGGTCTTGCTTGTTGATGGAATAAAAACTTATGTCGAATAAAACTTTAATTGATAAACTCGAAATTTCCATCATATCCATTTGCTATAAAAAGGTCTCCATTTCGAAAAACATTCTGTGTCAATTGCACAGTAACAATAGTTTTGTTAAATATTTTTAAAAGTGTGATTAAAAAATGTCAAATTTTTCATTTTTACATCAACAAAACCGTTTTTTTTTTCCTCCGTTAGAAGGAGTGAAAGGAAAAATGAATGGGATTGTTGAAATTACTACCAGCAAGCAACTTTCTATACCGTCAACGCCTAAACGTATGCAAACTTATTCCTCTAAATGATTATTAGCGATACTTTGAACCTTTCCAGTTAATTTAAAGTGCAAGACCTTTTTTCCAGATGCGTAAAATTTTGTTAGTTCAGAATGTGCCTTCAAAAAACCATTTAAACTGTCACCTCATCCCCAGCAACATGGAAAACTATTGCAGCAAACACATATTTTTCTAATGCTGTCATAAATCTGCATTAGGCATCGTGTAATCAGATTTCGGATGTAATATGCTAAATGAACTACTCCTATTGAATCCTCCTACTCAATTAAAGTTACAATTGTTATCATATTGCATACATTCAGGCATTAATTCAATACACTATTAGCAATGCTGCCGAAACAATACCCCCAATCAAATGCATTTTGCAATTGTTCACTTGTTTCGTTCAAGCATACTATCATTTTACCACCCTTCAAAACCAATCAGCATTCATTACGCTACAAAACACCCATTAAAAATGGCAATAATTGTAACGCAATTGATTCGAGGTTTTGTGGCAGCTTTTTGTTTTGTTACTTTTTCACCTCCCCACACACAACTACCGTCCCAGACATAAAGTTCCCTTTTTTCTCTTGTTTTATTATTATTATTTTACAACCACTCTCATTAATTACGAACCGCTATTGGACAGCCGACCTGACCGGTGAAGTGACTGCTGGAGAAGACCCACAGCAGACGAACGGGTGGAGCGAAAGTAACTTTGGAACGCAGAAACTTTTGCTCATCGATTTCAGATCCAGATCCCGAGCCAGTCCGGAACCCCTTTTTGCCAAATGACAAAACTATAGCCTCATTAATTACGTGCAAAAACAGCCGTGCTTGCAGGGAGAGAAAACTATTCACCTAACTCAATGCCATTGCCATCTGCCGGCAATAAGTTTTTTTTTTTTTACTTGCTTTCATTCCCTTATTTCTCTTTTTATCCGTCGCACGCAACACAAAACGTCCCCTTAATGGACGGACGGGCCGGACGGCATGCTGGAAGAACACGCACTCGGACCCGGGGAACTCGAGAAAACGCTTGGTCAGTGGGCTTTGCAATGGGAGACCGATTGCAAACTTTTCCCATTAGAAAAGGCTTCAAATGGTGGTGGCAGTTTGACTAGCTTCGTTTGTTTTAAATCTGCTCTCGGAAAATTCCCCACTCAGCGGGGAAAAGAGTGCGATAGGAGTGGTAGTTGAACTAAAGGGAAAGCTTAAAGATAGTTTATCACTTTCCCCGGTAGCCATTTTACAAGATGTGACCGACCGAGGCGTAGGGTGCGTTTGTTTGCGTGACAACCCGTTGTGCGTAGTGCCACGCCGCATTGCTACATTATGCTGCAAATTGCTAGAGGGAATGTTTGCAATCTTTTTCCTCCCGTAATTCTTATAACTTTTCATTATGTGCAATTAATTCGGGAAGGCAGAAAATAAAAACCGAAACCAGCTTACCACACCAGCATCGGTGCAACTGGATGAAAATAACTGCAAAGTTCTAATAAACGAAAGTTATTCTCACCAACTGCCGGGATACAACAACAACGGTAAAAAAAAAAACACGACAGAGCGCGCTTCACTGCACACGGTCCCAAAGTCACATTCCCCGGTCCCTGATCATGACTAAATTTCACTGTCTGGAAAACTGCAACAGCGCACCGCGTCGCTCATGTTTTTCCTTCTTTCATTTTCCTTTCGCCGTCCGCAACAAACTGAAACCGATGGAAACAAGTTTAAAAATTTAATTCGAACTTGTTTCCTTTCTCGCACACGATAGGCAAAACTCCGAACCGGAGACATCCGCCCCGAGTGTGGCAGGGGGTTGTGTTGGCAACGGTCCGGATAACCCATGGGGGATGAACGTAAGGGACGACAAGCGACACAGCAAAGAAAATAGAAAGTTAACTATCTTGCCACCATTGCCACGGGGAAAAAGTTTTATACCGTGTACCGTGCCGCTGCGACGAATCTCTCTTATCTCCCGGCAGTACCCGGGCAAACACCGGGCCAAAGATAATGCAGTTAACACCGTACCCGGTTCTCGGTTTGTTGTTTGCCGATGGGATGGTAAAAAAAGTGCACCGGCTGCATTCACTTTGGCTTCTGCACACGTTTCGCAAGTTGGGAGCGCGGTTGCGGTGGATTTGCGCACTCGCCAAACAGAAATTAGGGAAACAGGAAGTTTTGTTAACGCTTCCGAGAAATGAGTGTGTTTTCTTTTTTTTTCGGGATATCTTGTTACTATCTTAAGGGAAGTGGCGAAAACAAATTTTTTTATGCTTTTGAAGGAGTTACTTGGGCATTTCAAGATTGTAAAGCACATTGCCAGAAGTGTTCTAAGGAAAGAATTCAAGCAAAATAAGATAACTTTCGGTAAAAGCTCCAAACAGGATGTTCAGAGAAAATAGGATTCTAGGAAGGCTCTATTGAGCTATTTTGTACGCGTTTGGACATTTTGTGGCGAAAGCAGTGGTTTATTTCCCTACAAACTGACAGATCTAATTAGTGTGTGCATAGCTTGAGAATCTTCAAAACAACGGAGTTTGAACAAAAGATTAGGTTATTTGCTAAGGCTAGTTCATGTTTCCTCTATTGCACTTTTATATGACATACCAAAGAAGTGCTACAACCATTTAGCAATTTCAACTAGATTTTATACCCCAACAGACCCACATACCCACTGACAGTAGTTCAGAGCCGTTCTGGCCTTATTTATCTCATAACTCTTGAATAATACTACAAATAAGATACAAATACAAACAAACGAAATAAAAAAAGTGAGCTAACTAACTGCCATATGAAGAATTGCTCCTCAATTAATAATTAAAACTTTCTATATTGCATGTTGTTCTAGAAGGCACTTCAGCGATATTTGCTCTCGCTTCTAATGCATGGGATATGTTGAAACTCGACGAGGGTCTCGTGTCTTTGTTTATTCTTCATAGAACTTGTTTTTTCAATCAACTTATCACGTCATGCAGGTTCTAAAGACTATGTAGACTTCTTATGGTTTGATTTGCTGATGTACACGTAAGGCGTATAACACACCATAACCATCCATTCTAACACAAAGTGAACTACTAATTATTACCGTATTTCTGAGCGCAACAATAAACACCCCAGTATCTATGCACCATTGTTTAAGCCACTCAATGTACATGCAAACATCATATCATCCTCCTCTTCCTAAAGCCTTGCCTAGTTCTACAAAAGCTCGTGCGGTTCAGCAACCACAACTTACTGATCTCGTTGATTACTTTTAACTTTTTAAGACCCTCAAACTTGCCAGAACACTAGCAACGGAACCAAGGCGCAAGGATTACGCCAAAGCACGCTTGACGGTTAGCTGGATGCACACCACCGAACTTGATGATTACGAGAGCGGCACGGGCACATATTGCGAATATGTTTTGTCGACAACCGTTTTTCACTTTCGAAGTCGCACAACCGCAACCGACGGAGATGCATAATAGTGCGCCCCCACTCGCAAGTACGGGCTCCACAGTAGTACCGCAAGTAAAAGATGGTTCAATTTTCGCAAACATATTCGCGAAAAGGATTCACGCTTTGCACCACCGGGCCTTCCCACACGTACACGGGCAACAATCTGCCACGAATGTGCAAGTGCAACACTATAATGTGCTAAAGTGGCGCCGGGGTGAAATTTGGATACTTCCCATACCCCGTCGCCTTGTGGTGAGGGCTAAGGGGAAACTGCTAGATTGCAACTTTGCCATCAAAAACCGCATCCAGTAGCAACGATGCAGCAGGAAACGCGGTCTACGGGATGCATTATCGTGTGCCGTCCTCTTGTTTCGCTACCGGTGAAACCTTCTCTCTCTCACTCTCTAGGGATGCAGGGTGCGAAGTTTCTCGTCAAAACTCGTCGTCGGGAAAAATTGTACAAAGTGCAAGTTCTGTCCCAGCCGCTCGCTCTAACTTCACTCGTAGAACGGTGGGCGGATGTGTATGTGTATAAATATCGACTGGCGCCGGATGCGACCCTAAAACGCAAGTCTAATGTGGTTGTGCACCAGCTGCAACCAAGCTACAACGAGCGCTCACAAAAGTTAAGATTATTGCTTTCAAAATATGAAACGCGCCTAACTTGCTCCTATGCTCGCCTCCCAACAATGTCCTTCGGAGGTGGCGTTCTTACCTTTTTTTGCCTTCATTTTCTTACTGTACTTCGGTTAAGATTGCAATCGAAACCTGGGGCATGTGTGTTGAAACTACAACTCGGGAGTGATCCGGTAAGGTAAGGTTTATCGATAAGACTTACTGGCACACATGTTCACACGGGAGTTAATCTTTTACTCGTAGAAATCACAAAACAATCGCCGGAGTGAGTATCGCGATGAGCATACATCAGAAAACTTTAGAGCCAATCTATTGATTCCACAACTCCCAACAGCGCTACTTGCACCAACACTCGTCTTTGGGAAGAAAAGAGAATGATCTAATTTAATGATTTGCTTGGAAGCTCTAGTTTTACCTTTGGTTGGCATTTTAAATTCTAATATTTCTATTTTGTATCTATCAAAAGATATAAATGCATCATTTTTTATTTATTTATTAATTTTGACTATTATATTTGACTTTTAATAATGACCTATTCGGTTATCCCGGCCATATAATGGCTTTCTAGACTTATTGATAACCACGTAGTTGGATAGTCAGTCCTCACTAAAGTGGAACGGAAGATATTTTATCCCCGAGATAGTGCTGTTGTATTTCGGTTTTATGGAATGTAAAAGCCGACCTAAATCTCCGCTGAGTAGATGTCAGTGTTCCTTACGCCCGAAGGTATGCTATAATAGTTTTAACTATGGTACATCTCGGTCACGCATTAACAACAGGCATGTTAGTGAACCATTCTTCGCAACTCCTCGAATTGCTGACGTTTTAAACACATAACGTCATTATTATTTAAATCTTTAACACCTTTTCCATAATCACACCTGGAATATATACGCCTACATTGTCCAAAATCACTGCATGGAAGGATTAGCTCATCGGATAACCTGAGGCACTTTGTCCGAACGCAGGACATTCTAGTGGTTTATTTGTGATTCGCATTTACTGTGATCAAAACCCTTTTGAACATAATTCTTTAAAATTGAAGTCTCTTTACATGAGTTTAACACGAGATGTGTACGAAAACATCCAGAATTAACTGATGAAGACTAAGGAATCAATTTAACTACGAATTTGAAGATATCGCCCAACACAAAGACTCCAGGAACAAAACTCGTTTTACAGGAGTATATGCCAGTTTAGATAGAGTGAGTGTAGGGATTAGTTCCCTATTTGAAAATAAAAAGAACAA
Organism: Anopheles minimus; assembly: GCA_000349025.1. Classification (NCBI taxonomy): domain Eukaryota; kingdom Metazoa; phylum Arthropoda; class Insecta; order Diptera; family Culicidae; genus Anopheles; species Anopheles minimus. The sequence goes on along the minus strand of KB664266.1, from coordinate 5,881,845 downwards.
TTACATCACTAATCCAACTGTCACAACTGTAAGCTTCACTCTTTTCAATGTTTTCTCCCGTAGAAGTAAATAATTTGGACATCGCCACTCAATTGCAGCAATTTCTCTACCAAGCGCCTGGGTAAAGAACGTTTAGCAGCCGAAACCTCCGTTTAACGAAATCCAACTAAACATCTAACTTTTCCCGCTCGCTGGATTGCAAAACAGTTCAACAAGTTTCGTTACAAAACTCCCCCGAAATAAAAAAAAAAAACGAGAATCCCATTCGCGCGTATCGACTGCACCATCAAACTTTCGAATTCAATCGAACAATTTTGTCCTCGGAAGGGTTCCTTTTTTGTACTGGGTTTCATTTTCTTTTTCCCACCTTCTCTCCACACTATTTCGGCGGCATTTGCAATACAACCCATTCCAGGATTTGGAGGAAAATCCATTCCGATTTTGTTTCGAATGCGTTCTGCATTTAGCAATCACCTTCAGTCTTCTGCTTCAGTTGATGTCTTTATCCACGTACTTTGTAGTTGCTTGTTTCGCAATCGTTATTTTCTGATGACTTCTTCCCGTACCGTTTGGCCCGCGTATGCGTGCGCTATCTATCAGTCGTAAATATATCGTCGTTCGTTTACTCTTTCTTTTCGTTTTGGCAAAGAATCTTCGCGCTTCGAACCGGAGCAAAGTTGGTGTTCTTGCTGGCTCGAAATAAATGCGGTTAAGCTTCATCTGCAACGATTCGCACACACACACACCGACAGAAAAACAACACGCGGTTAGATGCGGGCGAGATTGAATCCGAGCGAAATTATGTTAAAACTTCTTATAGAAAAATTCAATTTAACTTTACGAAAATAACATGTTCCTCATCGTCATCGTCGTCGGAACGGTGCTGGCGGCATCATCTGCGCCACGGTGCCTTGCGACTGCTGGTGTTGGTAGCTTACCCAGCCATTACCATTTCTCACCAGCGTGCGAGCACGAACGTGGCAGAGTGGAATGGGCGAAGCTTTTTCGAGTAAATAACCCAAGACATCACGCTGTGGCCTTTCGAGCGGCATCAAGTTCAAGTGTTTTGGTTCAGATATTAGGATGTATTTTTTTCCTTTCTACTCTCCACCTTCCATTTCACCTTGCCAACCCGCATGACTTGCGTTGGGATACAAAATAAGCATCCGAAAACGCAAAAGGTCATCACGATACGACAGCAAATCGTATGAAAATTCAACGTATTTCATGCATGCCCAGTCACACCTACGTTGCCGGAATGGAACGTTGAGGCGACTATGAGTGTACGTATATTCGAGTTAACTCAATCAGTAGCAAAACTCGGCGCGCCCAAAAATAGTCTGCAAAACCCCGTTTCGCCGTAGCTAACCAACTGAGTGCGAGCAGAAATTGAAATCAAAACCACTGCATCAAACTTTCCATCGTTCATGGAAATGAAAACAAGCGTTAGCTCTTTGCCGTTTCTTCGAATAGTTTGGCGCATCAAATTTAGCAAACTGTTGATTGTGTTGCCACCGCCGGCTGGCAGCTTGGTTGGATTGCCAATGCGATGGTACGTTTCAATTACATCACGCTAGAGCTTGGTTTTGATTTTATTCCTGTACCAACCCGTCCGGTCCGATACCGATATCTGCGTAGATGAAGTTGTATGCAAATCAGAACCGTAAGCCGATAATCAATGATTTCTGCCACTGTAATCTTGGGCATGGTTGGCTTCCAAGGCTTTGGGAAGAAAGTGTTCTGTTTGTAACGATGTTCGATAAGAAGTCGATCTAACCCTATCCGATGAAATTGTGCAGTGGTATTCACAGAAGTTCTTCTATTATGCAAGGTCTTCCGCCAACTACATGAGTGTCTACCACAATGTCCTAGAACGATGATGTAGATTGTATATTTTTATATCTTATGCAACATCACCATAACACTCCGGAATTTAAAAAATATTGTTTTAAAAATAATGATGAAAGGATTTTTTAGATAAAATTATGTAAAATATTATTTGAAAAAAATCATCACATTAATATTAAAACTAAATCGTATCAAACTCGAGCAAAGGGCATACAATATGAGGAACTCTATTTGTTTGGCTGTGGAAAGTATGGACACCACAACTAAATGCATGCCCAAGGTATCAGATGAAATTACTCTGGGCAATACTAACCCTTCCCTTAACCCTAACTTAACCACATCAATGTCCTTTGCCACGCCATCTTCAGGAATTGAGCCTCTGCATGATCTGAAGTGCTTAATGAACCACAGCAATTATCAGCCAATTGTTGCAACATCGATAGAATCTGAAACAATTACAAGACCAATAACCAACGCCAGCAGCAACAACTTTAAACATGCCTGTAAACTAAACACCTTTCTTTCCATTCCGGATAAAATTATCCCAGAGTTTTAGATGGTGCTCGTAACATGAATTCAGAATATTAGGTAACTGATGGTCGTAATAATGCACATAAAAAAATATTTTTTGAAAAATATTTGCTTTGTACTATTTCAATACTTTAATTTAACTTAAATAGAACTAAAATCCAATGAAAAAACTACACAACACATTATCATAAATTAAACTGTTTAATAAATCCTGGTTTAACTGTTTCATATTAACATAATAAAAACACACACTTAAAGAATGTAAAGAGATAAAATTAGAATAAATAACCAAATAAAAAACTAATCTTTTTTGTGCACTTCAGTTTTAGTAATTTGTTGCTCAGTACATTACTGCATCGGAGGTGATCTACATTTATACCATCTTTAGGGTTCTTATTACTACCATGTTCCATATTTTAGCCAAACAGAAACTTCCACTCAGAATTGGTACCATCAGCACTTACCATCAACTACCGTTTTACCCCCTCCCTTCGTTCAAGCATTGATTCGAATCATAAGCTTCAGTAACGATTACCTCGAGCGTTCTTCTTGCGTGTTTCGCAAAGAAAAAGACGAACGCAACAAACGAACGTACCCGACGGTCCAACGTTTGCCATTATTCGAAATAATGGAAGCAGTAAACATTCTGACACGCAGCAATGCACACTCCGTCGATGGTCGATGCTTTCGCCAGCACGCAAACACGAACAGCAACTGCAAAAAAAAAACCCAGCAGCATGATTTTTGCGATCTGCTACCATTTTCTAAAGATGCACGCAAGAGCCCGAAGAGCGTCAGATAAACATCACCACTTGACGCAGAACACCAACCTAAACACTGCGCGGGGTTTTGTTCGAGCACTTTCTGCTGCATCTCGCACTGCTCGAGCAGTGTTGTAACACGAGCTGAACGATAACATGGCACCTACCGGTCCGGTGTGAAGTGTTTAGAAGAAATGTACAACCGCACAAAACTCTACCAACGTGGTGAAGAAAAGAACGAAGAGTGAAGAAAACGTCCCAAGAGTTCAATCATGTGTGTTGAGAAGGCACCAGTAACTAAACAAAATAAAAATCCAATGCATAAAGGAATGACGGCAAACGTCTCACTCGACGAAAGTGCCACAGCAAAAAGGGTGCCGCCGTTACGAAACGGAACCGTGCGAGTGTGGCGAACAAAATGGAGCAAGTGTGCGGATAAATACAGAGAGGATCATGTGTGTTTGATTCGTTCCCTTCTCATCGTTACCGGGCTGTACCGTGGCTGCTGGTTTGTGATATCTCGCCAAGATTTTCTGTGTTCTGACAGCCATTTTCCTCCGATCCAACCCTTCCTTCTTGTACGCAATGGGGTTTCTTTTCACTGCACGTTTGTTTTTGTTTGTATGACCCAGCTTCAAGAATGGATCAACACCATGCGCCCTCTATTATAGCCATCGGCACCAAAATAGATATTTATATAACAAAACAAAAAAACACACACACTTGCTACGGGAAAGAATTCGTTCGCTTTTTCAATCAAACCAAGTTTTCCCCGCACTGCACATAGACATCGTGTCGATCTGCTTAACCGATAAGATTGCTTTTCCCTGACTTTTGGGCGGGGTTGGAAGGTAGGGGGTTGGAGGGTAAAGAAAAACACCCACCAACTAACGCAGCATGATGAAACTCTGATTGTATATGATTTCTTTTTCTTTGTACATACACCAAAAAGTGCACGAAAGGATGATGAATGCTACCGGAGGAAATACTACCACCTGGGTGGTACTGGGTGGGTGGTGATTGGAATGGCAAGTTTCTTTATTGCTTGCTCCAAACCAAACAAATAAGAATTTTCATTTAAGTCGCTAGATGGAAAAGGAGGAGTCAATTTAACCCCATAAAGATTTCCCATAAAAATTTAATGCAAATTGAAACTATTTTTTATTCTATCCAAATTAAATTATCATACGCAACAAACGTTAATTAAAATTCAATTTCATTGGTTATACCTAGAAATCTGTTCCGATTTGTATGAAAAGCGAACCTAACTTTAAATAAATCAGATATAATTAAAACCCCTTTCTCGCGGTTAAATGTTTTTTTATTAAATCAACATTTCTTTTAAACGACATATGAATTCTACACACTAATATTTGCGTTAGACCTCATCATTTCTTTATAGAATTTAGAGTAACTAAACTGGAGTTTACATGCGACAACTCTTCTTTGGAAGATGAAAATAAATCAATGCAAAAGGAGCAACAATCGGTCTCAATTTTTCGAAAATATCAGACAACGCCCTTGCTCAGCCCCTTTTGTAGATGTCCTTTACTATTTTGTTGCTGACTGCTAAAAGTGATATTAATCTCCTAACTCTACCACAAAAGCATCAGCCATCATTTACAACGGAACAGCACCCTCACATACACTACATCAAACACAAACCAGCAACTCTGTGTAAACGTGAAGATGTTTTACCGAAAAGCGAGGGAAACGTGCATCAAAGCCCTTTTCCGTTGCGTTCTTCGAGTGTCACATCTGCATTCCAACTGCAATCACGACTGCAACTGCCTTTCCCATGGCTTGAGATGCCACCCGTACCAAGCACCCAGCGCACTCGCACACCCATGTACCGGTGTTTGACGGTTTGACGGATGCAATAAACTTGCCTTCCGGATCAGTGATCGCTTTGATGTTGGGGCAAAAATTGAATTTTCGATATCAACAGCAGCAGCAACAAAAAAATAAAACCCCGAAACTGCAAACCACCCTCCCAATCACATCGCCGTACGAAACCGTGATACACTGAACGGCATCGTCAGCGACATTACGGTGGCTTCCTGAAACTGCTGGCAACCACAAACCGTGGCAGCGATTTTATCCCCTGCAGGCAAAGTAAGTAAACCGGGGTAAGGCTGGCGCGTTTGCAACGGGTCAACTCGGGCAAACAGGAGCAATAACTAAAGTTGCGAATAATGCGCAATCCTGCACACCGTGCAAGTATACGCTGGTATAAATATTGAAACATTCTATTCCATTCACATTTGATTCGGCAACAGCCATATACAACTGAGGCAAATGATTGAGTCAAACCCGTTACCGGTACATGATATTTCGCTAGGGAGGATAACTTTAAATGTGCTAAACTTTTCTGCAACTTGTGCGCGAAATAAACGATGAAAAGATATAAAGCATTACCGGGACTAAAGCTAACAGCACACGGGGTAAGGCACAAGGAAACAAGCACACACGCGTGCGAGCCTGCAACATCCGCACCGTGCGGAAGCGGAAATTGAAATTGATTTGAATATTTTATTCAAATATTTATCAGCTAAACGCGAAACAATTTTCCCGCCCATCTCCTACGCGTGTGTGCGATTATCAAGTACGATTTTTCGGAGTGCTAGTCGATGTACGCGGAAGGCAAACAGACAGCAAGCACCACAACGCACTAACAAATAAGATGGGAAACGTACATAATCTCGACAGCCCAGACAGCGCGAGATGATAGGCAACTGTGTGTAACAATGAAGCGGGCGAACGTATCCGCCTCACGTTGGGTATTTGCTTGGTAAAAAGTATTTTATTTAGATTTTTCTTTATTGTTTCACAACTCATAAATTTCAAAATTATGGATATAAACAAATCTATAGTTTGATAAAAGTATATTCTTTCATTTAAAATAATTTCTTCTTCATTGCTTGTTTGAAAATTATTACCTATTATTTATCAAAATCTTGTATTCTTTATCAAGTCAACAGAATCAAAACAAAGCTATATAAAAAGGATTTTTTTATCAATAATCCAAACAGCATTTTTGTAAGTATCAGCGTCTGCATTTGGCAATCATGTTCATAACGTATTTTATTTTTAACTGTTGTGTGTTTGCGTTTTGGTTTTTATGCAATGTTTCTATTCATAAAATATGATAAATACCATGGAAATTTGATTGATAATAATGATTCAAATTTTGATTATAATTATTGGTGCGAAAGTTTGTTTTTTCAACAGGCACCAGGCGTCTCCATGTGGGTTGTTTGATGTGTTTTTGTGCTTTGTTTTTATGCTATAAAATTTATTATTATTTTTGAAAGCATTAATAATGTTTTGGACATTTTTAAGAGAAGCAGCCATATAAGAATGAGTTATTTTTTCCAAAATTTGATTTTTTCAACAGGCACCATGCGTCTCCATTTGATTAGGATTTGCTAAGCTTATTTTGTGGTTGTTGGATGCTTGTTGCTATTTTTGCACTTTTCACAAAAATAGTAAAACATTTCCTTCTTTTCCCAATCGATGTGCATCGAAATCTCACTGTGCATAATATTCAAGCTAGCGGCCAGTAAGGTATGTACGGTACAACGACGTACAAGAATTATGCACAATCCTGACGGCACCAGATCATACCACCAACGCTGGGAAAACCCCGTGTGAGAAGATCCGAACGTATCTCACAGAAAAGGCACCAGCAGGCAAGGCATCCCCATCCAACAAGCGAAACGAAACGCTGCCATGTTCTCCGGTGCCAACCTTATAGTTTGCAGGATAGTCATATTTTGTCACGCCACGGTGTCGACTCGGCAACTTATCCAACATAACATGACACACACGGTACGGAAAACCTTCCCCAAAAAAAGGCTGTCGGCTGGTGGTAAAAATCAATCACGAGAAGCCCAGCTATCAAGCAACGGGCGCCCGGATAATGCCCGGAAGATGATGATTTCACGGTTCGGTGACGTGAGAAACTTTCAATATGGTGGTATTCCTTTTCCCGCCTACAACGCTAGCGAAACCCCGCACGAAAAAATTCCTTCCAAAGTCAAACTACCTTAGGCACGCAGTACATGCACCGTATACACCTTATCTTATTGAATTTTGAACCCCCGCCTAAAGTTTCACCCAGATAGGCACCAGATGACGGGGTGGATTGTAAAAAGGATTCAAAAATAGAAACAATATTGACCTTATCGTTATAATTGCCACGTTCGATTCGGCACGTTCTCGGTTTGAAAGCCTTAACCCGATAGGGACAGAAGAGGAAAAAAACAAACCGGAACCCTGTAGGGAGTCTTTTCAATTTTACATATCACATAACTCCCAACCGGACATATCCCACCAGGCCCCATCCCGAAATATCACCGCACAAAGTTGGGACGCTGTGATAAAATGTTGCAAAACTTCTGACCACTCATTTAGGTGTGTTGCTGCTAGCGGAAGTTGCCCGTTGTCCGAAAAAAAGGGAGTGGTTATTTTGGAAAATCTTAAGATGTCCCGACATGATGATGCTACCAACATCGATACAATGTATTCAAACAGGCGAAAAAAAAAGCTTCGTTCTCAACCGAAACGAAGCACAAACAGCATCAACAACAACAACAAAACTCTACAAGCCCCGATTAAGTAAGGAACGGCAACGGATGAAGTAGTGGGCTGTGGCCCAAAAACTTCCCCAACAAATACGGGATCCCTAAGCGGCATCGATGGGAGCCACTTGTACTTCCTCTTCTCCCCACCCTCCTCCCCCACCATCCACCCAAACACCGGTGCTGTCCGGTAGTAATTGTTTCGTCGAATTTGTTCCACTTCCTTTTGCATCCCTTTTTCAATTTCAGAACAACGGCTGGAAAAAAAACGGAAAGGTTCGAGTGGCAACGCACAGCACCCGGAGTTTTTTGGGAGCTAAAAGTTGCTGCCCCAAAAAGTTTAGTATTTTTGGGAGATTGCTCCGGAGATCCCACACCCCGTTTCGCAAACTCAACAGGCCGTCACTCGGTGCTGGGTCGACGAACAACATATCTCGTCGTTTGTCTTTTCGTCTCGTTCCCGCAGGAATTCTATAGCCAGCAGCAGCAGTGGTAGCAGTAGCTTTGATTACAGCATAAAAAGTTTGCCAAATTAAATAGATAAAATCCGCTCCATTCCGCTTCGTTTACTCCTTAGAGAGTTGAAACTCCCCTTTCCCAGGCGTTGTGCTCTTCCTGGCGGGATGCTGGGCTGCTGACCGGTGGTAAGAAGCTTTTCTTCCATCCCTTATTTCTTTATTTCTTCGACGTTCCCGATGCCCGGCGTACCGGGAATAACTCTTCAGCTGGGACGGCGTATCTGCCATGTGAGATGTTTCCATCCAATTAACTACTAACATGCGGCAGATTGTTTTAAAACTAGTTGCTAACCGTTGCTGTGCAGTGGAGCAGCGGAAGAACAAACCATTGGAAACTTCCATGCTATAGGTATGGATGGAAAGTAGCTATTGATTTACAATAATGCCCATTTTATAGCACTTTCAACAATGTAGTCTCACATAAGTATAACAGACGTGATGGCCATTATAATCATACTGGAATGTATTCATTATTATGTATCTTCATTATTTTAAGTTTTTCCTTCAATATTGTATGTTTAAGTATTTGATCCAATCAATCAAAATTCATTCACGCAGCTTATTTTTCCATGGAATCGAAACAGTCACATTTTATCCGCGAATCATTTACAGAGCTCAATTTACCATTCATAAATCACGTTAAACAGCACTATATTCAAACTCGATACGGACAGCAATCATCGCCCGAAAATACCAGGCTAAACAGCTTAATCTTCAATCAACAGATGAAAAAAAAAAACACTTTCCTACCAGTAAAAGCTTACAATGGCAAAACAGTCACAGAATTCCAAAAATCGATCACCTGAAAACGCCTAAACTTCCATCGCGTACAGCACATATACAAACATTTATCGACCATCTAAGCGAAAACTTATTAGCTCGTACCCGAAAACCGCGAAAGTCACCGAGCGACCATTTGAAACTCCAACTACCACCACCTCCGACACCTCGCAATGGGTGGATTTCGAATGCAATCACAATGTGCGCAGCCGGACGGTACGGCGAGAGTTGGCTACCCCGTAATCACCAATGAAAATTTATGTCAGCTCCAGCAGCGAGCATAATTTCCAGCTCAGAAAAGCCCGGTCCGATTTCGATTCGATGGACCTCCTGCCGAAGCACTGCGTGAAGGCGACGACGGTCGTCCATTTCGAGTGCCGTGGCAGAAGCACACTCAATCTCGGGGGCCACTCTCGACTGCAGGGCTGTAATTTCTATTCATGGACTAAATAAATCCTGACACTAGGCGACACCCGCCTTTTATCCGAGTGAAGGGAAAGAGAGAGAGTATGTGTCCTTCGGACATTTTAGTCGAACAGTTACCGGAACGCCAGCATCAGTACGTACGCCGTGTATAAAGGGTTGCCCATTTTTGGTGGGAGGTATGGCTCGGATGGCGAATTTTTAACTTGCCTCTGGACAACAGCATAAGTGCTTTTCGGGTGCGAAAGGATTCATCCAGATACGCACAGCCACGCATAGGAAACACCAGTGCAAAGCGAATGGTCGAGCCGACTATTTGGAAAGTCACCCTGAAACCGGACACCACACAGCCACACAGACACTCTCACACACACATGCATGCATCCTTCTATTTATGGTCGATAAATTTTCCCCTCATTGTTGGACAGTGTGCTTAAAATTTAATTAAAATTTAATTTAAACAATAAAACCAATCAACCTTTGCCCTGGTGCGCTACCGTACCGTGTCCGTTGCGTACCAAGCCCTTTCACCAGTGCCACGAAGCACGGTAACGGCTTCATTTCATTTATTCGATCGTCCACAACTCGATCAACACCACCTCCGTAATTGTGTGCTTGTTCTGGCACGGGTTCCCGAAACAAGAACCCACACCGAATGGTCGGCCGTGCACGATCGAACAGTGCACGTTAATGCAACCGACTCATCCAAAGCCCAATGTAAATCAATACCTATATAGGCTTCCCCGGTCGGGCTTCGTCTGCCGGCTACGTCAATTTCGGACCGCTTACGGAAGTGCGCGAAATGGCTGAAACTTTAAGTGAGTTCGTGTCATTACCCACACCCTTCCTTCGGCTTCGTTTCACACCATTCATTTGATCATCACACCGCCACGTCTGAGAGTGAGTGTTGACAATCGAATCGATCGATTTGTCCATGTTTGGCAAACCATTCGTTACGGAACACACCGGGAACTGGGTGATGAGGTAGAAATTTGCAACGCGCCTGATTTTTGATTGCACTTGAGCGCAAACGGTACACTAGCTGGGTATGCGTGTCACTCCCACCGGCGAGGGAAATATGCAACGGTACCATTATTCGACCAATTGAATTAGCAATCGTACGAAACTAACGCGCTCGCACGGACAAATCAATGCTACGGCCAGTCGGTGAACTGGAAGCAAAAACTTATTGACACAAAGGGCCGAGCACGATCGGGGGTGAAATTGTGGTGGAAATTGGTTTCTAAGTACCATCCGTGTTGCGCACTATCGGATTTTCGGTTGCTTTTGTGCCAAAATTGTTGAACAAATTGCATAAATGTAGGCGTTTTGTCTGATAAAAAAAATCTTAATTAGCTATGGTTCCAAAGCAAAAGCGTTGCACAAAGAAATGACTTTCACAATATAGAACAATCATAATAACACAGGTTTGCCAATCTTTTCCTTGATAAAAGTATCGGCATAAGATGAGAAAAACGAAGTATATACTTCCAGGCGTCAGAAATAATATTGGGAATTTCCAGCATAAAGTAATAAATATTTAACATAATGTTTCTGTTTTTTAGTTTTGATTTAAAATGTTCTCAGTTAACAGGCTTGAATAGATCCCTTCTTGTGTAAATGTATGCAAACATATGAGTTAATTTTTTTATTGCACAGTGATAAGCGTCTGGACGTGGTATCATCAAGTCTAGTACACCAGAAAAGTACTAATATTTCTCAAAGGACTAATATTCTGTTAAGTAAATATTGACCATCGCCATGCATCAAAATTATCTCTAGTCGAATTCTCCGTAAATTTTACAATAAATTATTCCATCAATAACGATTACATACATTCAGGAGCTGCAATCCTTGATAGACCATTAAAACGAAATTTAACGAGGTGATTCATTTCGCATTTCGTTCATGCCATACGCAAACAAATTGGGTGTAATGAAGAAAAAAAACAACAACAGGAAAAACTCCACACGTGCATAGTTAAATAAATACGATTCATTTTCATTAAGCGAAAAGGGAGCAACAAATTAGAAAACAATTTTCCGGCACACCGGAACGCAAATCAGTAAAAGTGAACTACCGAAATAAATCATAAATAACCATTTTCCGTTTACCGTTTCGGTGGGATTGATGCGAATCAAAACAAAGCAAATGAAAAACAGCCCGACCTGCACACCTGCACCCAGAATTTATCCTCTCCCACCACCTTTTTTCCATGCAATAAAATCATCACCCGGCTGTGCAAACAACCGTGGCACCAATGTGCCGTAACGAGCTTTTCGTGAACGGGGAAAAACGGACCATCGAAACATTTGCTGCACCTTCGTCGCTTCAGGTTGTCTGAGCTCCCTCGGTTTTAAATGGGTGCACAATCGGGGGGTTTTTTATTCGTCCCCGGCACGGTACGCCGGGAAAACAGCAACAATTGACGACGGCCGGGACCGCCAACACCCTGCTAGGGGGTCGTTGACGACACGGTGATGAGAAGGGAAAATCATTAACACAACCCAACACTGACGTGGGTCTCTGGGTGTGATGAGGTGACGAACGATTTTCGGGTATCGGTCCGGCTCTCTCTCCTTTCTATCTCCCTCTGCCTCATTCTGTAGCTCGGGATGCAGCCTGACGAGATAGAACTGGATGCACACTGCAGCACGCGTGTGACTGCGGTAGAAATGCATGATTGCGTCCGCTGCTTAATCATCTATGAAACCACTAGCAAATCAATTGACAAAACAATAATCGAATGTTGTGTACACGGTTCCATCCTTTTGCCGGTTGCCAGTCCTGATGGACCGTCTCCACCCCCCAAAAAGTGAACCACACAAAATGCATACGCGCACCCTTACGGTCCATGCAGCAACACGGTACTCAAGCGAAGTGGGCTTGAAGCAGTGTGATTGTTTTTGGCATATTGCCCACACTGCTCTACCCAACCCCGAAACGGGCGACCGGTTCACTGTTTGATGAATGGATTTGGAAAATCCAACAATCTGTTCCGTCCACTCCGGAGCGCACGGCAGAAATTAGTTCCAGACCGAACCAAACAACGCCACCGACGGTGATGAATACAATTGACGGCGTAAACTCCAGCGGGCAATCGGATTCAAGTGTTTATGAGCCACACACCGAAACCGGGTGCATTCTGTTGTTTGGATGGCCACCTGCTAAACGCTAACCAATAGCATCACAGAACGCACATTCCGAGTTGGACTCAAACGCAGTAGGAAGAGTTAATAACTCTTAGGAGTTCCCCATGCTTGGTACTGTTGTAAATTCCACGTAACCTTCTGGTTCCAACAAACCGTATGGAGCACCATCGGGTACCGTCGCAGGTCCCGCTTTCAAAGTGGCTTACAAAACAAAAGGCAAATGGCTGCTGCTGACAACGGGATCCACGTTCTAGGATCACACATCTCACCTGAAGTGGCTTCGGACGGTACATTCTTCCAGCGTTCATCCAGCTTCTCATATCACTTGACGGGATGCCACGCTGTGACTGCGCGGATTGAAATAACAGCAGCAATAAAAACCAATTTCCCCACACAGTTGTCAACAATTAGCTGTAATTGAATGGCAGCTGTTACGGTATGCATGGAGGTATTACAATCAATATGATTGGACGGCGTATTATCTAGCAGAGCAAATCGAACCGGTCAATCCAATTATGCATGATGAGGTGGAAGTGAGTGAACCACTCAATGTGCTTCAGCTGGGATGTGATTGAGATTAAAGAAGTGCGCTCATAGGTGTTTAGTCTCTTAAAAATAATGTAATACTGTATACATATTAACTGAATTTTAATATGAAAAGCTGATGAACATATAATGAATAATGGTTACGCCAAAAAGGTCTATATGATATAACTCTTTAGGTATAAAGTTAAAATAAAATTCCCATTAGTTCGCACAAATCGTGGAAGCTAGTTATGAAACAATTGGATCTCTAAAATATCTAATTACTGGCCGACCGTTCTATGAAAAAATTCTCTAAAAGTCCTGTAGACACTGTAACGAGCTATAAAAGGTTTTAAGAACACTATGTTGCACACTTCACTCAAAATGACCATTTTGATATGTTAAAAAAGCCATAAAAGTAAGCCAGATCATTCGAAACCCATCTCAAGAATTCGTCTCGAACAGGCAGACAGAAGGTTTTCTCTAATTTTGGACGACTTTGTCTATTTTAGAGCTTTAGCTCCACCGTCTCCTACCACTTCTGCCACTTTTCAATCGGGTCTTCAAAATTAATTATGTAATAATGTTGTTATCAATTAAATCATACAAACTAAATCTGCAAAAACTGAAATTAAAGTTTAAAATGCATGTCTGTTCTGTTCAACAGCTTCAATAGCTGTTAACGGATGAATGGGAGCTTTTCCACTTTTTTTCCCAGTTTGCAATGTGTTCTTAAGGATTTGCTTGAATTTTTCGATTCAAGTACCATCATACCGGTAAGGCTATTTATTACAATGCAGCCGAAGACTGGGGCATTGTTTTTTTCCATTACAATGTTGAGTACAGAGGAGGTTTCTTCCACTATCTCGAGTGTATTAGACCAAAAGCCAAACTGTACTGTACTGTACATATCGCTAACAAGTGTTCTCGATTCTAATCAACCCTTGATCGATCTCAAGATTTCCGAGGTATATAAGCAAATTTCACAAAATCAAATGATGAAATTTGATTTAATTTGTTACAGTTTGCTTTAAATTTAAAACTTTCAAAAATTCTTTCGGGTATTTATCTCACTAAAGCATTGCGTTCAAGCTCACTCATTGTCACCGCAAGACTTTAAAACGATGTGCAATTGGGACGCAATCGCAAAACTCAATCATGCGTACGATGGTACATACGTTCAAACAAATGGCACGTTTCGATAGAAACATTCTACTTGTGCGAATGTGAATTACCCGCTCCTTCGCCACATAAAGTGAACCATACGACGTCAGGGCCCTGACCAGTGCAGACTGTACGAGCCACGTGATTATGACCCACTGCCGGTGCTGCAGGATATGATGAAGTACAATACGCGTTGCTTCAGAAACGCACGCAAGCAAGATAACGAATGCTGACAGCATTTGCTGCTAGAAACCGGTTCCAACCAACAGCGGCAGGGGGAACAAAAAAAAACTAAAGAACACAACACAGTCTATTGCAAGTTCTCGGGGCTCGGGTGTCATCTTCGAAGCGTATCAGTACCCCGTTTTTTCCCCGTTTGCCCCATCCGTTCCCCCACGAAGATTGCAGCACACGATAAACGGCCATTGCTGAGCAGGCCTTCGAGCGGTCGTCTTCAACTGCGCCATCATCAACAGCGTTGTCACAACCACCTTGTCTACCTCGTCAATTTCAGATCCACCACCGGGTGGGTACGCACTCGTTCGTAGGAATCCCCTTCGGGTAGTGGGCGCTTTCAATTCGAAACGGTTTCCTTTTCTGCGTGGTCGATGGAAAAATTGTTCTGAAAACTCCTTTCCCCGGAGAGAAGAGATCAGAAGCGGTACCGGGGTGCGGAGACAACCGGACTATATGTGCTCAACTATAGTGACCTCAAGAGCAGATGATAAATTACTTATTCTTCACACCCACTCGCCCCTAACTCCACTCTTATCTCTTCCGTATCGTTCGCACCGTACGTCCTACGCATCGTTCTCCTTACCAGCCCGAATAGAACCGGCTATCTTCGCATATAAATCCCACATTAGCCATGCTCTTACCGTACCGGGGATGCTTCGCCTAATGCTTCTAGTTATCCCCTCGAATCTACCAGTCGACAACTCGGACACATTCCAACGGTCCAATATTCTGCGAGCACTGCATCATACCGATCCGATCCGTTCCGTTCCTTTCCCGTGCGGTTGCCAGACACTAGAGACACACTCATTCGAGTTCCTGCGGTAGACACAATATTTTCTCTCCAAACAAAGTGCCGGCATCCTGTGTCCCTTTTTTGTTCCTTACCCATTTCGATTCCTACAGCTCCCTGCCCCCAAACAACGGACAGTTGAGACAACCAGTACCCTCCAAATACAATCAACTACGCCGAGTAGCATTGAATGGCCGTGAAAAAGCGGAAACAGTGAGAAGGGGAGTGATCAAAAAAGGTACAGAAAGAACAGCGTACGAAACGATCGAGAGTGGCCTACGCCGGGTTGGGATGACCGAACCGAATCGGTACCACATTTACCAAAAGCAATGGAAGGAAAACCGCACGCTATAATAACAGAGGTTGCCTTCACCAAGGAAGCAACGGCAACAACAAAAAACGCCTTTCCCATCGAAAGACGTATAAAAGGACTCACCGCCAACGAAATGAAAACGACACCGAAAAACCGATTGCGCACATACGCAAACATCCGGCCATCGGCAACGGCAATTGGTGTACGCGGGGAGTGGGGGAGAAAGAATAATGGGAACAGGGAGAGGTTCCGGATGTACCGGTTTTTCACGCGTCTTTTTCTCCACGTGTGTCCCGGTGGGTTAACCACTGTAGCTGTCCCTCTCCTTCACTCTTTGTTCATTTTCCTGTGGGACTTTTGTCGTGACCAATTTCTCTTTGGAAAATTCCGGTTTTTCTTTTTCGTTGGATATCGCTTCGGAAAAATGGAACCCCGACCCGTATCAACGATGGAAGAGATAGCGAAGGCAACAGTAACAAGAGACAAAAAAAAACCCCGCTGTGTGCCTCCTTCAGGAGGGGTTACAATGCGTAACTATGCGAAACGATACTAAATTGTTTTCCAAACGATGAAAAATTGTGAATGGAAAAATAAAAAGTTGGCAGGTGACAAAAAAATACGTGAACGCGACTGTAAAAAGTCCTCTCGGCAGTTCATTGGAACTCTGCTCAATTAACTTTGTTGTGACGCTCTCGTATACTGCTTCCAGGTGCCAGACATTAGGACTTTATTTCACCTCGAGCGAAGAAAAGGAAACGTTCCGCGCAAGGTACTGGTGGAAGTAAATGAAGCGTTCTTCTGAGAGGGTTTCCAACAGGGATATTGGCATTATTGTCGTTTTTGAAAAGCAAAAGTTGTTTATTAGTATGCCATATCGTCCAAGTATTATTAAGTTTGTGGAATCTGTAACAGAATGATGGTCGTACACAATGGAACCCAATATTAGACATAATAATAGGGTTATGTTACACACACTTACGTATTAGCTCTTGAGGTTGCAGAAACCTCAAACCAAACGTTGTCAATGTGGACTTGAAAATAATACAACAAACTCTACACCGTGCATACATTATCCTTGAGAAACATGAGATCTTAATATCCTTCTGAAACCGGTTGAGATCATCTGGTTTCATCCACTACTGCGCTATGCTCCAGGTGATTAATAACGTTACTATGATGCCAATGCCATCAAATCACAAATGGATGGTTCAAAATATTTTGATTTAAAAATAGAAATAACAATTACATCAATAATAATTACAATTCTAATTCATGTTTTTTTATTGAAAAATTTCATTTAAAATTGATAAGCCCAAACTACATCGAAAACAGACTCCATTAACACAGGGTGAACTAAGCTCTAGTTTGAACTATATTATTCTATCACAACTCCATCATAAATCAATCCAACAAACTAGCTGTCGAGCGCTTTAATACAAACGCGCGCGCGGTTCCCAGCTCACCGAGCGCCGTCAAAACTACCAACTGTGACAGCTATACTTCCCTCGGCAGCTCCGATAGTGCACGGACAAGATTAAGTGTTCCCGCATGACTTGGCAGTATAATTATGGGCCAACACTCGAGACTCGCTACTGCCACTGCTGGCAATGGGGTTTTATTTTACGCAGACTGCTGTCTCATTCTATTTGAAACACCTTCTGCTTTTTTTCCCCGTGTTGTCCCGTGGATGGTAAATCACCGCCACTGTAGCCCTAAACTCCGTATCGAGCCCGAAATTCTCTCGAGTAGTTTTAAGCTTAAAGTTAGCGTACGTACGCCTTTTTATCGCTTGCTGTTAAGAGGAAGCAAACAAGACTCCACCAACCGTTATGGGTCTAAAGTTGTGGCGGAACAATATTTCAACCTCATCGTTTGAAGTATGAAACGAGGAGACACACGAACGCTATCTTCAACCACGAACGTCCCCCAACCTCGTGAGGGTTGTGATTTATGCGAAAACAGACACACATCCGGCCGATCCGATGAGAATGACTCCCATAAAAAGCGGGGAAAGTGCCTGCGTAAAGTGATGGGTAAGAGGGCGCTGAGCAGGGAGCAAACAACGAAAAAAAACGAAGAAAGTATAGATCTACACATGATTGAGGCGAAATCTGCTCCCCAATCAGGATCCCATCAAATTCTTGCCCTGTCCCCTTGAAGTGACGCATCATCTTCAGTGCCCGGAACACATCATCATCTGCGAGTCCTTCGAGCCCACGGGACACGGTGCTCCTTACCGAGAAGCATAACTTCACCCAGGAATGAGTGGCACGGAACGGCAAACGCACACTTAAGGAACGTACCGCAAACGACTCGAAGGAGTGCTTCGGGAGCATCAGCAGCAGCAGTAGTAAGCTGGAAGTAAACACGCGTCAGAACATGATCATGAATTAATTTTCCCTTTTGCTGAAGCAGCCAACCCCAACCGTTCGTTGGGGGTTCAGGGATGAATGGGAAAAAGTTTTCCTATCACTTTGAATCCACCACGGAGACGGTCACCACTCGACGCCACTGTCACCGTACGGTGGAGTATACAGTGGTGGGCTTATTAAAGAACCCTTCAGTACGTAGTTCGGAGCATCATTCTGCATCCCCCGAACCCTTACGATTCGGTTGGGACGCATCGGTTAACACCCTGCCCACGAAAAAGGGGTGTCCATGTGGCTAGGGTAGTGTTCTGTGTTTATTTTTCTAGCTCCCACGCACATAACGCCACTACCGGCGAATGTTCCCAATTGGTTGATGGGGCCAATTTGTGCCGGAGACCCTTTGTGGACCAGCATATAAAGCGCTCTGCAGAGATGCCGTTTGGACACGATCGTAATCATCATCATCATCATTTTAAGGATTTAAGGGTTGTTTTCTATTTCCGGCATCGAGGGGGGGTTAACTCTTTTTTCAACTTAAACAAGCAGCGTATTTATCAATAATCTTCTTGGGAACAAAATTTATGAATATCCGCATTGAAATGTTGCACCACTATTGTGAGCTTCGCTTGATACAGACACACATGGTTGACGCTTTTGGGGAACTCACTCATCCGTACCGATAAAACGCTCCTAATCAAACGGAGAGTTCTGGTTAGTCGAAGCAAAAACAAATAACCCACAAGTCGGTTTCTAAAAACCCATTACACTACGTGAAATAAAAATAGGAGCATTATATTTTTAAATGACGAAAAAAAATCTGATTTCTTTTAATAAAGTTTAAACCATCTATTTCATTTGTGTATGGCTTAAATGTGAGTTTTGACAATATGTAGCTGGTTAATGATGATGAAACGAAGTTTAAGACTAAAAATAACCCGCCCTGTTCGAATAATCTTATTTTCATCAGACCTTTTATCTGTAGTGAGGACAGACTATCCAAATACGTGGATATTAATAAGTTTAGTAGCCATTGTATGATTGGCATGACCAAATAGGTCGTTACGAAAAGAAAAGTCTTCAAATTAGCATTTTGAACAGAATTGGCTATGCACATCTTGTTTCCAATTGAAATTTCTATCAAAATTCCTCCCATATAATTTGCCGTAATTTGAGAGTTTCTCCCCAGGTGGCATCTTTCATGGCCATTATCGGCTTTTGTTATTTGAAATCCGTTTATGGTTTGTAATCGAGGGATTACTCGATGAATTTACCTGGAAGAGAGATTGACAGCATGGATTTTTTTTCAATGTTAGACAAACGTATACAAAAAGCAAGAATTTAAGATTCACTTCATGCTGTTATTTTTATTCTTCACAGTTTTTCACGAACTTTTAATGTTGATTGTTTATGGTCAACGAAATAACAAATATGATAGATGAAGAAATTGTTAAAAAAAAATTTTAAAGAATAAAATTAAAACAACTAGTATGAAAATGCCAAAAAAAATTCCAAAAAAAAATCTGGTGATGTTATTTTTATTTCGCACAGTGTATACACTACACCGTAACTTAAGGAAGTAAAAGCAGTGGTGCGGGAAAGCTAACAACAGCATCTTTAAATTTGATGCCCGAACGCGTACGGTTGCGTTTTTCCTTCCTGGTATTGCAAATCCGACGGTGGGCTGAATGTTTGATTTTATAAAATTAATTAAAAGTACAGCCGTTTCCGTTTCCTCGCCATGATGCCGCGTTTAAACACCTTTTACTGTTTTGTGTACCAAAAAAAAATGTTACTCCTTTGCGTACTAAAATTTTGTCCACCGCTCTCGCCGCCATGGCAAATGTAATGCCCGGACAAGGGAGCAACAGCAACACTAACTTTGATTGCTATAAACAGTGGCAATAACGTGTTACATGTGCCACACACACACAGCTCAGTGTGTGCACAAGGAGGAGAGGGCGGAAAAACCCGTGGCATGGCAGCGCTGCATGGTGGATGGCATTTTTCACGTTGTTTTCCAACCGAGCGAAGCCAGCGATTTTCAACTAGCTCCGTAATTTGATCAAACTTTCTGCTAAACAATTTCACTTCAGGATTGAATTACGTGCTGAAACTTATTTCTCATAATTAAAACTTCAAGTGAAACAACCCCCCCTTCTAACGCCCTCGATGCCTGTTTCAGTGATGAGCGCTTTCTGGAGGCAGGCAGCACCGAATCTGACGGTTCGATTCTGAAGCGAGCACGTAATGAACTGAGCATTGCACGTTTCACTTCTTCAGAACCGATGCTCGGTTCCGTTGCAATCGGTCGTGTGGGAAACGCTTCCCTTACGATTCTACGGGCCACATTCATTCTACCGTCGCCTAGGTGTGGATCAGTCTTGGCCCGAAAAACCGCTGACTAAGTTATGAAAAACGAGGTACAGAAACATTTTTCATACGACGTCCCCATTACGGCTAGGTAAGACAGAACAACCAACCAACTAAACCACGCAACACTGTTTTCCTCCAGCAATGGCTGTTCCAAAACTCTCGGAAAAGGTGAAGATGAGGTTGGATAGAAGCTGCCAACTAACGTTGCGGGAAGACGGAAACTTAAACTATTTGCTTTTCACGCGGCAGGGTTGCCGTTCGGTTCGGTTTGTTATTTCTATAATAAAACACCTGAGACCGCATAAAATGATGATTTGATTCGGCGTAGGTAAGGTGTAGAGACGGAGCGTGTGTTAGCTTAGCAACGGAATACAAAGAAGGGAAGTGTTTTGGGAAGAGCAGACAAATTTTGTTGTGACAAAATTAGGTAAAATAAATTAATTTTTACATCCACATTTTGTATAATAAAGAAATTTATTATTTGCAAAATTAATTTAATTGCGAAATAAAGAAAATATGAATTAAGTATCCATTAATGAGAGCTGTAATATTATATCCTTTACCTATTCGCATATTGTGGAAATATTTCCATAATATTTTGTTATTTTATCATTTCCTGATGCATTCTTCAATTAACTAAACTTTAAAGCTTCTTCGTCTTTACCATGATTGCATCATAACGATGTATAAGACAAATTAAATCAAACTTGTAAACATAATTGCATACATTAAGGTGAATGTGTTGTTCTAGGAATAGTTGCCTAGTGATGAATATCAAAATTCTTGGTACCAAATCTAATCAAAAGAACGATACACAGAGCAAAGGACTCCAGCTAAGGATTGATTGAAGTCCTAACGTTGTATTGTTTAATTTCGAAGAAGAGAAATAGTTACTTCCGTGACCGCAGTCTTAGGAAGTATCACAATCAATCCCTGCACATTAAACTACTAGTTACCATTCCTAATCGAATTTCAGCGGAATCGCCTCAAAGTATGCAATCTTCATAACAATACAGCAAAGCCATGTGTAACTCAACACATCACATATAAAGGCATAGTTAACATACACATGTTTAAGACCTCACGAAATCTGTAAACTGCATCGCACAGCGTGTAATGATCTCTTAAACTTGGATATAAAATTTACCACATTTTGCCAGTAAAGTGCACAAAAAAGACCTCTGCCAACTGCTGCAATGATTCACACACTCAATAAAATGAAAACTTACTCACAAAAAAAAACGGAACCAAGCCGGAAAAAAGCCGTCGTCCAACTCGAACGACTACCAATCACTTGAATTACCTTTCAATGCTGTATGATCAGACGTGGAAAGCGGATGGCGTGAATAGGGGGGATCGAATGGAGTTCTGATATTCCCCTCCCCCCACCCCGATAGTAGCAAACAAAAGGGAACCATGTTTCCGTTTTCATTCCTTCCCTACTCCTGCTCGTCTAACCCTTGGACCTCTCTCCCCTTTGGGGAAATGTTGTGTTCCGGGTGAAATTGAATTTCTATGTTGACAGCTTCGTCGCCCCGATGCCATCACCTGTCGCACACGGGAAAACCGATCTCCATTCCAAGATGACCAAAACCCATGTGTGGATAAAGAGGTACACCTGCCCTTTCCACCACCATCAACTGATTTTATCAACCAAAATCGAATAAGAAAAGCCAACCTCAAGGAAAAAGCAACATGCTCGCATCCTTCTTACAACCAAACTAACGGTGGTAGTGAAGCTAGTAATTCTTCCACAATACCTTGCCATGTCGGCATCGATTCTTGGTCCGTGTGAGCTTTAGATTCGGGCACGGGAGCCAAAAGTTAGTTCATTTCGCTAAACTCCATCGTCCCCGCATTGGGGTAACGAGCTTGTGACCCCGAGATCACCTTTCCATTGCCGACCCAGAAAACCTATGTTCCCGGTAACCCAAGACGCCAGAGATGGAATTCGTGCCGGAATGGAAAATCTACTTTTAAAACTGCTAACTGATAAAATGTAGATAAATCCTGACACTGTGCGATGCTGCAGAATGCACCGCTTGGTAACGTCGTCTAAGTGGCGTCGCACGGGAACAACCCCCCACGGATGCACGGTGATATTATCGTGTCATCAGTCCAGTGCTTAGTTCATCCATTGGGACACACACACCGAGATTGCAACCCGGGACCATTTTCCAACCTTTTGCAAGTTCCATTTCTTACAAGACTTGTACTTTCTGCCCTTACCTTCCCATTTTGTCTCCAACAAGTTCTCCAGAAGGAACACTCTTCCGTAGGACAATCACTTTATAGCTCATCCGGAATGAACTTCACCAGTAGCTTTGTGTCTGTGTTCGCATTTTCTTCCCATTCTCCCAGTCTGTGGGTAGTAGTCCCTGGGACAGGTCATGTAATGCTTTCCCAGTCCTTCAAACTACCTGTTCCCGGCAACTAAAAAATAAAAAAAGGTGACCGGAAAATGTGGCGGTGAATGTAATTGAGAATTGTTCAAAGAAAAGCATCTTTCTGCCAGCAAGAGTTCCCACGCGTATCGACACAGAATCTCCGGCATATCCGGCGATACCGGCGACCTGCAGACCGAGACGAACCTGGAAAATAATGTCACAGACTGTCCTGGACCGAGAAAAACCGTTCCGTGTCCGTTGTCGCTGCGTCACCTTAAGCCTTTTCGGTGTTCCTCGTGTTGTCGGCCAAGTCTTCATCTTTGTCGGCGATGGAATTTCCAATACCGCCAGATATTGGCTTCGTGGGAAGCCATAAGCGAACCCTGGACTCGGAGACGTGGTTGAGCAAATTGGTGAAGTTTTGTTACATTCCGGATGAATGGATCTCGTCTTGGTTTTTGCTAAATGCACATCTGGCTACCGTTTTTGCACCTGAGGGTAGGTGAAGATTTGTACGGAGGAGATATTCAATTACGAGGATGTCCCGTAGCTGTCCAGTGGTGAAGCTAATGGCAATCAACCTCACCAACATTCAACGTCATTGAAGCATTGTATTAATGTTTCGATTGACATTTACAGTATAGTGCCAAGTAATTCTACACCAATTTCAATAGAATTTTCTGAGAAATCCAATTGTTATGATAATTTAAAACTTTTAAGAAACACCAACCACCAAGCATTTTGGTTACCTTATACCAAGGTAACTAGAAACAAGTCTTACAACACTGGTCAACAATTTGTGTACCACCTGTTCATCAGCCTGGATGCCATTTTTTGCTGCTTGTCCGAAACTACCTAAAAGCAAAAAGAGATATCACAACTGCGCCACAAGGACAGTTGCAACTCTTCAAACTATGTTTTTTTCTGTTGATTACACGAACGGCAACATGCTGTCGGTGGCACACTGTTGCGAGTTCTCACTCAATGTACTGCTACCTATACCGTTTGGATTGGAATCGCATCCCCTGCCACAGTACCAGATTCACCGAAACAGACAAATCTCATTTCAACTTTGTGATCGTTTTTGATGCAGAAAAAACCCCGATGGCGGTCCTTCACAAGTACCGTGCAGGCCACGGCTGCTGTTGTCACTTGCCATTGTACTGACATTTACACTATAAAGCAAGGATTCGAAAAATGAAGCGAAAGATCTGGCATGTTCGGTTGACCAAACCACACACAAACACAATAAATTGTTATGCTCTTTCGTTGTTCCACACAAACAGATCTGAAAACGAGATGAAGTTCCTTATTAGTTTCATTTCTGAAGGGGTATTTTGAGTTACTGCCTCTTTCGATGTGGTTGCCTAGTGGTTCCTCTCGTCAGTCGGAGATTTTCTAGCCCAAATAGGAAAGAAACACAAAACACCCATTCATTGATTTCCGGACGCAGCTGCGTCCTCACAGAGATAAATTTGTGTGTTTCGAATAGGCGTAAATAGACCAAACCCAATTGGGAAAGGAATTCAGGATACTTCCCAATCGCTTTATACCGGGAGCGAGCTTTCTCCACTTTCCCCAGGATAATGCAACAGTGTTGTTCTGGACGTGTCCTCGGTATCATATTGGGGAAGATTTTTTCCACCTCCCACCTTTGAAGAAAAGCTTCATTGTAACCCCCGAACTGCCCGTTCAACCGCCCCATTGATGGAGCACTTCTTTGTGAGAAGGGTCCACATTATTGGGAAAGTTTAGTGCCAGCCAGCCGTATCCAGCGACGGACCTGAATTCCAAATTGCCTCAATAAATTATCTCCAAAGTTTGGTGCTGTTTATTTAGTAAATCCATAAACTTTGAGGCCAACTGACTGCGGGATGCAGGGGATTGCCTCACCGGAGAGGGTTATTAAGAAAGCGAGCGCACGTGAGGATCCACCCCCCCAGAAAAACCCGATCCTTTCGGCACGATAAATAATGGTGATTTGGTTTTGGCTTATAAACAATCTTCTGTTTATGTTTAATGAATCGCAGCCAGCTTCTCGCACTCGTAACGATGACATCCCCGGACGACCCGGCTGTCTGCGGTCAGCGGGAAGGTGTTGCGACAAACGGCAGAGCGTCTTCAAAATTGCTTGCACCGCACCGATGCACCGCGATGGGAAGGAAGTTGTTCGGGAACTTGTTCTTCACCCAACACTAAACGATTACCGATCGGTTCGAGTGGAAAAAAGGGTGGAAACAAGATGGATACGTTGAGGTTTTGCCACGGGAAATGGAGCGAAAGTTAATAACAAAACTTTTCCTCCAATTCCAAAACTTTACAGGAGAGTGTGAGTGTGTGAGTTTAATGGATGAGAATCTTTTCCCTTCACTAGTAACACAATCTCACGGTGGATCTTCTACACCTAGCTAGACCACAATTCACGACTTGTGTGAACTAAATCCGATTTAAATGTAATGTGATATTAGCACAATCAATTCCCTTCCAGACAGCTTTTCTTCCTGCAGAACATTTTTAGAAAATATTCTCCTTTTTCCCAACCATAAAAAACCAACTCTCCACAAACATGCAACCGAGCACGGCGTACAGGGTACTGCTAATTTTTCATCAACGGAATTGTTGAAAAATTCATTTATTGCCCAACGTGCGTTTCTCGTGTCATGCACACACTGGAGAGAAAAAAAATCCCGCTATACAGGGATATAATGTCGAGTTTTGTTCTCATGCACAATTTTTTAAGTCTTTCTTTTTCTTCTTAATATCCAGTTTCAAAATTCATCATCCTTCCGTCGTCACCGGGAACGCCACTGACGGCAACCAGCCAGTAGTGCCGTGCCTGACGCCACCCGTACCCGGTTAAGGATTTCTGTTCATACTTTTTCATTAAAATTGAATTACGCTTTCGTGACTGTGCTGTTGCTTTTCCGGCGGCTGGAAATCACCCCAGCACCGACCACCCATGGTGTGCCACTTGAGAAAATCGGTCCTGGTGGATGAGAGCGCACCGCACGGGGCCATTCTTTTTTGGAATTTCTCAGTCTGTTTGAAATTGTGCATGAATGTCGCTGTACTGCAGTTGTGTAATTTATTGCATTGTTTTGGCTTTCACGATCATCCGTAACTGTTACTAGATGCTGTGAATAGCTGTTTGCAAGAAACGTGAGAAGTAATATATTTGAAGGAATTGTACTTTTTATGTTAAAACAAGTACAGTTAATTATAAACATTTTTCAGCTCGTTTATTCTCAAACGACTGGAAAAAAACCATTAAGTAAATTGTAACCCGAAACATTCAAAAGAGAATCAATACATTATTTTTGTAGAGAATAGTTGCTTCATTGGTGTGTGAAAAATGATCATAAAAAGAATTTTCATAATTTGATAATATTGTGAAAAAAACACACACACAAAAACTAAAAAGTAGATGAATAAACATATAAATAAATTGATTCGTGCTTTACGATACACAGAACAGCTATAGCTGTTATCATTTGTTGCAGACATTGAAGACATTGTAAAGCATGACTGAAAGTGGCCATTTTTCTCACTTACCATTTCGCACATCCTCAAATCAGAAATGCGTGTATTTAAGCATAAATACTTTACGGTACAACCACTCGAAACCAACAAACCGAAACACCAATCTCAGCCCGTTCGAAATGTTAGATTTTGCAGTAACAAAAAAAACCCAAAAAAAAACAGAAACCAAACCAGCTCATTCTCCAATCCACCCCGCATCTGAATACAAAGCAACATTCACGGATTCTTCCCAGATTAATAAACGATAAAAAATCATCACAACGGCAACAACAACCAATGCCATCCAAAACTCCCCGGAACGAACAGCCCTTTCCGACGGGGAGCGAAACACCGTCCATAAATAATGTTTTGGGGTTGTAAAATATGTAACCGATCCGGGATGCCTGGTGCCGGTGTGCGTACAGAAACCGATGCGAAAGCGGACAAGGTTCGCCTAAATCACCACACGATTCGCCAAACATTTCAAATCCAGCGCCACAGTTCCCGCCCGAATGCGGATAGCTATGGCAACGTGCGTTGGCAAAACGGCACCGGAACCCGAAACTGCTACCGCCAAGCCAAGGAAAAACCAGTTTTCTCCAGTGAGCGTGAAATATTTCTGGGGCGATGCGTGGCGGGTGAAAAAAAGCGTCCAAATATACGAATCGAATGAATTTAAATTTCGCCCAGTTGAACCCGAAACTTGTGGAAACCCCACCTGCATCCTCCCAGCCAACCCCCTACAAATAACCCGTCCAACTTGTGGTGGAAATGGAATGAATGGAAATGGAAAATCATTCGCTTCTTGTGCCTCTCTATCTCCCACTGGCTATGGAGTGTTGGTTTTTTCCTTCTTTTCTTTTCTCCCTGGTTACCTCGGTACCGTTTAGATTAGATTGAAAATTGAATTTAAATTTCCATGCGTTTTTCCAGGCGTAACACACACACACATTTGCTTCGGTATATCAAGCACGTGGGAATCCGTGTCCGTCGTGCAGGAATGATTTTTATCAGCATAAAATTTTCCGCGAGAACCAAACACCCAACCGAACACATCTTGCCTTGGCCGGTTTGGTGTGCCTTTTTGGCGTACTCCACCTTGGCCCCCAGTTCTTCAGGGGGCCACACTAGCCCCCTGCTTCGGGTGTGAGTTGAACGAGTTTTCTACGCTTTTCTTCGAAACGTTCCACAGAAAAAAAAGGAATCAACATTGCGATATTTGAATTCTTACCGCGAAAAGTGAATTCGGTCACGGCATGATGATAATGTTGATGATGATGATACGATAACGGTAATACGCGGCAATATATGTATATGTATATACACATACGCACACATACACACATGAACACAAACACGACGTGTGGAATTCAGCAGTGCTGAGGCAAATGTTGGCAAAGGTAATGAGAATTTTTACCCAATTTTTCCCCCATTAGCCTGTACGTATTGGTGCGAATTTTACGTCTCGAAGCCAACCCCATATGTGTGCTTCCTGAGCGTAAGTGTGTTCGTTTGTGTGTGTGGTAGAAAAAAAATGGTAAAAATGAATTACACATTCATGTACACAATTTCAGCCAAGCGGCATCATCAATCGCACGGTGATTATTGCAGTGCGCGAGCATAAGCTTAAATTACATACGTCTACGAGTTTGCCAATCCGTATCTGAATAAAATTACATTTCACATTTCAATTTTATGGCTGTGAGTAAATTTTGTTGTTCGCATCGTTATTATATCGGGTTATTATTAAACTGTAACAGATGTTGTATCGATCGGCAATTGCTCTATTCAAAGTAATTTATTATTTCCTCAAACATTTTTCATAATGAATTCGTACAAGCATAAATATAAAAATAAAAACACATTACTTACTTGACCTTATACAGCCCGTTGTACGTTAAAAAAAAAAGGACGAAGCATTCCACATCTAACGCAACGCATTCCATAGACAGGTATTTCATTTGTGCCTTGTAGAATCAAATTTTACAAAAAATAGTGTACAGAAATTGGAAGAAGGTTCATACGTACAACCAAAAACCTGAAAAGAATCCTAGAATCCATAGTCAGTCAGTTCGTAGTAGAAGCAAATTCCTTCTTAAGAAGATTCTGAAAATGGAACTGGTTCAAGTTAGGCTTCGAAATATTTGAGAAATGACTGCAATGTTAAACTTTAACGTGTCAGCAATCGAGCAATAATTTCATATGTCCATATTCTGTTGCATAACTCTGACGTGACGTTCTTTCAGTGACTTTCTACTCTTATTTAATCAATTGTGGAATGTTAAAATCAATCAACGACACTCTAAGTCCGATAGGATTATGTCATTACATAAGCTTCTAGCTACAAGAAAACAAAGGGTATACATCATTCTACACAACAAAGAAAAAATCCTACAATTATCGTTGAATAAACAATTTTCCTTACTCAATTCATTATACACAATTCATCCTCTTAGTTGCGTAAGCGATAGTTACCTGATTCTGCAACAGAATGCACCATTTCTAGGAAATTGATTTGCAACATGCCATTATCCATTTCCATTTCCGATTACAAGAATAATGCACATTCCAGGAACAAAACCGAACATTGAAAACATGAACATTGATTTAACTATCTACAACGACAAAAAATCCTTCTCCTTTTGAAAGACCAATTGAAAGGCGTCACTATAACGGAATGGGATAGCAGCCCACCATTCTACCTGTCAATTACACCGTATTATCCAGAATTGATTAAACTTCAATATTGCAATGTATTCGATTGATGTTGTTAATTACAACCGTTGGTGAAGGGAACGGTTGAAAAACGATCCGGTACATTTCTCCAATATCAAACTGCTGTCTTTGCTATTTTAATCCACTCGTTGGATGTATTAGTAATGTGTTTGTGTGTGTACATTGTTTCAAAATAACAACTATCCGGTTTGGTTCTTCCGGTATGCTTTCGGGGGCCATTTGGTGAGCACCTAACCGATCGTTGCACTTTATCGGTGCGTTTCCAGTGCAAATGCACACGAACGATGCTTAAACCCGGTGCGGGAAATGAACCGTAAATCGTTAGTCACGGTGCGCTTCGTCTTAGGTTGCATATATCTGATAAAATTGCAATTGCTCCATTCACTTGCAAGGGAAACGTAACGTAAGCCTCCATTCTACTAATGGTTAAAGCGACGCGCTAAGGTTCCTGGTACTAACGATCCACTCGATGTTACAAGTCTTACCTTTGAAGGGCTTTGTTCGATAGAACAAAACAAAATTCTACCTAAATCTTTAAATCAATCTGTGCAGCATTTTTACGTATGTTTGGTATGCTTCAAAAATATTTTTAAATAAGAGGTACAAATTATTAGAACAATATTTGCTGTCCTACTGCCATCAACAATCATCAATAATGACTATGTAAAATGGCTTCTATAAATTTTTAATGAACCTATCAACACACCTTTATCGTAGAATTTCTAAATTTCTTTTAGTTATGTTAATAACATTTTCAAGCTTGTTCATGATTTAAAAAAACTGTCAAAAATCATAAAATAGTACCCACAAACCGAGTAATGGAAACGAAATAGGTGAAATGGAAATAAAAGGAAACGAAACCATAAAGAGCTAACCGCCTTGATTAAGCCATGCTTTATTATGCTGGGGTAATTAATCAAATTAGCAAAACCAGCTCTGTAAGACTTTTGGCCACTCTTATGATCAATAACACACACAAAAAAAAACACACTCAAACACAATACATCCACAATTCCACCTCCCATTTGCCATTTAACATCCACACAATTAAACACTTTTCCAGCAGGTAAATACGATTGCAACCGGGTTTTATGCTATTTTTATTCACTTCACCAATTTAATAGGTGCCGATTTAATTCCTTCCGTTCGCGCGGTAAGCGTAAACTTTTATTGATGTCTGCTTCAAAGGGAAATAATTAACCTCAAAGTACTGACTTTTTTTTCTTTTGTTTGCTTAATCCTTTACAATCCCGGTGACTGTAAAGTTGATTTCCGGCGTGCTACTGATGCAGTTGATAGCTTAACAGTAAAAATAATAATGGTGGGTGCATTGAAATTTGGAAATTAATAGAGCGCACTCAGTTTTTTTTTTCATATTTCAACGGAAAGGAAACCATATAATATGTATTTCATTCGTATGGAACGGGAGCACATTTTTATGAATCCGTTTTTACACAAATTAAATTAATTAAGTTAAACTTCTTAACGTTATACATATTTCATTATTTAATTCAGTTTAATAAGCACAAATTAAATTCGTCTTACTTCATATTTTGTTTCCAAGTAACCTTAAAAAAGGAGCACACATTTCCAAAGTCTGCTTCCCTTTTAGGCGAAAAGATAATGTTTTCATCCCCCCAACGGAACCACCCATTAAAGATGTCGACCGATTACGCGCCTCAGGACAGACGAACACACACACACAAAGGCCTTCGGTGAAGAATTTATTTCCAATAAAATAAATGCTAATGCCCGTTAAACCCGTTACGCCCGCCTAGTGGGCCGTACTGAACGGTGGCGTCCATTTCGCCCTGGGAATTTTGTAAGCGGAATTCATCCACAAGCGGAAGCTCGGGTCGGTGACTATGGAGTGCACGAAATTTTGATATAGTTGATGGCTTTCGAGAGAAAATCAATCCACTCGCCTGAAGTTCCTCATCTCATCCCTCCCCACCCAACAAAATGCCCAACCGGCCCGGGCCGCTTTTCCCCGAGCATGTTTGCACGATTCCAATAATCTATTGAACGTGAAAAAATACTCTTAACTATGTTACTTTTTTTTTCGCGTCGGTTTGCTCTTTCTTCCCGCAATTTTCTAGCGTACCGAGCCAGGAAAAATTCGTGGGAACAAAAAAAAACGAAGCCCCATTTCCATTACTCGCGCGCCGTAACGTTTGCGCCCGGAAAATAAACCACCCCTGCACGTCCATCAATCGGAAAATGTATCAACAAATATTTTCTCTTATCAAAATCAATTACGCTTTCCACTTTCGCTTCAGTGCGTGCCGGCAACCAGTGCGCTGGAAGGTACGGATTTGCTACATTTAGTTCAACTGGCACGAGCTACCGGGCGCCTCCATCTCCTTTTGTCACGCGGCTCGGTTGAAAGTTTGTTGAACGCTTGTGCGCATCCGACCGTCTATCACACGGGTTGATCCACACCTTGATCCATCCTTGGCAGCCCAGCTATCTGTGATCCATATCGGCAACAAATCGCTCTGATAACTCATCCGTTCGTATTATTTTTTTTTCTGCCTCAGTATTATTCGCATACCAAGCATCTTTGGACAAGGGAAAACGAAACGGTCGGCTACACACTCATAGGATTTTGGGATGATTTCCTTCTGCCCGACCGATTACGGGTAACGGTCTGCACGATAACTCTTTACCCTTTAAGTCACCGTTCGGCCATTTCGTTCGTTTCACTCTCATCAACCTCAGCCTCCTCAGTTCTCAATAGTTCCGCATACATTGATCCAGGGCGTTCGCTGCCTGCTTCGAGTGGTGCTTTCGAAAAATACGCGACTATCAGCATAATGGATTTACCTAATCGATTCATATTTTCACCTTTTCGCTCGCTTTCGATTCTCCAGTGCCAACCAAACAACGCACTGGAGGTTTACAGTAGCGGTAAGCCATCTTTGCATCACCTGCTTTGTTTATGTAGAAGCTCCACCTCCGTCGACGCAGATGCTCTAAATGGAGGAACTCGCACTGATCCCTTCTACCATTTCCCACCGGGAAATGAAGAAAATGATCCACCAAATATTGGAAATGGAAATTAGTGAAGCAAAACGAATCGAGTTCTCCCTTAAAACCCTTAATAGAAATTGTTGGGAAAGATTCTCCTCCTGCTTTTTTCCCCGGTACTATTAATCTTCCCCCGTGATAGTCCCTTTAAGATAGCCGGAAATGGTTTAGGTTGGAAACGATACGCCAAAAATTTACAACCAACGTTTGGTGAAAAGATTTTCTACCCCATTACGCGTACGCCTCTGAAGGGACTACTCTTTTGCACCTTCGTTCGATTCTGCACAGCCAGCAGTGTTCAAATCCGTATTCCAACGAATGATTTGAAATGATAAAAGCACATGACGCGTAATCCTTTAAGATGGTTGTAAATTTTAGCCTAACCATTGATTTACTTTTATTTATCAGATGTACTATGTACAGTGCACCATAAATTATGTGCGATGGAGCAGCACATACGGTGTGGTAAATAAATCAAGCTTATTCCTTAATATTTTTTGAAATAAAATATATTTTAACCTATTTCCCTGAGTGGAAATCACTGTGTAGAGATCCATCAAAGATAAACGCAAAATGCTTCTTCTTGTCATAATCTACAACTATATTTAAAGATCATAAGTGACTGATAAAAGCACCTTGACACCATAAATCAATGATAATCAACAGGGAGAGTTTTATTCCCTTTAATAACACACGATAGATACACTATTCCCTCAATAGAACATTAATCATCAAAATTCATATATAGCTCGGCGAATGAAGCTCTATCTTATCTCAATGCCTAAACAATGCCCCCCTTTGGAAGTACTGTCTGCAAAGAATGAATTTAATTTACAATAAATAATTTCCCACTATCGGATCAATTTAATCATCAAGCACTAGATGTGCTCCACATTAGAGATGGGCATACTGAGTAAATCAAACAATTTTAATAATTTAACGCATGTGTCATTAGTGTTCGAGTGTTAGTGTGTGAAAAGAGGCATCTCACTACTGAGTTTCTTTGCGCTTCACGGAATCATCATATCTCTCCTAACTCAATTGAGTACGTCAGATCAGCTCAGCAGTCATGACTGTTTGCGACAACTACCCAATAACACATGCAATAACTCGTGAGAAATATTACCCATGGAAGTGTCCATTTTCCACTCTCTTATAGATTAATTCTTCAATCATGTCATTCGATCAAAAGTTTAACTCATGAATCATTTCACTCATCATGAATCAATTCATTCGTATTGTTACTTATTAATTTGTTAATTAATTCTTGAGTTACACTCCTCATAAAAATGTCATTCTATTCTTAAAAACCTGTTCCATCATTCTCTCACTTTCTTTTTTATTAAGTTAGATTAAGAGTAAACTTTTTAAAATAACCAATCTTCTGACTGAAGTCTGTCCACCCTATTGAGTTGTTATTCCCATCTCTGCTCCACATACTGGGAACACCGATTTGTTGATTTCGTGGCGACAAACATGACGGTGGTTTTTTTGTTATATTTGTACCGTCTGGCTGCTAAGCACCAGAAGAAATCGTTTTAATCAATACCAATCACCCACCCCACACAAGCACACACATCCGAACGAATGGTTTGTCGCCATTAGCTAACAACTTCAGCATACAAGCGAATGTCAACCTCTTCCAAGAAACCAGTCGAATTAGCTTTGAATACACATACAGCAACAGCACGCAGTGTAAAAATCGATTTGCCATTCTTTGCGTACTCTAATTGTTCGCCAATTCCAGGAATGATTTTCACCTGTGAGACCTTATAGAAACAAACCACATACACATGGTGGTGTTGTTGGAATGTTCGTTCGAACGCATTGATGCCGAGAACATCTTATCTCCTCAAAAGAATGGATGACAAAATAACCTTAATAAAGCGTACGATCGTTTACTGCTGCTGTAATCCAACACCGCACGCTTGTAGATAATTATTTGCGCTGCTAAACTCGGTCGATCACGATGACGATTACCGAAAAAACCGTGGATGGAAAAGCCGTCATGTTTCCAAATCACGAATCAAATTGATTTCGAAGCAGAAGGTACAACCACTGATTGATTTTCATTTGCAATGAAATCTTTTAGCATTTTAACTAGAGCCCCAACGCCAGCCAGAACGTGCCATAGAAATAGGCATTGGCAACAACCGGTGGAAACTGTTGGGGTTTTGGTCGCGAAATGGAAATAAATATCCACGCCGGGCTTATGTTGGATCGAAATTGGAAAAATGGAGCCTACCATTTTAAGGCAAAGGTTTCCAATTTTGTGGGAAGCAAAACCAGGGCCCACTTCCGCCATTCGTTGGCAACATTTGCAAACACACAATTGTTGCGTGTATTAACTTGTGGGTGTTGGGATAGACGGAAACCATCTTTCTTCAGGGCACGTTACGGTGAAGTTTTCTAATTCCAAAGTTCCCGTGTACGCTCGGAAATGACCAACGGTGCTAGGGGTTGGAAGAGGCCGGCTGATTGATGGGGCAGCCGTTCGATGAGATGAAAGATTTGATGGATAGTTAAGATTTAAAGCATTTTATGCGGAAGCTAAACATACACACCAGTCCACGACGGAGAATACTATAACATAAAACATCGGGGCATGGGTTTACCTTAGCGCCAAGAAATGGACGATATAAAACCGTGCTTGCTAGACGACTCCAGTGGATCGTTCGGACGTGTAAGGGTGGAAAAGAAAAATATATGTTTCGATTGCCATTTTTACGGACGGCAGTAGCGGTACACCTTCTGCCCGGGCAGGAGCTGCAAATGTGAGAAGCAATCCATCTACTGATTGGCTTCATTGACAGATATCATTTATTTTGCTACACCATACCATCTGCTCTGCCTGCGGAAGCGGCTTCCAATTCCGTTGCCTTGCTGGATAATAGGAGGCGAAGTAAAAAAAGGAATATTCCGTTCGGTTGGCTGGGAACGATCATCCATTAGTCGGGAATGGCGGATAAGTGCAGAAATGGTTCTAGACAACGCCATCGCACTGTTCACACAGTCGGCAGAAGAGAATACGATTACGTTTGATGAGTTTACAGATATGTTTAGTGCTTTAAATCATTTCTGTGCTATTACATCAATATACCTAATGAATTTGCTTCGTCTTATACATGAGACTTGTGATGAAGGATAATTTTTGAGGACGATATGTCTGTAATGAAGTGTAATGAAGCGAATGGTACCAGCGTTAAGGGAATATTATTACACGAAGGCTAAAACCTGTCTGTCCAGAGGCTATTCGTGAGCGACATTGAAATTCTTAGAGACGATGTTTCGACAACTTCAAGTATTTTTAGATAACTCAGGCCAAAAACTACATCATATAGATCCACCTAATAGCCATTCTTCGATAAAACAGTTACATATCTACTAAGGATTTTTTCCAAGACCCTTTACATTCAATGATTCCTCGATCATCCTAGCTCGTAGCCATCGATTGATCGAAAGATCTACTTAGTAGCCTTCGTACAGGTAAATTGCTACTAGATATAATGGGTTCCAATAATTTTTATATGAGAAAATTATCTGCCCTTTCTCTTAATGCTATGACTCTACTAAACCTATTTCAGTTGCGAGGAAACTCTGGACAACTCTTCCAACACCGGATAGAATAAATCTGCGGACCTTAACTTATATCAAACCTCAATCAACATATTCGTCAATTCCTGGTAGTGAGAGTTCCTGAGATAAAAGTAGTCTCAGGCTTGAAACTGTATAAATGACTCCCTGTTATTGTTATTGGACGTAATGAAACACAAGTAGTCAACTGCTCCAGAAAGTTTTCATCCTTAAATCCTCACAAGTAAATAACTTCTCAAAAAACTAAACTTTAACGCAACGATCAAAATCATGACTCTTTTCAAATTATTCCTCAGAATAACGAGTCTGCACACAACTAACGATGCAAGTATTGATTGGTATAGACAACTTACACCGACCGTGTCTCAACAATGTTTTCTGCAAATAAAGATATACCACAGAGTGATTGCAACGATTACACAATGGTGTGTAGTTTTACACAGTAAACCATTCCCCGTCCAACAAATGGCATAAACCTGTGCAACGTGCTCGCATATGGAAGACTCACTTTTATCCAGCTACACCCAGTGGCCATCATACGGAACACGTATTAACAGACGTATTGACTTTCGGAACAAACTGCTACAAAGCGTTTCTGGTTCACTGGTGCAACCGAATCGTTCATCCAGACTTTATGCTTCACCAAGAAGCAGGGATAGCAACTGACCCAAACAAACGATAAATATTACGTTGCACATGAAGACTAGAACAACCCGGGCCGGGAAGAGTGCGCCCGAGCAGTGTTGTTTCGATCAGTAATTATTGGTGACATTTGACCGAAAACCTATTCATTTCAATGTGTGTAAAGTGTGAAACTGAAATATGTGCTTTCGAAGCACACCAAACCCACATTTGTAACGTATGAGCCCAAGCTTCTCGATGGCAGGCGGAAGAATAATGCACCGGTAGTGACCGTGCTCGGCCACCCGGGGAGGCAAGAAGAAAAAAAGGGATCGGACGGGAGCAAAATGTTAGTCCAATCGTTGACATCTCACCCACATGCTGAAACCCAACGAACCGGAACCGGAACAAAAACGGTACGGGTTGGTTCCGGGTGCCGTGAAGATACTTGCCGGACTTCTAGTACAATCTGAAGAAAATTTCGTGGCCTCGATAACGAGCAACCCCCGTAGCAACCCGTCGTGGAACCTCCCGTGGTGCCGAGGCAACCGGCCCGGAGAAGTAGGAGAATTGAGTTTTGTGGCATTTGGAGTAGCTGAAAATTTACGATAGTGGCTCCGGAACTTGATGGGTTAACTCAATTTTGTAACGTTCCAGCCAGTCTCATAGCTACCCATCTTACCGAGAAGTGAGTGAGATACCTTCTCTCTCGCTCTACCTCTTCGACGCCATCCAGTGGAGTAAACGGAAACGAATCATCTCGAGAAAGGATGCACCCTTTCTTTTTCTCAGAGTGATCGTGCCGGTGGAGGACACCATCGCCTGGCAATGGTTTTCCTTGGGAGATCTCCAACCTTTCCATGGTTTCGTCTGCTTCCGACATGGTGTGCGGAACTGATGCGGAACCGGTGCACTGAACAGTATAAAATGTTTCACTTGTCCTCGGACACACAACCCTTGCACGGTCCCGTGAGAATCCTAGAAGAAATCGTATGTTTCGTTACGGCTGGTACAAACCATCTCCAATCGCTCGTTCTCTGTCTCTCGAGGGAGCACACACCCAACACGGTCAGCTATGCCTCCCAAGGTGAAAAGCTATTACTCATCGACTACTGGGAAGCTGGTGTATCGTGTCTTCGTCGTCGATTTATTTGAAATAAATACCCTTTTCAATGTCTGGACATTGCAAGCAGGAAGGCACCGATAGGAATCCTTTCAACTGTGCATCTTTTAAACACATGTAGCACGATAACGGAATACCAATGGTTTTGTGTGTGTTTACCGATTGGTTTTACGTTGCCTCGTGTTGCATCTCGGATGTTACGAACATCGATAAGTAATAACGCAAGAATACATTTCGCTCAGTAACAACGTCAAAATAATCGTTCGCAATAAAGCATCAATAAACATAACTTGCTAATTGGATACTTTAATTGACAGTTTCTGTGGACATACAGCGACATATTACGGTTAAACTTTAGACACGATGTCCAACCTCAGCCGCAACAATGATGTCCGCATAAATCCGATTTCGCCCAAACAAGAATTCCATGGTACGGCTGGTTAAATATTATTCCTATCCGCTTGCGTCATCATGTTTGACCGAGACCTAAAGCAAACATTCGATGAAATCTTCACGCACGTCAGGATGAGGAGGATTTTATGGCAAGATCCGGCCCACGCTTAAACCGAAACCCCCTCAGGGGAAGGCCACTAGCTTCATCGGCAGGGGCAGTATATTTTGTGGACATTAGCCAACCCAGCACGTACTGTATTGCTTCATTCTTGTCTCTCCCACCTTGCTGCCAACTCCCCCCAAAATGTGGAGCCGATGGTGCTCGTGACAAGTGGCCACATGTCTGGTTTTAAGGAGTTGCTCGAGCGATGCCTGTTTTTGCTCAACCGATCACCAAATATGTTGTTTGTCAAATACACACGATTTCAAGTGAATGTTTGTTGCTATCGATGTCTAAAACGTGTCCAGCCACTTCAATATCTGTATGTTCCACCGTTCGGAAGGTGTCCCTACTCTTCGGGTACATTGCCTAAATGTGTATCCCACTTGGAAAGCTCCGAATCCCTGAAAGGGGCTTTAATTTGAAGCAATGCTTTCCAAAACTACTACTGATAACACACAGCCCGTGTAACGCCAGCAAAAGGACGACACTAATCGCGGATGAACAAGCAAAAAAAAAGAAAAACCTCTAGGAACTTGCGTAACTTGATTAATAGCTTCACCTGCTACCCTAGCGTGGCTAGTGCTGTTTTAATGTGTGATAATTATTACACTAAGCTTCCTGTTAAACTGTCTGAAGCAACTTGCAAACACACTGAAAAAGTGTGAGAGGAAAAAAGAGAACGGTATCCTTCCTTTCCATTGGGCGGGAAAACGGATTATGCCAGTATCATAATTTATCTCTCCTTCAAGAGGTACGCCGCCGGACGTCGTCGTCGTTCGTTCGCCATTTTGTTCCGTTTCTGCTTGCTGATCCTTCGAACCCAACACTCAAAGAAGCTTTTACACCCCTTTTTCCCAACACGGAGTTTGTTTGTTTTTCTTCACAATTTACATTCGGAACAATCGCATTCCCATAGTTCCCATTCCCCGAAGGACACAGCCGCAGTAACGCTTCTTTGGAGCCAGTGGACGAAAATTAGGACACAGCTGTATTCGCCACAAAAATGGTTAAAGCAAATCCCGTTTTCCGGCAGCTCGGAAAGAACACGATAGGGGTTCCAGAACGAAACCTTTTTTTTCCGTTAAATTATGACAGTATACGCTCAAACAGATTGTCAACTCTGGTCCACTCGGAGGAAGCTCGGAACAGTAGCAGAAGGTTGAATGAAACACACCGAGACCGACAGCCGTGTTGACATACTTGGATAAAACGCTCGAAACGCCAGCCGGACGTGTCCTTTCCAAGAGACTCGTTTGTGTTGTTTTTTCAACTTTCTCTCTTTCTCTCTCTCTCTCTCTCTCCATGTAGTTCATGTAGTCGAAGAAAAAAAGAAGCCATCGACAACCGGAAGCTTCAAATGCAGGAAAGTGAACGAGATTGACTAATTAGCTGGTGTTAAGAAACCGACAGAAGTGAACAGTGAGAATAAATTAATTATATCCTGCTCATCGGAAGCGACCGAGACCGATATGGAACGAAATGAGCCATTCGGCGAATTTTTGCCTCCATTTTGTGGGCTTTCACACGGGGTATCGTTGGTGACGGGGCGCACTGTTTAACCAGCAGCGCGCCAATGGAAACCACACCAACACCTCGGCCCCCGTCGGACGTGAATTATCCCGGTCCTGGTATTACGAGCACGACAAGATTAGTGATTTTCTTCCATATCCCCTGGAGGCGTTCTTCTGTAGTTTCTTGTTGGTTGTTCGCTTTTTCCACAATGTTCCGTCGGATGGAAATAGGTTTTCTACGAATTCGACGACGACGACGACGCGGCTGAATTGGTGTTTGTGGTACGCACGGACACAACAGGCCCGAAAGCGTGCAACAGTGCGAAGGCGAGATGTTTGCGCTTCCGGGTGTTTGACACTTCGGCGCAAACCGCAGGTTAATGTAGCGGAGCAGATTTACTCATGCCGGGGTGCGATGAGTGTGAGTTCGTTTTTCGGTTATGTACGAGGGAGAGTGGGTCGCAACAGGCAATAAACAATCGGAACGTATAGCCGAAAGGATTAATTCGTAAATTAAATACATCTGTAGGGAAGCACTGACAGCTCCCGGAAGAGCGTTGTATACCGAGAAATGTATAAAAATCTGGGCAGTTAGCTGTAAATAATGGAGTTCTAATTATTGTCCAAAATTAAATAAACTAATCAAAGTTTATGGAATCTCGCCTTTCCATTCAATTAATCAGTAGTCCTGAATCGAACCTCACGTCAGATTGACCTTACTTTTAACCTTATCAACATAGAGAAAAATAGAGAGGAATTGCAATGAAGTAAGTCTAAATTATCCAAGGGTTCAGAGATGTACTATCCTCTACATTACTCATTCTTTAAGTAATGGCCATGATGATCTTAGATAATCCTAGATTCACGTCTAAATTCGAATAATTCGAATCACTCGCTACTGATGTCCAAACTTGCATTTTACATATGATCTCCGAAGAAATTAATGCTTAAGAAGATCCCATTTCTGTTTGCTGATGATCAAAATTCAAAGAATCCTAATGAATGAAATCATCAGTCTATCGGGATATCTTTCAAAAAGTATCACTGAACAAGGGTATGAACTTTTGAATTGATCTGGCAACCAGGAGATCATAGATGATAATATTCTTTTATGGCGTTACAATTTCGACTACAGCCTGTCATTTCTGGCTTCCATGGCTTGAAGACCGACGCCACTATGGTCTCAGTCATCAAGCTACTTCATTTGAACCTCAAAGACTGGCTAAAAGTACATAGAAGACTCAGATATTCCAATATACATTTAACCACCTATTAATACCACGTAGTTGGAGAGACAGTCCTCGGATCAATTGCATAGAAAAAACCGTATCTGTATTAGAAACA
The DNA here is from genome assembly GCA_000349025.1 of Anopheles minimus. Classification (NCBI taxonomy): domain Eukaryota; kingdom Metazoa; phylum Arthropoda; class Insecta; order Diptera; family Culicidae; genus Anopheles; species Anopheles minimus. Next base: position 5,841,057 of record KB664266.1, on the reverse strand, counting down.
ACTACTCCAATAATCGAGAGATTCCAACCAATCTTTCTGGATGGATCTTTATTAAATTCTTTTATATGCCATCCATAGACACTAAAATCTCTCAACCATTACTTGTTGGTGGTTTTCAGGAATAGTTCCTGTTGTCTACTATTTCCAACGGCTATCCAGATGGACATATTGTGTTCCAAATTTTAAGAAACTCCCAGTAAAATACATCGTAGCCATTTTAGCGCGGAACATACCCAACAACTTTGAAGCAGCTTTTTCATTATCTGTTCCTCTTCCCTTGATGGCTATATCTCTTAACGCAAGCTACTTTCATACATTGTACAACGGCCTCATCACAGCGGCCCCGTCCACCGTCGCGTGTACATTATTTTCGGCTCTAGTGTTACAAATTAAGGAGGAACTTTACATCTCGCATTACCGCCCATGTCGGGCGAGTGTACCAGTAGAGTGCTGCACAACCATTCCGGCAACTCCCGAGCGAGTTCGGTTAACGCTGTGCCCCGGTGCTTAGCTTTCGAGTACTGTCGGTACTAGTACTGATGGGACCCGGTATCATATCGCAGGTTGTTGCTGTAGCAACTGAAGCGTATGGTGCCTAGGCACTAGCCTTCACTCACAACTCCGATGAAACTCACATCATCCGCTGGATTCCGTTTTGAAGCAACAAAACAAAAATCAACCAAACTCACCCACCATGCTGTGATTTTTTTTGCATATATTTTTGTATCTCATCCCTATCGCGCTTTGGATGTAGTAGCCACCCCATGTAAGCAATTTTCATTGCTAAAAGAAGCAAAATCAAGCGCACAGTGCGCTGCAACCGTAAAAATGTATATCGCGTCTCCTGTTGCAGGGTTTCTCCCTGTCGTACTACCAGGTGTTGGAAAAAACGCAAAACAACATAACACACAGAGAGAAAGAGAGAGGGAAAAAAGCATACATGCACATTTCAAACTTTGTCTTATTTACGGTTATTTGTTCCGATATGAGCATGCAAAAACATTGAAACAACCACCGGCTCAAAGCCAGCAGCAGCAGCTGCAACAACCTCCAACTGCTCAGTACCCGACATTCTGGTGGAGACGGGCGGAAAGCATCCCCAAAACCCGGAAGAAACCACCAGCTGTATTTTAATACCAGACACACACACACACTTTTTCGGTTCTTTTACTTTTCATGTTTCATGTGTATGTGTGTGTGTTGTTGTGTAAATGTGTGGAGTTTTTATTTTTGTACGATTTTTCCGTTTTTTTGCAGCATCCGCATGAATGGTTCAGATCGATATTTTGCTTTTAATTTTACCCGTTTTTGTTTTTATCCCCCCCCCGCTCTCCTATTCTCTCTCACACACATACACCCACATTCCAACTTCTAAAAGCTCCGCTCACTTATTTGTTGAACATTTTTGCACATTTCTTCCAACCGGTTTTCTGCACCGTTTATTCCACCGTTGCTCTGGATGAATTTTGCGTTTTTTTTTTCTTCTTTTATTCATCTGTTGTTGTTTCACCCTTCTCTATACCCTATCCTGGCCACTTTGGTTCAGTGGGCGGTTAAGGGAGAACCGGGTGTCGAAGCATTGTCGATACTGACATACAAGAAAAACGGGCAGCCTATAATACAACGCCGATTTCATGTTTCTACTTTTAAGCTTTCCGGATGAAGATGACGTTGGAAGGGTGGGTTGGAAGGTTTCAGATTTCACTGGAAGGGCAAGAGGGGAGTGGTAGGGAGCACAGAGAATTAATTATTTTTTAAATTTGTTGTACAACAAGGGGTGGTATTTTTTCTGTCCTACCTCCCCCATACACACTCAACTCCCAACGAAGAAGCGACTATTATGTTTACTCATCGGGTGCCGCTTACCAACACAAATATGTTGTGCTTTCTATTCTTTTTTTTTTTGTATTCCCACCATCGCACGAAACTGTGTTAAAAATCATTAATCGATTATTAAAGTACACCAGGGAGTATACATACTTTTTCACCAGATAAAACATTCTCTTATGGAAATATTGTACTAATTGAAACTTTTTCTCGAACCTTTTTGCTTCGGGAAAATTAAACCCCTGTTTTAACTACAACCCTCTATACAGACAGGATAGTCTAATATTAAACAAGGATAGTCTAATCTCGATATTGGAATATATATATGGAGGACCGGGATTCAAATCCCAACCTCTAATTCTTGTTTATACTCGACAAAGCCCTGAAGAGTACAAAGTACGAAGAATTAGATATTCAATTGTTTGGTGTCGTGGATGTCACAGACATCATCAGACGTATATCTAGTGGAGTTGTAAAGAGTACAGTAGAGATAAACTCAATGTCCTGAAGATTTGACTGCTAAAAGGTTAAACAGGCTCCCACACCACATTCGAGCTATTTCAACAACAAAATTCACTTAATTTCCTATCTTGTCCAGGAGAGGTCTGTACCGGTATTTTAATCGTAACCGGCACTACTGCTAGCAAAGGGACAATACAAAAAAAAAATGTCAATGGAAAACCGGACACTTCCATTAAGACCATTGCATCCACGCAAATGCAATGTGAAATTGCAAATTAACCCACGTTTGCATTCCATTATGATCAAGACATCAACCCGTCCGTCCCACACCAACCCAACGCCAACTTTCCAGCCCTTCGCTATGATGGTAATGAAAATTAACTCCATGAATCAATTTAGTGTGCCGGAACACTCGCAAAACCCCCGAAACATTCATTCATTTCCGTGTCACCGTTTTGAAATCTTCCCTCTCACGTTTGGGCACGTTCACGTCCACATTAGTCATCCAATACCAATAAACTATGGTGCGATTATTTGATTTGTTGGCTCTGCATCAGAAGAAACCTCTTTACCCAAGCTCGACCTGCCGCTTTTCATAAATAATGTTAAGTTTATCTCAATTAACGTTGTCACACCAGGTGATAGCGGGCAGGAGAAATAATGGACACCGTGGGAAGAGGGAAGTATATCTTTCGAAAATGGGGATAAATTTAATTGACTGCCTTTCACGTTTATGCAGAACCACACGATAAAAAAAATACGTAACTCGACCCGGGAAATTCACGTCCAACAGCCGGCCAAAGTGGTTGCTCATTTACAGAGCGAAATAGTGGGAAGAAAATGGAAACAGAGCACATAAAAATGGTAAATATGTGGCCAGAAAAGTCCACACCAGCTGTTGCTGAATTGCCTTCCAGGTGTAATCATTTCCTCTAATCAAAAGTTCCTGCGGTTTTTCCTCCTTTTTTCCCGCTCCCAGCGAAAGAGTTGGTACGGAAACAAAGAACTTTTTTCCCTCTGTTGTCAGAAAGGTTTGTCACGCTGTGGTTTAGTTTTAGTTTTCAACTGCGTCCGTTTATACTTCTTTTTTTTTTGTTTATTACCACAACAACCTGTCACTGTTCACTGGAACCAATCCCGGTAATAGGTTTGTCAGTAGAGGAGTACGAGTAACAAATAAAAGTAAAAATAGTCAACTCCACTGATGTAACATATCGTTTGTGGATTCAACATGTCTCCATGTTTGTAGCACTGTTGCTGTTATAAAGGAAAACAATTAAAACCAAATTCTGACCTAATTTTTTAAAGTGCCTTACTCCTGTACCATGTTTTCCTTGAATTTTGTTTTTCCATCAAAAACCTTGATCGGAAAACCCCCTTTTTTGTTGGTGCATTCCCTCTTGGAGCATAAGTTACCGTAAAAATGCAGCGCTTATGTGCAACAAAACCCGATTAAATCCTGCATACTCCAGCCATATCACGCAAGAGAAAGCACAGAATAAAGTAAATTGTGCGCTCCGGTTCCCATTACTCGCGGATCAAAATTGATTATCTCGATAGCGCGCGGAAGTTTGATCGGCGTAAGGGTACACATCCGTTAAAAATCCTTTACATACTTCATGGAATGTGTTTTATAGTAACACTGCATCCCGGAAGGATCGTACTGTTGGTGACAAAAAGAAAAACAACGAGAAGGAACATAATTGCAATAAGCTGGATGATGGGCTTCCCACGCACGTGGGGCGATTCTCATTTACTGTTTTTTTTTCTTTTAATTTACAAACGACTTTACATTTTTGGATAAACTCAGATCGGTTAAAGGTCAAGCGAAAGCCGGTTTTCGTCGAATGGATATGGAGCTTTCAGCCAAAATGGTATTAAATAAATACGAATCCAAAGATATATAATAAGGCTCAGCTTATCTTGTATTGAAAAAGGGTTACTTCACTTTTTACTCTACATTCAAAGTGTTTTAAAAATAATCCAAATGAAAAAAATCATTTATTAACGTCCATGAAGACATGTTTGAAAAAACACAACCAAATGCCACCGTTCTCGTCCATTTTATATCGACAGAAAGCTTTCACCGGGAGCCCATCAAAAGGATTCATAATTCTAGTCCACTCCACTGCTAACACGAGGCCTTTTCTTCGCCGAACATGCCGGAAAAAAAAGCCCATACATAAGTCACGAATTTGTATTTTACTTTCATGTGCACACACTACATATGCAAAACTGCAACCGAATATCCTTTACGGGCACAACACAACTCGTACGGAATTTACTTGGCTGTTGCTGTTACTTTTTTTTCTCCCCCCGTGCATTTGCTTTTGTAGCACGATGTGGTGCTTTCCGATGGAGAATATGAGCGCCCGGCGGTGCCAATCCGATTTTCTTCTTTCAGCTATTTATGAGCGTCTCAATCCGAACGAATTTGAATAATGAACAAACGGCAAGAGACTCTTCTTCGCTTTGCGTTACCCTTTCGATACACAAGAAACAAGCAAAACATGAACCTTAGAACGCTGAATGCTCTTACTTCCCTTTTTTTTGGGGAGGGCTTCGAAAGGTTAGAAATTGGTTCCTTCGTATGAAAAGCTCGATTATGCTTTTTTTTCTACGGTATGGTGAAAGATTGATCGGTTTCAATCTCGGTCATTGAATTCTTTAACCAAAAAAGAAAGATAAAAAATAAAACATAACAACATAAGCATTCGCATTCGCAAAGATCTTTTAAGTCAGATGAAGAAAATAGAAATTCATTCTACCTAAATAAAAAACAATTTAACTATTGCAAAAAAAAACAAGGAAAAAGGAAGTCAATAGGAAATTTAATATTTTAACCCTTTTGGAAATAAACTTAGCGCTATAGGATTTCGTCTCCAACATATCAGATTGCTAGTTTTTTCTTTTCCTTCGCATTGAAGCATTAGAATCCACTCTCCTCTTCCGGAGCTTTCAGTTATGGACACTGGGGATGGAAACTTCAACTACATCTGAAAAACAAGTCACTAGTATAGAGCTTTTATTCAAAAGAAGCTTCCATATTGATATGTCTTGGATAAACTTGAGAGGGCAACGAACCCTATCCTGAAAGCTTTTGCCCAAAACAAAAGCTCGCGTTATTTATCTGTTCTGTACAGGACTTTGATTTCAACTAACAAAATCGGAGCAAGTGATGCGATAAGTTACGAAAAAAGCAGCCTCTTAAGGGATTTTTGACCCAACAGGAATGTTGCATGAATTTATTTTTTGGAACGATCTATCATAAAGGAACTTATACATAGAAATGATTTTTGGAGAGTCCTTCCTAGGAGTAACATTTCGAGTGATGTTTGTAGCGCTCGTTCAAAGGAGCGGTGTTTTGGGCGATCCTTGGAAAGAACTGATGGACGATTTTTGATGAGCGACCGTTCGAAGGAGCGATATTCGTAACGATCCGTCAAAGGAGCTTCCAAAAGAACATTCCTATGATCGATCGTAGTAGTAATTCCAGAAGGAATCCAGGAGCTACCTCAACACATTCAAGTTCACTTTCCAACAATGTAGACATAGATGACGGCATGTAAAAATATTACAAAAAGAAACCGTTCAATATTAATTCAATATAAATGTTCAATTTATAAAATAAAATCGCATGTTTTTTGTAGGGTGTTATTCGATAGCAGTTTTATTTCCCTTTTTTGATATTTTTTCTATTCTTTTGGGCTGTTGGATTTTTTTTTGTTTCATTTTTTACTCTTGTTTTTTGTGTTGCCCTTATTTTTCTTTGTTTTCGGGTTCTTGTTTTGTGTTGCTCAGTTGTTGGTTTTTACTTTTCTCTCTTTGTGAGTTAAAATCGTTTCTAAACCTATTCCTACGTTTACGTTACAAATTTCAGGTACCGTTCTCACATTTATCGTCGTTTTGTCTTCTTCCCCCGCCGTTCATGAAATTCATAATGAACCGCGCGGGTTCATATATGGATGATGTTTGCTTTTTTGGATAATGGACTCGCTCTCTCACACACTGCAATTAATGGTTGATTATGTGGCCGCACTGTTTTTGTTTTAAATTATTTCCACGAAAACATGATTGATTTCTTTTGCAATTTTACTGAGCGCGCCTCTGTTCGAAGTGCTCCACAAGTTTTGTTCGCCACATATGTTTTGCTCTGTATCCCTGCTCTTGGTTTCTTATCACTCACTCATTAGATATTGGTTGATTGTTACTTGATGTGGTATGTTGTAATGAGTTTTTGCTGTTGTTTTCCTTCTGCTAACAATTAAAACGATTTTTCTTGCGATCCTCCACACCACCCGCTGGAGTGATACCAATCGTGCGTTTTATCAAACATTCTCCTTGTCTTTCATCCTACTCACAATCGAATAGTTCCTATACCTTTTTTTTTGTACGACAATATGATTGGATGGTATTTGTAAAAACTCGCGCTTCCATTTGCTACTTAACACCAATAGGAGTAGATTTAGAGTAAGAAAATCGCTCACTCCAAGGACACCACACCGTGGACACACCAACACCTCAACTGTTCAGGGGTTGATTGGTTGCGTGTGTGTCCTACACCCGTTTTGTACATTATTTTTCCTCCACTTATTTTTGTAGTAGAGTCCCAACACACATAAGATGGAATTTGTGAGATGTATCTTTTCGATGTTATTGTTCTCTTTCAGTTCGTTTCTTTTCTGCGTGGGAATGAATTGTTAATTGCTGCTATTCTTCCTCATGCACGTACTCACACAAATCAAAGCTACCTAAAAACTGCTATCTTCCATAGGTCAATCCGATCTTCAATGCTCTCCCTTTTGCTGTTCTCTTCAGTACGTAATTAATATGAATATGTTTTTAAACGACTCCTACTTGGGCCGCCCCAACCATTTTGAAAAGTGTTATCGACGATATTGGAACATAATAGTGGAAAAACAGGACTGTTATCCAGTTTTTTAACACAAAGTTCTGTATAAGATCATGCACTTAAGACAGGATATAACTAATCCGTCAGCCAAATCACAGCTAGCCCTCATGTTGCAACAGAACCGAAAAATTCGAGAACAGCTCCGGGAAAAGTTTGACCTACTCAAAGGAAAAAATAGCTTTGACTTGTGGGGAATCTTCGATTTTTTTTCTAGTTGGCGTGAATGTTACTTGTTCGTATGTGTCTCTGCAGTAATTTGGTACGGAACTCACATTTATCACTGTTGCTGATTTTAATCGTCTCGGTAACTGTTCTTACGGTTTCATCCGCGAAAGACACTTTTGTAATGAACCACATATAAGTAAGGTGGTGATAAAAACCTATCAGTACCGCAAGGCTTAACTACACATCCTTTCCGGGGATCTACCGCGAACTGATTATCCGGCACACCCAATCAAGTGTGACCACACCAGCCGGCACCGAAAGGCTGTAGAGAAGCCCGGAAACAGAAGAACTCATACGTACGGAACCGCTGAATATTGAATTCACCTCATATGGAAAAACAAATAAGTTGACGTTGTTAATTGCTTCACTAACTAGCTCGCTTGTGAAGCGATCATGAACCTATTATTGGAAGATTTTAAACGGACATCGAGATTTACCGCACCGCCTATTTGCAATGTTTGTTTTAACTTATGTTTTGATTCTTTTTTTCCGATGATCTCCCAACGGGATGAATTAACAGTTGCTTAATCCAAACATGTGTTTTTTCCCTACAGCACACAAAAATGGTTCTGGACTTGCCCGTTTCCTTTTTCCAGACGCGTGTGTCTTCATTTCTTAATTGTCTTCGTGTAAAATGCAGGTACGTTGAAGTAATTGTTGCTGTTGTTGTTTGTTCTTCTTCGTGTTCTCAAGCCATCTCGTGTATGTTCGTCTGTCAATGTAAATGTGCTCACCATACTGAATTACCAGAGTTAATACCTAAACGTAATGTCTCACCACCCCCAACGGGTATAGGATACCGCTAAAAGCAACAGGAAGTCCTATCGATCGTAAAGGCATCTTTCTCTTGAAGATTCTTTAATAAAAAGTTGCTATCCAATCGTGAAAGGCAATCGTATGCCGAAAGAGCCTCCGAATGGTATAGCAATTGTTCGTTATCTCGCCTTCTGCATAACGTTATCTCGACTAGGCCACACAAGCAAAGTAATGATGTTATCCGGTTTTTGGTAAAAGATATTGTTTTCCCCCAATCGAAGATTCCTTTCAACGCGTGTGTTCCCCGATAGAACGATAACTTTGTTGAAGAGCTCTATGTTGGTTGATGGAATTGGAGCGTCTTCTCCCAGACGAACACACGCGTTGCAAATTTTAAAGGAAATGTATCTTCCCGACCAACGGTTTTACGAAAAGTAATGGCACATAGTCTTAATACGGCGGGGTTTGTTGGAAATGCTTTGAAATCCACTGATCACCACCTTCAACCACGTTTGTTTTGTTCCATTTTTCTAACTTTTAAAAGTAAACACACACATACGCGCGCCCCGTCCCCTCATTCGTACATTTTCTCGTTTGTTCACTCCACCGATGGTCACAGCAATCATTCAAATCCTCGCATATTATCTCACGTTCGCACTGAAAACTATCACACTACATCCCCACATTCATTCTTGACCATCCTTTTCCACATTCATCCCAATTCACGATTATTCTAAATTAATTTCCTACTATGCGACACTCTCCAGTGGAATTCTGCGACAGTTCTACGATTAGTTCTCCATAGGTCGTTTGCATTAAGTCTGGGAGGAGAGCTTACAAACGACTACTGTAGATGAAACAGCTTGAAGGCTGCAAGAGGAACCATCCATATCTCTGCAGAAAGAAGCTCTAATACAACATTTGTCGCTTATTGCAACCATCTCTTCGTCTTATTGGTTCTTCGTAATCATCTACCTTGTTCTCCCCCTTTCGATATCCCTGATTTAACTTTACTCTCTTCTTTCCAAACAAACCCCAATCCATATATATCCCCAGCCCCCCAAAACCCCACCAAAAGTTACCAATTCCAATATATTAAACTGGCAAGAAAAACTGCAGAGGAATTCGATTGAGTTGCTTTGCATTTGAAGTGCACGCATTCGGGAAGGCAGGCCACATCTTCGAAGACGCTGCTCTTGCGCTTGAAAGCGCCAGTCTCCACTCTCACAAATCCTGTCACAACTGCCCTCGTGTGTCTTGTGTCTCCGTCAAAAAAGTATCGAACAAATGTCAGCGTGTCTGAGATGATGCTGTCCTCCAATACATTTTGGAAACTCAGAGTAAGCATCAATGACGGGTCCATTGGCCGTTCAAATTGTTCGTGTGACCAGCTAAATGGAGGACCAGCGTACAGGTCGAGATCGGTTTGTGAGTTTTGGTTCGAAGTGTTACCACTTCTCCAAGCATTCTCCTCAGAACAGCTTTAGAATTTCAGTAGATGTTCGGCTTATTCCTGCAGTTAGCACTCCTTCTCCGATACGCCGCGTGCTTGAAGTTGCTCTAAAAGGTCTCATCTTACGTCGTTATGGAAACCTTATCCAACTCAATCATCCAGCAAGAATAGCAATAACCTTGAAGCATTCCACTTGTTTCATCGGTTGCCATTCTAATGTCCGGAATGATTTTCCTCCACAGGCAGACACATGACGTGATTGTTGTTGTTTTATACAAATTCACCTCAATCCATCTACAATCTCGCCTCAAATCGTTCATTTGTCTCTCAGTTTACTTCAGTCTGTCCCATTCCTTTCGCATCTCCTGTAATTATCTCTTTCTCTCTCTCTCTGCTGTTGTGGCATCGTCTGCTGCTGATTGTTAGTATTGCAGACTGTGGCTTTTCTTCTAACTTCTTTACAGTAATCGCTATATTAGCCTATATAATATGTACATTTTATGTTTTCCTTCTTTCTCCATTTCACCCGTCCACTCTCTTTAGCTTTGTTTTCCTTCAAATCATGCTCCTCTCTCTCTAGTGCGTTATCAAAACATGCGTCTCTCCTCTACAGTATGTTTCTCTCCTCGTTTCAGTTTTGTATCAACTGCTACCAAAAGTTAAGATTTGTTTTAATCTGTACTAGAAAACAAAACAACGACATATCGGTTTCTGGATCTGCATTGTGCTCGGATGGAAAGCATAAATCCCTTCCTGTGTCTGTTACATTTCTTGGACAATCTCCCTCAACTATGACTCTTGCCGCACTCATACACTTTCCCGCAGAACAGATTCTGCTGGCGCACGCTACGCAGTAGTGCACGCTAGCAGATAAGCTTTCCCACAGTTTACACGTACGCACACATTCACATATTCAACACAGTCATACATTCCCGGATTAGGAAGGAAATTAACGCAACGTTTCAATGTACAGGAATAGACCGTGTTTTTTTTTTTTTGCTTTCCTTCACCACTGTGCCACAAACACGAATGACACGAAAATCAGAAGGGAATTATCATAATACAAACAAAAAAGCGTCAAAACAAGTTGGAAGGAAGTACCCCTCCCCGCCTCTCCTCTTCCACTAACTATTCTAGATTGATTTTCCTCTTCGCTCATGCCGATCCAAAACAAAATCTTATCCAACAAGTTTTCATGTGTGTGTGTGAGTGCTTATGTTTTGTATTCGAATTTCCAACTTCGTATCAATGCATTCAAACGTAATTTTTGTGACCACTGGCACACCGTAACGTAATCTTTACATTCTCTTCCCTTTATCCATCACATGCTTAAAACCTTTCCCCTTGCTCTTATTTTGCAATCCCTGTTGTGCACCTAGTTCTTCAATGTGCACCAATGTTTCGATTACTTTCTCCCGTCTCTACTCCTCAGAAATATTAACCGTTCTATCTTATCTCACTTGCTTCCTCCCAGCTATCTCCTGGTATCTTCTTCCTCGCTTGCTTGTTGCTGATAATGTACGATAATGATTAATGATCTCGCGGTGCCGATTGTGGGAAGGGTCAAAGACAATGTATATCACCCTTTCCTGGGAGAAGAGAGAATGATGTTGGAAGGAGGATTAATGTCTGTGGGGTCTGCTAACCTTCACGTACATGTATATCCGAGCTACTTGTGGTCAAACTCGCTATTTGTTTTACGCCAAACATCGATAGAAAAGGTCGATTCGTGTAAAAATCAATATCGCAGTCGTTGGAGTATGATGACACCGCGCAACACACAAAAGAAGCACACGTATGTAGCACGCCGCAATAAAAAGCCGGTAAATTAAACGATCGATTGTCTAACGTTAAACGCAACCAGATTGAACAGAACGGCAACTGGTTAACGCCTCCCAATTCTTCATCATTGATGCACCATTCCTATTATCTGAGCCCTGAGCGTTCTTGAGCCTGACTATCACACAGCTCGCGAGTGGTACACGGTGCAGGGGAAAAACAATATACAATCGAACGAATGTTGTCCACTTATAGTAGAGTGCACAGCATACACAGCAGAGCATGTACAGGCACGTTTACCATGCCCCGAGATTGCTCGATCTAGCCGAAGAAATTTGTTTTTCACATTCAGCACAAGAATGAATCGTTCAGGCTTTTTTGCGCAAAAAAAAGATTATATCTTTTTTCATTCTTCCTCTACGCATACGAGCAGCATCAAAAAGAGGAAGTTTGCACGCGTTCGATCAAATGATATTGAACATTGGAACTATACTAACGGCTTTTGTCTGTTCGTTACTGTGTTTTGGATAGTACTTCTGATGGCTTTTCCTTCAATTTACATCCTTCATGATCTTCACAAGTGTGCACCGCGTGTTACTCGAATAATCATCACGGAGATCTCCGCGTACACTAATGTGTGCTGCGCGCTGCTCATCAAAAATTACTTCGGCTGTTTTAGGTTTTTTGGCTGTTGATTCTAATCAATTTTGTACAAATCGTTCTTCTCTTCTCCGTCTCCGTTTACTCTCCCATAATCTTAGCCCCGGTGGCTTACACCCCCCAAACGCGCCATCATCCCTCTCTCTTAGTTTTGCAATTAAATTTTATACATTTACCATTCTGATTTCTTGGATTTTTTCGACCGCTCTCTCTCGCTGTTCTCCCGCGCTATTCACACTCTTATATATCACACACGCACACATCCCGGGGTCCAACGTTCCTGTGTTACTTATTTACTAACGTTTTGCTCCTCTTGCGCGCTGTTTGGATCATCCGGTCGCGGTACGTACAATGCCGGATCGATCACTTTCGGGATGGGCTTAATTTCCGTGCCCAGCTCCTTCTCGATGCGGTGAAGATCGAAACGATCCTCATAGGTGATTAGATTGATGGCGATACCTATGGAACATACACACGTTTAATTACTGTCGAGAATTAAGAATTTCTCCACATATAGAGAACTCAAGAATGGGGTCGATCGAAATCTTAAGCTATGTTTCCTTCCTATGTTCCGTCAAATTAAAAAAGCAATCAAAAATAAATAGGAATAAGAAAAAAAAACACTTACCCAAATGTCCGAAACGTCCGGATCTACCGATTCTGTGCAGGTAGGTTTCTGCCATCTTAGGGAAATCAAAATTAATTACAACGTTCACAGCCTGTACGTCGATACCACGAGTGAAGAGATCGGAGCACACCAGATTCCGGCACAGACCCGATCGGAAGTCGTGAAACACGCGGTTCCGGTGGGCCTGCTGCATCCGGGCATGGATGTAGTAGCAGCAGTACCCGAGCTCGGTAATCTTTTTCGCCAACAGTTCGACACGCTGCGTCGAATTGCAGAAGATGATCGACTGGTTGATCTGCAGCTTCGAGAAGAGCGTGTTGAGACAGTGCACCTTCTGGCGCTCCTGCACGAACGCGTAGTACTGCGTGACACCCTTCAGCGTCAGCTCCTCCATCAGGTTGATCTCGTACGGATCGCGCAGATGCTTCTCCATAAAGTTCTTCACGCTCAGTGGGAATGTCGCGGAGAACAGCAGTATCTGGCGCTCCTTTGGCAATCTCATTATGACATGATCCAGCATGCCTTTAAAATCCTGCGACAGCAGCTTATCCGCCTCGTCTAATACTAGCATCCGGCACTGGGACATGTTGGCCACCTCTTTATCCATGAGATCGAGTATACGACCGGGTGTGGCAATGATCACTTGAACTGTTATGTGTGTGAGTGAGTGAGGTCGCACCAAGGGAAAACAAGAGTAAATGTCAAATTGAACCACGAATTTTAAAGGGAATGACAACAAACAATAAATATTTCTTGCTGCTAGGTAAAGGAAGCACAAATCCGCGCCTTTTAACAAAATGAAGCTCAAATTTTATCACAGGATGACAGACAAAGCTTTAGGTCAAGCAGAATGCCCTGCATTAGTAAAATGTGTCAAATGGATTTTCACATTTTTTATCAAGACTATTAGGAACCAATGTTACCAAGTCCAATATGGGAATAAAAGGGGAAATGGGATGTTGCTTAAACAGAACAATTGGAACCGTACCTTTCTGATAAATTCTCATGATATCATCCTTCAGATTCGTTCCACCGGTCGTCACCATGACGCGAATGTGCATGTGCTTTGCCAGCTCGATGCAGATCTGTGACGTCTGCAGGGCCAGCTCGCGCGTCGGCACTATGATCAGTGCCTGAATGTAGTCCTTGCTCGGGTCGACCTGCTCCAGTACAGGGATGCTGTACGCGCCCGTCTTGCCGGTTCCGTTCTTCGCCCTCGCCAGAATATCCTTACCGACCAACGCGATCGGGATGGCCGCCTCCTGGATTGGGGACGGTTTCTCCCAACCCTTCTCGAAGATGCCCATCAGCAATGGCCGTTTCAGGCAGAACTCCTCAAACTCGTTACCTCGGGTATCGGTAACATCCTGAAAAAGGTGAAATAAATGCAACATTATCGCAAACAATCATCCTTCCAATCGCATACACATTCTACTTACACTGGTCTTAATCCTAGTATCTTTGGGTGGTATTTTGAGTTTGGCTTTCCATCCCATGTCACCTACTTTGTTATTCTCGCTGTCAAAAGCAAAAACACAATCGTATTATTTACACATTATTATCACAAATATAAAGCACACATACCCTTTTTGGCTGAGATGATTATTTGAATTCAGCGTTTCAGTCATCATTACGCTGATAAGGTTTGAGTTTTGCTCTTTCGCTCTTGAACAATAGAAATTATCTTATTTGTGCTTCTCTCACACAACACACGCACAATGGTGGAAAAGTAGTTGTAGGGATGGTTGTTTTTTTTTTCAATAAGATGAGTATTGCCGTCTCACTTTCTCCGCTTGACACAGGACGTGCGCTGCTGCTGCTGTTCGTGTTTGCTCAATACACTTAAAATTAGGTTTTCACCTTATGCATCCACACACTTATGCTAAATCACTACAAATCTAATATTCACAAATTTTTGCTTTAATCTTAATCACTGTTTTGCCTGTCGTTAGCTAAGCAGTACTATCATCTGCTTGCTCTGGTTTGTACCGACCTCTCTTCTTCTGCACGGTGTTGCCACCGTCGACGCCACCGATTCAATGCTGAGGATACGCCGTAATTTCCTTTTTTGTTTACCGTATATCTCTTTTGTACGAATTATTACTGTTGCTTATTGCTGTTGCTGTTAGCAAAGAAGGAATTTTGCTTCACCTTCGTTCGAAACCAATCTCTGTTGTGTTCACGTTTAGCACAGTTTCGCTACACATCTAACGCTTCCTAGTAGCGTAATAAATTAAAAAGTCTTTTGTTCTCGTCCGTTAGTCATTAGCAGCTGTACGATTTTTGTTTTCAACTCGCTCGTTCTCTCAATGTCTGTTTTCTCACTATACCGCACACGTAACAATTTACCACACACTGTTATAAGCACGATAGTTTTGTGACTCTGATTGTGTTTTCGTGGGGGGTTATGTGTTGTGTGTACAAAATTGCACTGTAAAGTTAGTTATTTGGAATTCTTCTGCTGGAGAAGAATCGTTCCGTAGCGGAAAATTTTTCACCGAACTGGAAGAAATTGCACAACGCAACAGTGCTAAAGGAAGGCGACGATTCCTTTAGTTTGTGTGTTGCGGGGATTTTAAGCGGAAGCTTCGCTGTTTTAGCACCGAAATCTGGTGTTGTAGGGAAGGAGGCACGCGAACGCTGCACGAGGGATAAAGTACCACCGCAGGATGCCAAACGTGTGCACACACTAATATGCTTGTTTCCGAACAGGAATTTCGCTTTCTAGTAGGACAAATGGTAAAATTTGCTGTTTTTTTTCTCGCGCTCACAAGCACACGCACGCACTCACGGCTCGCTTTAAGCGGTCGGGTGGTTTGGCTATTTCTTTTTTCAACTATCGCTCGTCGTAACGCCGCGCGTTTTGGTTTTCTCGCTCGATCCGGATGCTTCCTTATCCTTCAGAGGGACGTGAGTTTTCTGTGTCAGAATTCACTTTATTCGTATTTACTTTTTCAGGATAATTCGCTACAAATGGAAAATAAAACACAAGAAAGCAAATCATTAATTTGATATTTTCAAATCGGATTAATGTATAATACATAACTACTCATCGAAGCTTTCCACCAGTTTAACGTACAATACTCCGTCACGGCACCGTGACAATGGTCATAACCATTTTTGGACAAAAAGAAATGAAAAGCGTTCACTTTTCGAAAGACGACATCCAATAATCAACACTTCGCTACATTCGATGTCTTTTAAAAATATAAAAAGCCCATCTCTCTTTCATAAATTCTACAAATTCGTGTACGTTTGTTCCCCTGTACCTACGTGCGTGTGTGTGGGTGTGCGTACACGTTGCCGTGTGTGAAAAGTGCAACACGTTCATGTGGATGGCATACATTCTTCCATCATTTTTTTCGGGCAACATTTTAATGGCAGATTCAAATTTGCCAAAACGGACGCGCGTTAGATAGTGGACATGTTGGTGTGTTTGTGTACGTACGCATATGGTTTCGGCCATTGCAATGATGGTTGTGTCGCAACCACAGGCGAGAAAGCTTTGCGCGTTCCTCCTGCTACTTCCCCCTACCACCGCAAAAGGGAGGAAATACCTCTTTTGTGACCCACTATTTTGCCACAATCCGCGAATCGAGTTTTTTTTTTGTTGTTGCTTCGTCGTTTATTTCATCCACCTATCAATGTGTGAGAATGCGTGCTACGCGTACATCGGAACAAAGTCAACGCCACGGGAGGGCAAACACAACCTCACATTTTAACAAAAATCCATTGAACTGTAGAGCTTAGCTTCTGTACGTGAATGCCGTATTGAAATTGTTCAGCATTGAAAGAAGGACAAAATGCGTTCTCTACTAGCAACATTCTGCTATTACAATTTTACTGTAAAATTTCCCCTTTTCGGTCCTTGCGTATAGTTTCATTTCTGTACCATGACCGAAAGTGAGGTTATGTGTACGCCTATCTTCAAGAGTGTGTTACCAAGCCAACATGGATGCTGGATTTTTCTGATACCGAACTACACTAACCGCCTGCTTGTGTCCTTGGCGAATAAGCAATATGCAAGGCGTCCTATAAACGAACTTGTTTCAAGAAGCGACTCGTAAAAACTTATCACCACGTCACAGCAATCCTTCCTTCACCTATTCCCATAGCTCGAACTCTTCTTCACTGTTACGTTTTCACACCCTACCCTTTACCCTTTGATGGCAAAAATTAAACGCCCCACAAGTTGGCCAAAATCATCAATTCCTTTTTCTTGATGAATTTAAGCATGCCAACCTAAAAAAACGCCCGAGGAAGTGTGTTCGCCAAGCAACACCCAAGCCACCATCATTTCTCATGATTCGTCCACCATTGTGAACCTACCACAGGTAGCGGAACTTTCTCTTGGGTAACACACAATGAACCCTGCGAAAAAGGCATCGGATTTATACCGTCCCTTATCAATAAAATCCACACTGCACAGGCAGCCAAATTCCTTGTCGAAATGACCTTCGCCGGTGACGAAAAGCCCTTAAAACATTAGGCGTTACGTCGCACTTTGTCCAAAAAAGCCTGTGTGTGCCTCAACAGCGTACAATGACGGCGGCTGCCATTGTACAAAGCGAAGCCGAAGCGACGATGAAGTCGTCCATTTTTCGTCGGACGAAAAAACGTGTTTTAGCGAAATGTAATCCATTTCCCGTGTTGAAAACTAGCATCCCCTAAACCTAGTGCGCTAAGAATTACCTTTTTTATGATTCCGCTTCTTTCGCTCGGTTATAATTTTCGCTGGGAAATATTTTTTTTCACTTGGAACTTTTTCTCTCCTTTGCTTCTTTCTCGATTCGCCAACAATTCTATACTGCGTACAGTCGGGCACTTTTGTGCTCGACGCTCAAAAGGCTACTCGAATCCGATGCTCGACAAAAAGGTTACCGCTGAAGTAGCGTCTACACGTGCAGCAGTATTCCCATCAGGCAAATTTTGACAATTGAGTTTTTCAATCATCTTTACGACAAAATACACGGAAAGCTATGGTAAAGTTAATTTTACAATCACATTCTCAATTTTGCGCGTACATTCCGTTTATCTTTAAAAGTTTATAGATTAGAAGATTTAGAAGTACTCGGTTTGCGAGGCGAACGAAAGCACAGCGTGTTTGCGGGAAAAAGAGTTGCAGAAGTACGTATTTAATAGCGATAAAAGAACTTCGAGAAGAAAGCTGGATATTTCATCGATTGAGCTGACATATACACAATCTATCGGACACTAAAGTAACCAGGAAAGTATCAATAGCGAACTCCTCGAGGCCCCGTCATGGTTCCCCTTGGTCATTGCTACAGTCTGTCTAATCTACATCAAGCGCCTTTTAGCAGCCAAATAGGCGCATGTCAGACGACTAAAGGGTATGACGTTTGCAGATTGGGAATTTAACAAATTTTTCTTGTTTTTGTTTTTTTTTTAAATTTAAATACCTTAAATGTAGTCAATCATTTTTAATTTGGTATCAACAAAGAATATTTCAAACATTTTAAAAAAAAATCATATTATTTTGTTCAACCTGGTCTAATGCAATGTCATTTGAGAGACCGATAGCTATCCCACTATGCTGACTTTTCTTCAGTAGTAAACAAATCCCGAACTTTTCACACCCGTGCACCTACCACCATCATGGCTATTTTTAATAAAATTCAAATTGTTCTCGGATTTTTGTCCCTGCTGCATGCGGCATACTCTGCCGCCCAGCGTAAGTGTGTCTCCAGCTGTGGAAATAAGCTTCCAGTTACCAATTTCCTTGTTTCCCATCTTTTCAGACCGGGCATATCTGCGAATCACGGAACAGGAATTTTCTCAGCTACCGATCGATGTAAGTATTGTGTCCCGCCGCGTGCGTTTACCAGTGTTTTGCTCTTAACCTTTTTCTTTTGCTTCAATTTCACTACAAAACAGATAATATTTCAAGCGATTGCCAGCTTGATCTATATCATCTACAACATACTGCAGGTGGTGGGTGATTTCAAGGAAATCCGTGCGGCCGTCGATCTGCAGGCCAAATCGTGGGAAACCCTATCAAACATTCCCTCGTTCTACACCTTCAATCACCGTGGAAAGGCATTGTCGCCGGTGTACGAGCAGCCAAACCCCGACGGATATGATCGCTCGTACACATCGGAGTCTTATCTGGATTAGTTTTCTTCCGTACACCATATAACAAGCTAAATAAACGAGCTCCACGTGGTAGGACATCATGGTGTTCGAAGCGTGCTATAACTGACAAACACATACACTTTAACTAATTTCAGAGTATTTCTTCATACCTTCATATTATTTTATTGTCTTTGCCGTTCCACACGTTCGCCCTAACTAATCGTTACACACTAAACCCGCGTTTTTCGTTTGTCGGAAAACCTGCCTATCTAAAAAATCTCGTACATGGCACACTGGTTGTTGGATGACCCGCAAAACGTTACGTACAATTTTTAATTGACTTCTCTATTGCTTCCAGTCCCACGGTATGCATACCGTCCCATCCGTCAGTACGGAGTAGTACGTCGTAATGGTAAGATTCAAATCGGCTAGCTCTAGCGCATCCTTCTTTTCCTGTGCCAGCAATTTCTCCAGACACTCGATCATTCGATCCGGTGTGACGGAATCGTCCTTCGTAAGCGATAGCAACCGGAACTGTGCCACACATCGTGCATGCAGATCTCGTTCGATGTGTTTATGACGATCGTATGAGCTTTGCTTTTCGAGCGCTTCCGCCAGATGGTTGGAAAGAAAATCTACCAGCAACGAACCGGGACATGTCGCTGGTACAATTAGCTGCCCGGTGGGACTAACCATCAGTGGGCCAGCTTCCGATTCCACCACCAGCTCGAACTGTGACAGATCGATGGGCCACGACTTGGGGAACTTTGATTTCCCGAGGTAATCCAACAGTGCGGTCGTTATTTTGCGCAAATGCGATGCGTACGCCATGGCTTGCGCTTTTGGCATAAACTTTCGCCGTCCGATACGAATGTTACGTAGCACTTGGGATAACGCATACTCGTACGCGGGCAGTTTGCTCAGGTAGCTGTCGTGTTTATCGATCGTTTTGATGAGCTAAGAGAGATGAGACAAGAGAGGGCAGGAAATGAATAACACGATCAAAAAACGTTTCCTTTTTCGTACTCACTTCCAACCAGTTTCGCTGTACATCGCCGGTAAACAGCATCACGTGCCCTTCAAGGCTAACACCCGTAAACGCAGCAAACACAAGCGTTCTATCCTTCAACCCATCCAGCGCCCCCGGATGCAATTCGGCCAGCTTTTCCAAACTTTTCAGGCAACCCCGAAAATGTTCCACATTCCAGCCACAATCGTAAATTATCTTACGCAAACCCAACCGTTTCGTAACATCCTCCCGCAGCTTTTCCACTTCTTCCTGCAATTCCTGGACGGCTTTCGTGCGTACCGTTGCCGTGACGACATGCTTCCGCAGCCATTTCCTGTACCAAACAGAAACATTAAACGTGTTATATAACTCGATCGCGGTTGCAAAAATAGGACATACATACTTGAGCGTTTCGTTTTCGCGCACCTTCTTGATCCTGAACTGGAACAAATCAAACTCCTTCTCGAACGGTGAATCATCCTCGTTGTCATCATCATCTTTGCCAAAGTTGTGCTCCGAACGTTTCCGATAGTAAAACGATTGCTGGTACTGCTGCTGAAAGCCTTCCTCGTACGTGTTGCTGGATGTGGTTTGGTTCGGTGAGCTATTTTTAGTTGCGGGCATCTTATCCACGTACTCCGTCGATAGGTTGCAGGATTCGAGTATACGGCGCAGTACCACCTTGGTATCGATCGTACGTTCCAGTGGTACTTTCACGAGATTAAATGTGCCCCTATCTTGTGGTGCGTTCGATGCTCGTATGTAGAATGGCAGAGTCCGTGGTGTCGAGGGAAGCACCCGTTTCTGGCTGAGCAATGATTCCAGGTGGGCACTGAGCAGCTTTAGTGAATCTTCGTTCACCTGCCGTTGCTGAGGGTAGCGTCCGAACAGATCCGGATGAACGGCAAAGTAGAAGGGCCTTAGAGCGGTTGCCACTTCGGACGAACTGATCATCCGGCGCAGCAAAAATGTGCTCGGAACGGTATATAGACACGCGCTGAAACTATCAAAACATTTCGATTAGCAGGGGATAATAACAACGTATTTTCTTTGAAATCACAAAACATACCATTTTGGGATGGAAATGTACATCGCGAGCCGTTTCACAACTTCCCGGAGAAGGTCTATCCTGTTACGACGGAGAAACCCCCTAATCCGCCGAAGTTTGTCAACAAATTCCCCCAATAATAAACCCACCCTGACAGCTGACTGCTGTCAAACGACGATTTGAAAGTTGTGTATACTACCGAGTTCAGTACTACCTAAAGTGTTTTTGAATCTCACCGGCAAACGCAGCTCCGAAAAACAGCTGATTTGCAATTTGTTTCTTTCTTTTCAAACTAAATAGAAATGATTTTACATCCATATCTTGATTGTGTAAACGTTGGTGTAAAGTGTATTCGGAAAAACTGGTTTTTTACAGCGTGATTTTCACAAATAACTCTAGCTCATACATTCCGTACGGGGTGGTAAGCACATCGAATCTACAAACTAGGCAAAATATCAAAACAATGCACACTCTGGCCAATAGTAAAATGAGTTTCATTTGTTAAAAACGTGTGTCTCGGTGCATCCTGCACACAGGCACTAGATTCGGTAAGAGAATTCCGTGCGATTACGCTTTCGCGTTGATAAATACACTCGCGCGCCCATTTGTAAAGCTATCCCTTTTCGTTTCTTTTTCGTTATAAGGCGGTTCTTCAGTGTACTGATTAAGGTGGTTCGCATCGTTTGGATTAAAGGTGGTTAAAAAACTGGGGTTTCTTTTCCCCTAAACATTATTACGTGCTATTATAAACAACGGAACAACGAGGAGTGTTCCAAAACTACGTCCGAAGAAAAAAGCCCGGGATCGTAGTTTCCATTACGGAGGAAAAAGATACAACACGGACTACAACAGTTTACACGTTACACGGGTAAAAAGAACGTTAACATCTACACACGAAAAAAAACATCATACTGGGCTAAGTGTTGCTAAGCTGTTGCACTTGGGCGCTTTGAAATGATTTGTCTCCCCGGGGGACGATTGTTAAGACTTTGCTGGTGCTGCTGCTGATTGCTTCGTATTTAAGCGGTTAACGTCGAAACCGTTTGTTGCTGCTGCTGCACTTGGACGGTACGTGAGCCTTGGGCGATTTCACCCGCACGGACACTTTTGAACTTAAGGAACGCATCCACCCCGTACCCGATCATGGCACAGTACCCGAAGAACTGCAAGCAAACAATAGAACAAACATTAATTCGCTTCTCGTTATCGAAGGCATCGTGTACTTACGGCTGCTGCCTGAAATGCTTCGATGCTGGTTGCGGCCGCCACCGAGGACGCTATCATGTACAGTACCGCCCAGGCGGCACAGAAGTACAGCTCTATTTTTAACCAAGGGATTTTGTGAAACTTTTCACACACATGAAACAAGTAAAAGACAAACATGATGCCGCTAAACCAAAACCCAAGCATTGCGTTCGTGTTGAAGAAGGAACCCTGCGGCCGGTAGCTGAAGTACGAAAACTCGATGCAGATGAACCCGATCAGATTGAGCACGATGCACACAATCTTCACGATGCCCGGGATGGTACGGACGTACTCCGGGTCGTACCGTATGTACGGCTGGACAACGGTTTGCTGCTGCGTCACGGTGGCAGTTTGCGTGAATTCACTCATGTTTTACTGCCGTTTCTAATAATACACACACGGATAATACTTCCAAACGCAGCTGGACCGATCTAAGGAGACGGAAAGCACAAAGCAATATAGGGTAAGAACAAAATCAATAATGCTTGCGAAAACATTTTTGTCGATTGTATCATTATAGTGATTCAGGTGGCAGAAACTTATGTTTATGCCTGTGGGAAATAACGTTTCGATTACGTTGTATCAGAGGAAACGCAAACACGGGATCCAAATGAATAGCGACCTTGAGAGTGCGGGGTAGTCGTCAAACCACCTGCCATCGTTTAGCGACCGGTTGATAATGTGCGTTACGCGCGCGCTATGTTTTATTCTGGGATTTAGGTGCGGTCCCACTTCTTGGGCCACACATATCAAGTTTAAACTTAAGGGCATCACAAACGCACACGCACCACGCAAATGCTCGTGGGAGGGCCTAATTTAATAATAGGGATTAAATTGAATTAACTCGCCGGCATGAGTTCGCTCGGTGAACACTTTCGGTTTCGAATCGAGTTTAACGATGCAGATGATTTTCTTCTGAAACTTCCTTCTTTTGCAATCAAAAGACGCGTCCACATACAACCAACTATAGATGACTCAAATAAGGTAACGTTCTTGTCGCACACTTTCTTGATGCTGATGTCACGAATCTTGCCCCTTCCACGCACCAGAGAAACGGAGTTGTAAATGTATGAGCTCACCTAGCAAGAATCGATGCGCGACGTTGTCCCGAAACGACCGTTTTTTTTTCGATTTGTTTTGATTTCACCGAAAACCCCCTTTTTTCTATCACACTTGTTGAGGGCGCTAAAACTGGTGCGTCCCGTGCCCTGGTCAAGCTTCACAGCACGCAGCAAACGAAACGTCCATCGAGAATGTGACTGTTTCTCGTCTTCCAATGCAACGCAGACTTTCACTTCGCGGACGTCGATGAACGATGGACGAGACACGGACACTAGACCATTCGGTTCGTACGCATGGCACGAAAGCACGCACGCACGCCACGCGCAAAGGAAAGGGTTTTGTGTGGGGTCGGTCGGTTGGTTGGCCGCGTTGTAAATCTGGTGTCGGGTGCACACGAAATCATAAAAAATTTAACACCCAAAACACGGTCGATGGAGAAGCTGCGAACACGTTCTTGCAGCCGTTTTTGTTGTATTCGTGTCGCTTTTTGGAGGCGTATTTTGTGCGAAACTAATATCCGTTGACCACCCTCTATCACACTTTTCTTTTGCGATTACACTGCCCGCCTTCAGCGACACGAAATCAACATGCACTGTTTTTTTGTTTGCTGCTGCTTGTGTGGACACTTCGGTAGATAATGAAGAAAATAAACAAATCACTACGTGCGGTCAAAGGGACATTTAGAAAGAAATTTAAATGTCAATTGAATGTTATGTTAGTATTTTATTTTATTCATTTCAATAAAAAATTAAAAAGCTAAAAAGTTTTTGTTTTTAAATAATATGATACGGAAAATAAAGAAATATGTAGCATTATGAGTATTTTTTCCCATAAATTCAATACTGACTTACCATTGTTGCAGAGACGTTAAACAGGGTTCGTCAATAAATTTGAACTAGTACTTAATTTTTGGAAGTAAATTTATTTTATTGCACTTTTTCTATTAGGTAGAAATGTAAATTGGAGTTTCCTTCGCAGAATTAAATAAAAAAAAAACACCAGGACGATTTTTATCTCAAACAGTCTTCATGCAATTACCAATGAGGCAGCTAGTTCTTATTAAGCGTAGGAGCTGCTTTAGGCGTCGGTCTTGTTTTACAACAATTTCGAATTGAAGCTGAATTTTGTTTTATTATTGTAGCATCTTTTTTTTCTATGGAACTACAAACACAAGAGGGATTGGCGGGTGCCCGCTCCTTTCCTATGAGAATGGACCGTCCCAATAATATTCAAGGGAAGATCTATTATGAGCATGATTGTAGCATCGCTTTTGTTTGCTTATTTATCTGCCTGCTTGCAAATAGCAAGTCTCATTTCGCTCGAAATGATGATTCGGCCAGTTGCAATTCAGTTACATCTTTTGCGCTATCAAGTGGGAATTAGGTCGGTTTATTTGTATTTCCGCTCTACACGAGCGTTTAAATTCCAGGAGAAAATTAACATAAGACGTCTGTGAACAAAAGGCAAACCCGGCCATCACTTCACAATATCATTCCGTGCCAACACCCCCAGAAACACACGACGCGTATTTCCCAACTGTGTTATTCCCAGACCGGTTGTGTTGTGTGATCGCTACAGGAACTTTTTTGTTGTTTGCTTTCTCAAAAGTCTGAAGCCATGAAAAGTTGACCGGTGGTCGGCTAGTGGCCAAAAGACTGCAGTCCGTTACTCATCGCGTAGGAAGTGGCCCATACTCTACCACTCCCCTACACAATATGTATCAACGAGCGCAAGAAGAATCAAGATTTCCGTCGGTTTTGTTTATTTAGCAGCGAACATGTGTTTCCGTGTGGGAGACGAGTTGCAGCTGCAAATGATCTATCGAGGTGCAAGTGCACGGGCGAATTGGTAATTTAAAGGGGTCTAAATGTCACACTGGGATTTTTGCTCCACTACAAGGAAATTTATGCAACAGACTGACGAATGCGTTGTATTTTAAAGAAAAATTAAGACGGATTGCAAAAAATAGAAAAATATTGAATTACAAACACTTTATCTGTTTACATTGATATAATATCGAGGCTGTTTCTTTGAAGTTCGATCCTTCTTGCTTAAACAGCTTATGAGCAGTTTGCGTACAACCACGTTGCTGGATCGAAGAGTAACGAAAAGATAAATGACCTTAGATCTGTTCAAAAACGAGTATCTTTTTAATGTAAACATAGTAGAGAGAGGAACAACAGCAAAAAATTCAACCATCTGCTCACCACCATTCTGTCTGGCACGGTCGTTCCCTGCTTCTGGCCGGATTTGAGGTTGAGTGGAAATCGTTGTTAAAACAAAAAAGAAGAAAAGCAACGCCCGTAACCTCCACGATCATCCCGACTCACCTCCGGGAGTGTGTAAATGGGGTGAATACGCTTTTCATCACCTTGCCCCGGTCGATCGTTTCTGTGCGGCCGTTTGGAGTTTTCCGGCTGCACACCACGCTGCCACGTCACGCTCATCTTGAGGTTTTATTTTCTCGCACCATACCGTGAATGTATTAATCACTAAATAAACTTCATGTCACAACGTTATTTTAATTAGTGTTGGTAGAAAAAATGGTTAGAAAGATACCTACAGAACGATGGATAATGTAATTAAACATCCACATGTTTTTTAGCGCCGGAAAGGAATGTTCTTGTGTAAACATTTAAATGATCATATTACACGATCAGGTTGGGAGGGAAAACAGATCGTGTTTTTTTTTTCGTACACTAATAAAACCGAATGGTTTGATTTATTGTGTATGTTTTGCAGAAATCTGTTCTATAATCCACACTTGATCGTTTCCACTCTCCAGTAACACCTTCTGCTGACCTTAACCCATCCAGAGTGTGACACATTTCGTGGTGAAAACAATTTTATTACACTTCCTCCTTACAGAGCCGTACAACTGACGCGTCCCTGGAGAAGTTATTACTCCTGTCTCGGGGCCATTCACAACCGGCCGCCGGCTAACCGAGAGGGAACGAATTACCTACGTGCACGCTTGGAAGAGTAAAATGTTTCCAACCTGACCATTACTACTAAGCTCACGCTCTACCACCGATGGACTCTCCACCTTGAGGAATGTCTTCATCTTTTGTATACCGTTTGAATACATCCCTGAACCTGCCAACTGCCGACCCGGGACTGCTGGAACGTACGTGCAAAACCGTGAACCTTTAGTGCCGTTCATTGTCGGAAAGGGATGTATAAATTAGCGCTCGGCTAGCCGCAGCTAAAACCCCATTATAAGCCAGGACAGGAAAAACGGCAACAGGCAGCAGAAGCAGGAACGTGGAGAATGCGCCATTACAGATTTATTTTTCCCCTCCATGCGAAGTGAAGAAGTTTGCACGATCTTTATTATTAGAAGAGTTGCAAGCACTAACCGGTACATAGGAATACGTAGGCTTAAGCGTGGAATTTGTTTTAGTTATAGCCCGCTTTGCACAAGCAAACAATCGCCAGCAGCCGGGTAATGGTTCGCTTTGAAGATTAAAAGCAGCAGCATTGTGGGGGTTTTGTTTTTTTGTTTTTTTTTTTTGTTTTGAAACTCACCGACTTGTGGAGAAACCCTTTTTCTGGGATTCAAACATTCCTGATCGTGTATTAATTTTTAATACCATGAGTTTCAAAATTGTTTGTTGATGTGGGCTTGAACTTTCTATGCTTTTTTCAATTTTATGTAATTTATTTCCTTTTATAATTATTGCAGTAGATATTAAACGCAATCATCAAAACATAAGTGAAATAATTTAAAATAAAACTGTCAGATGTATCCGTACTGAAAGTTTTGTTGGAAATGTAGAGCTTGAAGTGGACTTGAATTCTATATTTTTAGCGTCGTGATGCTACATGTTCTTAAATTATCGTATATTTTATTAAACTTCAATTTTAATAATTATTATATGATATTAATTATGTAAATAGTCTTCATTACGTCAATTTTAATGAATTAGAGTATAAATTACAAGTAAAAAACAAGGGAAAATATAAAATAAAAGGAAAAAACCATTCTTATTTAATTTAAAGTAAAAATGTATCATTTGCCTGTTTTTTTACCTCAAGCACAATTCAGTTTATTTCGCGATAGCAGTCTGAAATTTGTCACAATCTTTATGTCATTTTACTACCGCAATTATCGTAAAAAATGCTATTCCTTAGAGGAGTGTTTTCTGTCCAGCATTTTCATATGATCTAGTCCCAAGTGTATTATTCTCTTGTCCAGACAAACCGAAACGAAAGAAGAGCTTCAAAGCGTGTACAAAACATTTATGTTGAGAACCTTAATGAGGCCTCTTCGAACAAAAACTGAATTTTGAACGGCTTTGCTAATAATGATACAATTTTTTGCAAAATTTGTAAAAAGTAATAAAGAAAACTAATTTCAAATGAGATGCTTTTTATATTAAAACATCATAAAATGCATGCACGTAAATATTATCCAACAAGGCGTTATCTCGCCTATTGATTTAATTGTAAAATTGTTACAATTACAATGACATCCCCCAAAAAAACCCCTACAAGACGCTTCAACCTTCCAAAAGCACCTTGTCCAAACCGATCCCTTGAAACACTTCACATATTACCTTAATCTGCATCATCCGTTCGGATCATCAGCAGGAAAAAGGGACTACCATACGGTTGTGTGTGATGTCCATAAAACATTGCCCCTGTTCAAAGAAACATCCACCACCACCCCGAAGCCCGGATCATAAATCATTTCACCGTTGACCGTTATAACAGCTTCTAGAGCGTGAAGCAAAGAAAAAAATAAAATAAAACAAAACGGAACAAATTGTCTTTTCATAGTTGTAGTTGTTTTTGGCTTGGCTGTACTTTCATTTTTTTTTTCTGCGCCGCTCAACGAATACGAATTAAACCATTATAAACACACAAATGTGAAACAAACAAAAAAAAAGCACAATCTCACTTCATGGCGGGATGTTCGGCCGGAGGTTGAGTCATTTTTAGCTGGCATTTTCCCGCTATTGGAAAATGAAGGAGACGAAAATAAAAAAACAACTAACGAACATCGAAACGGTTAGCCCTTGGGGGGTGGGTTTGGCCTGACCTGCCGTAAGCGCGCCAAAACACGCCGCTTCCAATGTGAGCATAAGCTACTCTCGCCATTTTTCTTCCGAAGCGCTCATTGAGATGATCCTCTGCGGTTTACTTTCATTTATTGGCGGTAAATAAACACTCTCATTGATGGTCATCGGATGTACGTGTCTGTGTGTACACTGACCATTACAGTTCGATATAATTTTCTTACACGGTTTAACATGCATCTTCGTAAGCGTTCGGGAGCACGAGAGAGAATGGGCGAGTGTTTAAGAGTGCATTCTTTCCGCTTTACTTGTCGTGTACCGTTCGTGTGTTCGCTCTTCGGAGTCGAGTTTGAATTGGCACGCTTGGCAGACAAGATTTATAGAAAGTAGAACACAACCAAAAAGAATATATTATATTCATTTATTTTTTGTTTGAATTAGCGTCAAAAGAGCGCAAACACACAGAAAAAGGATGCTCCTAAGCGTAGGGCGATTTTATTTGCCGTAAACGTTACGTTCCGCTCGTACACCGGTTCTCAGTTCAATCTGGTGCTCCGGGTCGGTAGCATCGTGTTGTGCTGTTTGAAGCAGACCACGCACGTTACGGTTTGCAGGCAAAGTGTGACCAGCTTCTGTGGTCGTCCCGCCAAAAACAAGCCGTCCGTTAGCGTCTAGTGGAGTGGAAGCTAATTTTTACCGTGTACCTTTTTTCGGGTTTTTTATGTGTGTGTGAGAAAAAAAAACTGTTGCATTAAATATAATCAGATGGTTAATTGTTTCAAAGGAAAAAAAGAAAACATACTTTTCAAGGATCGTTTAATTCCGTTACGCGGCACTGTTATTTAGTGTAGGTTCAAGCGAAACAGAAAAATCTTCTACCCCACCACACCATCATTCCCTGTAGCGGGTTTTAGTGTCCAACCCCGCTTCAGTGTCAGACGACCACCACCGGTGGTGGTCATCAATCAGTATTATGTTTAATTAGTGCGAGGACAGCTGCGGGTTCGCGCGTTTCTGAACCTGAAGCCGAAACCGAACGTGATCCATCGTGTGCGTGTGACCGAAAAGTGCCGGTAAGTGTGGGGTGGTTTGGTGGATCAACTGATAAGTGATACCCCACCCGTACGCTGATGCTGTGATAGAACCATTCTAATGCGCTTCTAGACACCCGAGTGCCACGTGTGCTTTTGTAGCAATGCGTTTTTTCGTTGGTGCATCCTTGCTGTCGGCTGTTGACCGTGAACCGACCGAAATCTGACATTGAGCAACTCGCTGCATCCCAGCGGCAGGCACTGAGCACTGCATTCCATAGCCAAGTAGTGACAGGTGAGCACAGCGATGCACATACAAGTGTATACAAGGGTAGTGTGTATTTTACGCCAACAAAAGGCGCTTATATTGAGCATGTTCGGGAAAATTGGAAACAAACAACCGTTTATCATCTGTTGCTGAACGTTGCGGATGATTCTGCGGATACGGATTGCGGATCGGTTGCTCCTTTAGGTTCACCTTTACGGGCAACAGCATTTTCTTGCATACTTTGCTGCTGGCAGTGCAAAAGACTGCGGCAGTGAAGCGCTTTCATCCCGAACCCCATCACCATTTTGTGGATGCGTTTTCCGAACCGCTTTGTTATGCGTATGCGAGTGTTTCACGTGCACGTGCGGTACGTACACGTACGAACAACTTGAGGCAGGCTTCGAGACTCTGTCTCGAGCATAAATCATGATTTCGGTCAACTTCAGCGCTCCGGAATCTTATCGACCGTTACGGGTGGTCGTAAGGGGCAACCGGGGAACGGCAACAAATCAGGAAATGAAAAAGGAAATACGGCTCTGCGGGTTGTGAAATTTCTTGCGAATAAGTTTTTCGGCCTTCGTCCGTGGAATGTGATGGAGACGCCTGGTGTTTGGTGAGAAATTATCGGACCACCAGGCGTCTCCATCGTATTTTCGTGTGGATGGAAATGAGACAAAAAGTACGAAAAAAGCCACGCAAGTGTTATTTATTTGGCATAAATTAACCTGTAATTAATTAGTATCATTACAACAAAATATACAAAAAATTATTACAGTTTGTTATATATTTTTTTATTTTATCCATTGTATACACACAACCCCATCCAACTAATTAATTTAATTTATTCATTTATATTTCTTTTGTTTGTTTTTATTTCAAAATTTGTTTCATTATTTATTTATTATTTTATCTATTTTTATTTATTATTTACTTCCTTTTTATTAATTATCTATATATTGGTTATGTAACATTTATTTATTGTTGGGGATGGATGGTTATCATGGTTTCACACGACAGGACAGTTTCAAAATCCCACTCGGATCGATTTTCCGTAAGCAGGCCTAGGTATCCTGTTGTTGGAGATAAATTACAGTCAAGCAAATTAGAAATGGTACGAAATGACTTCTTGAGTTTTTAGTACCATATAGAAAGAAAATAGATTAATTGTTATAATTATTTATGTTTAATTAACGATTTGTCTATTATTAGGGGCGGTCCGGTGGCCGAGGAGATAAGCGGCGCCGGTCTCATACGGCAGGACCGGGGTTCAAATCCCATCTGGACCGTTCCCCCGTAGTGAGGACTGACTATCCAACTACGTGGTATTAATAAGTCTCGTAAGCCAGAAATGGCAGGCATGACCGAGTAGGTCGTTAGGCCAAAGAAGTCTATTATTCCATTTATTCGCTGTTTTTCGATTTTTATTTCCTTCCTAAATATTTAACAAATAAAGAAACCAAATTCCTAATGAAAAAGTAAATCAATGCTTAGAATAGGATAGGGTGTTAGTGCAGGAATTGAAAGGTCGAGAATAGAAGCATGAAATTGGGTGTGAGTTATGATAGAATACCTAAAATAAAATTTATATAACCCAGATATCTAACCAATGCAACAGATAAAACACGTGTCCCATCCACAAACCACAAGGCGCCTCCATGTGCCAAAGGAAGCACTGCACTGTCAATTCCATCCGCCACCTCGGAGGGGGTGGACGATGTTTTAAATTTGTCTTCCAATATATCATCCAAACAGCTGCTAGTCGTTTCTGTGGTTTTGCGGCGTTTGGAAGAGTGAGCTTGCAATTCCACGGCAAACTTTGCCGATTGTTTACCAGAAGCTTATTGCGGTTTGATTCCTACAAACAAACAAACGAAATCATAAACCCAACAATGACGCGCAATCACCAGAATGTCTGAATATCACCAAACGTGGCGGACATTAAATTATTCCTATTTACTTTTGTACCGTCATTATTCCACTGCGGTCGGTAAAATTACCTTCGTATTTTTATTTTGTTGCTGCGGTAGGTAGGATGGGTTTTGTCTGTATCTAATTAGTCTATGTTTCGCTTACAATTCATCGCCAAATTAAAAAGAAAAACAAGGGGGGATAAGCGGTGCAAAATATCCGGCAACCAGCGACATTTAAGTTGTACACTGGCGTACTGGCTAAGTATAGCCTTTGCGTCTCAAAATAACAAGATCAAGCAACGCTGCTCGGCAGCCGGAATGGTAAGGAATGCGCGATCAGCAGATTATAACCGGACCGGTTTTCGGTTTCTGTGCTGCCGGTTGTTCGCGGTTGCACGATTGTGATCAAATCGTGCCGTTTTCCTCAATCCTTCCCAGAAATAGAGCAACAAAAAAAAAGGATACAGCGGCTTTCGGCTGTTGGTTAGGTGAAAATAATTTGTTATTAAAAGATCTTTTCCCTAGCAAAAACGTGCCAGTGGGTGAGGTGGGGCAGAAGGGTGGGTCGTGTTTTTCCCTTACACCCTCTCGATCGCTTCTTAACGCCCGCCTCGAGGGTAGTGGTACTCTTGAAATACAATTTCATTCATAAATTTTGTCGCGGATCTTCCGCGAACACCGGATGAACGTCGGTGGGTGGTTTGAAGGCCGCTTGCGTTGTGTTTGTGTGTTTGGGCACGTGTGTGTGATCCAGTAAACGATTGGGGGAGATCTGTAAGAGATCTTCCGTTCCCATCCTGCTTGCCTTGGTGGCAGATGATCAACCCTCACTATATCTGCCGCGATCTGGAATATCACGGCAACACCCGGTGCTCCAATCGGGCCATCTGCGTTGAAGCTACAGGTTGTGTAAATACCAAGAAAACAGATCGCGAATATGTAAACCACGAAAATCCCCCCAACGAAACAGACATCGACCCAAGCAGGTAATAAGAAACAAAAACAACCCAACTTTCTCTCTTTCTCGCTCCAACTTTCAGTCCCATCGCCCACCAATGGCGGACGGTCGCTTAATGAAACAAATTGAAAAATGAACTGAAACATGTGTTTTGAGTATCTAGCCGGTACGGCGGAACGTGTCTGGGACTGGTGGGAGGATTTTTTTTATCCCCCGAACCGTTCGAATCTTTTCGGGGGAAAAGAAAGTTTGGGACATTCATTCTTGAATATCAGATGCGTTCCCTGTGCACAGTGGTCAACTTTTATTACCGTTCCGTTTCCAACGCGGTAGCTAATAAAATAAATTCTAAACCTTCGGTCGCACGATATATAATTGGTGTTTTGCAAATACACCGTACTGTCGATCCGCGGATGGATGATTAAATATTTGTTTATTCAAACCATGCTTGTGCTGTAGTAAAACAATATTTATCTTACACATGATCACATCGATGAGGGGCTTCCTGGTGGATCGCCACGAATTCGGCATCGTTTATCTTCAAGGCGTTTCGCACTAAAACCGGTCAGAGTCAAGGTTAGTAGGCGGGTGGTACGCTTAGACCGACGCAATTGAACAAACATCCCCTCATAAGAAGGAAGCACCTATTTATTTATAGGATAATTGGTTCGAAATGCATTCCCATTCAGTGTTCCTTTGCTGGTAGAGCCCTTGGTTTTGTTTTTTTTTGGGGAGTGGCAGCTTGAAAGAGCACAACAGCTGAACCTGTCATACCCCAGACAGACAAACAAACAGACACCTTAACCAAAGGTGACCACTCTCGGTAACGTTTGCCGGTTGGGCTATGCATTTCCCGTTCGCATGCAGTTGCACAATCTTCAATTTCCCCGAGGCCCGTAAGAGGCCGACCTTTACGTGAGGCGAAGAAATTATGAGCCATTGTGCAAATTAGGAGTGCTAATGTCACCGTCATCGTCGTCGTTGACGTCGTTGGCGGGAGGTTTTTTACTGTTCTGAAGGTAATTATGTCGGAGTAATGAGCCAGAGCAGCGTTTCTGGCTGGCTGTGGGGTTTAGTTTATTGAGTGAGCGAAATTAATAGTTTATTTCATTCGAGCTGCGAGCAGAGTAGCTTTGTTCTTTAATATTTTCTTATTGAGGTTAAAGGTAAACAGTTTATGTTATTAAACCAACTATTAAATAACCTATTTAATAAACTATTAAATAACCAAACATCATTTAAAACATTGAAATGCTTTTTATTTTAATTGATTGTTTGTTATTCATTTCCAAAGTAATAAATAAGCAGTAATCAGCACATTTTAAGATTATATTTTAGTAGTTTCATCATATTTATGTCTTTATTTTATTTATGAAACAAAAATGTGACTGAAACGACATGTTTTTGAAACATTCCTTCCGACGAAAAAATTCTCAAAAACTGTTTTAAAATTTCCGAGAAGAAGTTAATCAACTTTTATGGGGAAATTGAAGAAAATTTTATAATTCTTGAACGAAGTATTATTTGTGTTAATGAAGGTTTGCACTATATTTTATAAGAATATTGTATAAATGAATAAAAAACATTAAGCTTCACTATTTAAAAAAATACATTAGTGAAGTTTGGAATAACCACCGAAACGGCCACCTCGTCTATCAGAACCATCATAAAGAAATTCCCAACTACAACCAATCAAGAGCACCCCAAAAAGCATAATATGAATAAATCAAACAATTCATCTACACCAATTGTAATTAAAAATCAATATTTCACCATACTAAATTTATGATGGGCCGTTAATTTAACTCCTTTTTTGCGAAATCATCACATCACAGTCTGGCCACTTCAACCTTTCCACAAGCGAATGATTTTCCGCTTTAAAAGGCATTTCAGCGTTAAGTTTTTTATTCTTTCTCCATTTCCAGTGCGTTGTATGTAATTAAACCATCCAATAGACAACACGTGGCCAATTGTACGTTTGGTTTTATTTTCGCCTCGGATGTCGGAAGGGAGTGAATAATCATGTACAAACTGGTTCATACGATTAAAAAAATCATGGCGCTTACAGTTCCCATCCTTGACACGATTGAATAGGACGGCGCTTGCGAGGGTGTGTGTGTGCGACAGTTTATAAGTCGTAACTAGTAGATCCACCTGTGCCATATACCAACCAAATCTTTTCACCCTTTCTCCCTCTTGCCATACAACATGATTCTCATATGTGTGTGTATATGTATTTTTTTGAAATCCAAATTAACGATATTAGAGATTTGCTCGCCCATTTGTTGGCGATATTTTTATTTGACCATCAGCATCACTGTCGTCGTTGGCTGGCGTGTTGCTGCTACACTCTTGCATGATCATACGCTTTTCCGCATCGGTAGCCGAGAGTTTCCTTTTGGCATTTAAAACCGATTCCCCAACCAAACCGGTCGCAATCGGTCGACCAATGGTACGGTTGAAGGTGAACTCTCGCTTCTTCAGCTGAAACCCCGATACCAATTAAATAATTACAAAAATCCCCAACTCCCAACGCAAGGAATCACACACGAAGGTTCGAAAGGAATCGTTGTGAAGCATCGGCATGATTTACTGTTTACTGTCAAGTGAAGGGATTTATTTTTAAACAATAACCATAATCCGGCAGGGATTTGTTAGAACGTTCCCATCACGTGTCATAATTTTTGCAATCGATTGCTCCCTTGCTTCTTTAGCTACCGAAATCCTATGCCGCATTTAAATGAGTCAGAAGCATGTCGCTTATGCAATTGGCAATTGTGAGTGCGCCAGTATATGAAGATAAATCTGCTGCACGTCCGTGCAACGTGTCCTTCCGAAGCCAATAGCCCACCACCCTTGTGTTACTGCATCATCATCATCAGCATCGTCGGCAGCCATTGGCAGGGCCAAATCGACGCGTTCGCTTACATCCATTCGGGCGGGGCATGAGTTTTCTTGGCAGAGGATGCGATGCCACAAGAAAATCCTTGAGACGATTTCTAAATTGATCGTTTAAAGATCTAGATATTGAGCTGCGAATGTTGAACATGTGATTGAGAGAGAGTAAGAGAGAACAAAAAAAAAGGAAAAAGTATTCGTCCATCTTATTGGAACAATGCCTTATGCTCCATGACACACCCGGAATGATAATTGTGATCCAAATCTGACCTCACATTATCGGGTTATTGGGATTTTCATGTCTTCGAAGCTAGCTACTGGCATCAAAAGGGTACTGCAAGTATAGCCACACGAAGTCATGCAGCTGAAGCTCCCGACAAGAAATGGTGCCAAATGGTAGCGAAAATATGGATTGATGTTCAACAGACTGATGCAGTTGGCTTATGTGGATGTACGTTAGGAGAGTAAAAAAAGAGTTGCTGTTAAAGACAGTTGCACATTGCAGATAAACCGAAGACAAGCCCTCCATAGGTAACAATACAGCGCCAAAATAAAGGAGAGAGTCATCATAATCTTATCAGTAAATCGTAAAATCAGTAGCTAGACAGCAACCAATGATAATGACTAAAATGATCTATGTTAGATATTACCCCAAAAAATATCTTTAATTGATAAAACCAATGGCATACTTCACTGTTTGTTTTGCCGATGAGTCTCACACTCAGGAGAGACCCAAGGCTGTTGGAGACCTCAAGCGGATTGAAAGTTAAGGCTGACATCAGTAGCTAAATCTATTGCTGGGTCAAATTGGATGGCCTCAAATGGAAGAATATGTTCCTTTGAGGTTTGATACGGTTTGAA
This sequence comes from Anopheles minimus, assembly GCA_000349025.1. NCBI lineage: Eukaryota > Metazoa > Arthropoda > Insecta > Diptera > Culicidae > Anopheles > Anopheles minimus. The sequence continues at coordinate 5,804,951 of KB664266.1, read as the reverse complement.
AGGTGGCTCCGGAACTGCAGTTTGGGCGATGAGGAAAGCCAGAGAATTGAAGCCCTGAAGTGCTCTTTAGGACCCCTAAGCTGATAAGACAAAAATTGTAGCATATCCAGGCATCAAGCAGATGTTGTACCAACTCGAGAGGAGTGGATCTCGTATGTCTCATTTTTAGAAGCGAATGGCAAAATTTAAAAAAATGGTTCGCCTCCATGCCTATGATATCGTCCAAGGTCGACGCTTATTTAGACAGATATCAGGAATAATTCTTTTCGAAAGGGGGAACAGATAGTCTCTTCTAGCATTTTCTCATAAATCAGTTGAATGTCTGTTTATGAAAGCGCACTCTATTTGTATCGCTATGTATGCCCAATTATTCCATATCTACGCTCAAACCCCCCAAATTCAAATCCCCCAAAAACACACTTATCACAGCCGTGTCGCTGATAAGCACCAATCAACGTGTATACGCTCGTATAGGCAAATTGATTATCATACCTCATATATCATCTATCCTCCCGATTCAGTTTCTCTCGTCAACCAAACCATATCAGCTGCGAGTTGAGAGGCCGTGTATCACATTTGCACGTCAACGGTTCAATTTAAATTTTATGTCCGTTCGCGTACGTTGTACCACCGAGTTGTTAACGATTGTTCGCCTACCGTTCTCCATCCATTCCGTGTTGAACTGCAGCCAAAAACCTTATCGGGGAAGTGGGAAGGGGACGAGTTGTTGGTTTTAAAATCTGGTACCCGCGCCCATCTTCGGCGGTAAATCCATGGTGGTCCATTTGTAGCATGTGAAAGGTCTCAAGTGGAAATACGGTGATGTCGGTGGTCTCTCGTCATCATTGAAGCAGACCAGGTCGGACGGCGTTCCGTGTGTGTGTGTGTTGATTGCAATGGCTAACAAATGGCAAGTGTATCGTGAATCGTGGCCAACATTTTCGCCCAATACACCGTACCACTATAAATCGCATGCATTAGACACATTTGGGAGGTTGCGGAGACGCCGAGACGGCAAGCATGTAAGGTTACACCGGGAATTGATTGTTATAAATAAACCAACTACTAAACCAACCGTTCTATCTTGGCCCTATGGTTCGGGGGGAAGGAGTCAACCGACTTTAGTTTCGTTCCGTTGCAGGAAGTGTGTGCGATGCATTCTGTCTCGTTGCTAATACTTTTCTTTTCTTTCCTTTTTCACATGTTTCAGTGCGGCGGTGTGTGGATGTATCAACAAATTAACCATTCAACCGTGTGTGGAATTAACCGAATCAATCCTTGGAATCCACGTCTTCGACTGTCGTCCAACTCTGGATGAACACGAAGGGTGATTACTGCTGACATCGGGGTAAAAGCAACAAAAAAAAACAACCAGTAGCTGCAATGCGTTCGGTTGGTTCGGTAACAACGGCCGTGGAAACGGGGGACGATGCGACGGATGACCGGTGGCTGCGACGGCGACGACGACACGACGAAGATGACATAAATTGGAAAATGTCAACTCAGCAACAGGTGACACCGGACCGGCCGACAGACATGGTCACCGACCAAGGGTTGGACCAAGCGCCGGTTGATGGTGAGAATAATCCAATTAAATCGTTGCGCCGGCAACGACGGATTGAGGAGGGCACGGACGACTCTTCGACCATCCCTACCGTCCCATCAATCACTGCTCCCACGGACCAGTGGTCGGAACGGTTGTGCCGGACAGTGGCTATTGAAGACGACGCCACCCAGCAGCAACCGTCCGCCCTGGCAACTGATATCATCGAGCAGAATCGAGAAAGCGGTGAAGATGTAGGGGAACCCACGAGAGCACTGGTGCTCGTTGAGGGGATGAGAGTCGATGAGATTAGTAAAAATAGCCCCGGCCAAGATACTGCTAATAACAATCGGCTGGAAGATATCGTCGTTTCCGTTCAGCAGCAACTCGTCGTAACGGACGTTGTCAATGAGCTGGAGGATGCACTGGAGCGGAAGCGTCACAACACCGGCAATGCACGCCGGCGCTGGAAACTTCTCGCCAAAGCACTCCGGCACGATTCGAGTGAAGACGATCAGTTCTCCAAGTTTAACCTCATCGAAGCTGATCGTGCGGGCGATGAAAAGGATGAGAATGTATACGTCTACCGGCTGTACGATCGGTACCGGTTGAAGATTCGGCTAATCGGTCCCGAACGTCCTTGGACCGCAAGCGAACTGATCGGATTCAACAACACCGGCAATATCTGCGTTTGGCCTTCGGAAGAAGCTCTGGCGTACTATATCCTTTCGCGACTCTCCCAATTCGATGGAACGTCCGTGCTAGAACTCGGTGGAGGAATGACTTGTCTGGCAGGGCTGGTACTTGCCAAGTACGGACAGCCTGCCTTCGTACACGTTACCGACGGGAACGAACTATCTGTGGAGAATGTACGCAAATCGCTCGTGCTGAACAAATTCAACTGCACGATCAAATCATCCGTACTGAAGTGGGAACAAACGAGCTGCCGAGATTCGGATCTTGGGGAAGAACGATATCACTTCATCCTTTCTGCGGATTGCCTTTTTTTCGACGAATCCCGATCGCAGCTGATCGACACGATCTGGCATTCGTTGGCAGAGGAAGGTGTCGCACTCATTACGGCACCAAGACGTGGACAAACGTTGAGTCTCTTCCTGAATGAATGCGTTGCCCGAGGATTCCACTACGAGCTGCTCCAGTGCTACAACGAAGCGATCTGGGCCCGACATCTCGAGCTGAAGCAGACGGACGGGTACGACGAGAACGTGCACTATCCGCTGCTGGTGAAGATGTACAAATACGGCCCGAATAGTGTGTTGCATCGATTGTGAAGTTCACCTCCGTACCGAGCTAGTTTCCATGCCAATTCCAAACAGGAACCAATTTGTTCACACAATCTCCACGTACTTCCATTTACTCACTCACCTGGACTCTGAACACTGTTACTGGGGAGTTTTAATTTAATTTCAACACATGCATCCGGAAGCCATTAAGAAATGGCAACATGAAAGGATACTCTCCAACCGGAAGTCTACCGGATGCCGAGCTAGCAGAGGACCAACAATAATGGATACACTGTAGGAACGCAGTGTTTTAAAGCCACAACCACAAACAGAGTGGTTTGTGTGTGTTGTTTGTTGTTGCTGTTGTTGTGGGAGTATACTAGGAACTCTGGAGCACAATTACGAAAAAAAAGTATTTATCTTGTTGTTTGTTGTAAGCCACGTGTACAAGAACAACCAGGATGTAGTTAGGTTGGTATCCCAGGTTCAATTAAATTGTAAGTGTCCACACTGTGTTTTTTCCCTCCTCCATGTCGACGACGCCAAAGTATTCACGGACGGACTACCCTTAATATTTGTGATAAAACCGATTCTCCGAGCGCGCGGAGAACTTAGCGTTAGTTTATAAATAGCGAATATAGACGCGTTTGTTGTAAAAACATCCAAATTGGGCGTATGTTTAGTCTAAACTGAGTGCATGGCGCGAACATAGGAACGCATCGAGCGGATGTGTTGTTGCAACTTTATTAATGAAATGTTGGTAAATCGACTAGAATCAGCTGGGGGGTGGTGTATTGTTTAGTGTAATAGCAAAAACTTGACCAAGACGGTTGTTTGAGGCGTAGGTAAAATTTCAAAATTGTGCCCCCATTTTCCGATTTCCAAGCTGGAGTTCTAATGTTTCGTACCGAATGGGGCATCGTGAGTGAAACAGTCCCGAAACGTGTTAACGTAAGGTGGTGTTTATAGTAAGATCGTGTGTTTCAGAAGAATATCCCTTTTCCCAAACGCACAACTACACATTGCGAAAATTATGTGTTAATTCCAAGGAAAACCAGTATCACAAACACGCTAGCACTATGTACTATTTCCTCTGCGTTATCTTGTATGTAAAATTGATTGTAGGCGGGGTTGGGAAATAAAAAGAAACCCCCAAATCACCAATAAAACTCCTTTATCTGCAAATACAAATTTTATTCCTTACAAGCTAAATAAATATGAACTGATGTAATGCAATCGTCGTGTGATGTAATAACTGCTGTCGGTTGTTTCTTGGCTTATTTTGAATTCGGATTCAGTACGGATGCAACCGTTGCGCCGGATGCATCTGGCCATGGTACGCAACCTGGGCGGGTGGATGCGATGCAACGTGCGAGGAAGGATACGGTAACATGCCCAAACCTACACCGAGCGGTCCCGGTGGCCCAAGCCCGTGCGGTGCGAGTGCAATTGCAACCGGAGCCTGCTGATGCTGCTGGGGTTGGTGTTGCTGATGTTGCTGCGACGGTGGCATCAGTCCACCATCTGGATCCGGCACCGAAACGTTCGCATCCGGCGCATGTACCCTCATGTGTCCGTTCAGATTGTTCAGCGTAGCGAACACTTTGTGACATTCGTGACATTTGTAGCTTTCGTTGCCACACTCGTTCAGGTGCATCTTGCGCTTGTGGGCCATCATGTCGCGATTGCGGCTAAAGCTTTTGGCACAGATATCACAGTGATAGTTTTTAATGCCCGAGTGCGAAATCATGTGTCGGGTCAGATCGCCCGATGTGATGAAACCCTTGTTGCAGGACGGGCATACATGATCCCGCTCGTTGGTGTGTATTTTCTTGTGCGCCTGAAAGTTCCCGAGCGCCGAAAACTGTTTGCTGCAGATTTCACACTGATAAGGCCGTTCTCCCGTGTGCGTGCGCACGTGGATGGCAAGGTTGTGTTTTTGGGCGAACCGTCGTGGACAAATGTTGCACGCGTACGGTTTCTCACCGGAATGCGTCCTTGGGGGAATTGGGGGAAAAGACAATATTTCTATTAGGATTATTTTTCTTTCTTTGCTTTCATTACACGCTTACCTTAAGTGCATCTGTAGCTGAGCGGCACATTTGAACGATTTGTGACACTGGTAGCAGGTTTGCGGTATTTTTGGCATCGGTTTTGGACCTCTCTTCTTGCGTTCTTCCGGCAGTTTGGGTCTGTACCGTTTTCTACTGTTTGATTTTCTGCAATCACGTAAAAAGAGATTATAAACATTCTATATGAACGGATTAATAAATAATACATACTTTTCCGCCGATTTCTGATCATCAGCTTTATGCTCCATGCCCGACAGCAACCACGAATCGTCCGTCATCGTTTCTTTCTCCATCGTGTAACTGTAGTTCATTGGCGAGCCTCCGTTCATGTACTGGCGCAGTCTCATGTCCGAATTTTCACACTGTTGCTTGAGATGAAATGCCACTCCTAGCCGGTACATGCAGTTGTTGCAAATTGTGCTGGGTAGCCCATCATCTCTCGATACCTGTGGACAGAATAGAGCATTACCGTGAATCCGCAGCATTCTACCAAACACACCCAACACTCACTCACCTTGATATTCGAACACATTGCGAGCATATTAGCGGGTGCCATTGGAACCAACTCGGTGCTAAAGATCGATGTGAACACTCCCTCCTCTAGGCACACACGGCACAATCGACTAATGTTGTAATCCATCTTGAAACTGAGCCTAAAATTGTTGCCTTTCTCTACTTCGACAGATTTGTTTCCTTAGCGTCGGGAATGTAATCCACCATAAGGTAATTACGCGTTTCGCACACGAACTTACAAGACTAACACTGAATAACGCTACACTGTTACATGATGGAGCAGGAAAAAAGTATGATTTTGAATGAAAATATTACTAATTTAGCGATTTTTTAACAGAGCATAGCGATGGACGTAGCTTTGTTTACGTTTCACCACTTTGTTTACAACTGCGATCTTTTGACAGTTCGACAGTGACGTACACAATAATGTATACAGAAAGAGGGAAAAATTTGAAATTTTGAAATCTTTCTGGTCGAATCTGCTCGAAACAGCTCGATAATTGATTGGTTGCACAAAAAAAACAATTGAGAAACAAAAAAATTGGTATTTAATTTAAAAACGATGAAGAAATTAGCTAGAATCTTTTAAAATATAATTCAGAAGCATTTCAATCAAAATTATGATTACATTTCTCAGGATTTTTTTTAATGAAAACAACCTACCTAGTCCTAGCAACACGTGACCATAGCAACCGTTGCATTTCACTTATTTACTGCTGACGCGCCTCCACGGGACATTACGGATTATTGTTTTCAGCTAGCAAGAATATCGGTTTAACTATCCATTGGTGAAGATGAATCCTGAAGAAGACGCCAATTCCATCAGTGTGCAGGCGGATGCCTTTAACGAATCCGTTATGGATCCTGTGGGGGTGCTGGAAACGGATCATCCCTTGCTGGAGCGCTTCCAGGCCGCTCTGAAGGCTCATCTGCTGAAGGTGAAGGGCCAGCTGGAGGAAGAAGTGGCCGAGCTAAACCATCGCCTGGAGCAGAATGAAAGAGAATCCGAAGAGGTCGGCGCCGAGCTGTACGATCTGCAGGAAGAAATTGATAACCAGAAGGAGCTTCTCGAAATTTACAGTAAGGAGATATTCGAGCTGGCCGCCCAACGGCAGCAGGAGGAAAGGTTGGCAGCCCAATACCGGAAGGAGTTCGAGGAACAGCAGCAGGAGCTGAAAGAGTTCAGAAAGATGCACAAGGAGCATTTGATGGAGCTGGAAAACTTAACCATTCTTGAGAACGAGTTTTCAAAGTGGGCCCAAGAAATCAAGGACGAAATCGCAGTTGCTAAGCGTGTCGTCAGCAAAGACGCAAAGGATGAGCTAATCGCGGTGGAAGAACAGCATAAGGCCGATCTGCTGCTGGAAAACCTCAAGTCGGAGGTGAAGCGCAAGGAGCAAGAGCTGGAAGCGATCGATGATCAGGTTAAGCAACAGGACGAAAAGCGGGATACGATCAGCCGCAGTTTGGCCGATGCAAACACCGACCTGGAGGCACTACAGCATGAACACAAGTGTGTGTCCCAGGCGTGGGGAGAAGTGATAGTGGCAATCCAGCAACGGGACCGGGTGCTGGTGAAGACGAAGGAAGAGCTCGAGTCGATTTACGAGGAGCACAAAGTTATCAAGAGCAAAACGGAAATTACCAAGAAGACGGCGGCAAAGGAAATGGAGCAGAACGAGAAACTGGCCGGTTTCAAGAATCGCATCCAGGGGGATATCAACGCGCTGGAGAAGCAGGTCCGCAAGGAGCAGGAAGACGAAGATAAGCTCAAGCGTGACCTGGATCACTATGCGCTGATTCTCGAGCAAACCGAGGCCGATATCCTGAAGGCTCAGCAGGAGGGTTTGCTGATTGAGAATCACCTGAAATCGCTGCGCCAAACGCTGGAGAAACAGAACCGCAAAAAGTTTGACCTGGAGGAACAGATACTGGAGTTGCTGCAAGATCATCTGACCACGGATAAGGCGGGCGAAGCGCAGCGTAAGCTGCTGTACGAAACCACCAAAAAGCGCAGGGAGCTTGAGATCAAAATGGAGGTAACGGAGAATCAGCTCTCGGCGGTACTGCTCGATTTGGAAAAGTGGAGATCACTTGTTGAAACCTCGAAGGATGTGTTGAGCAGAGCGAAGGTAAGATTAGAGGAAGTTGGACGAAATGATTAGCACTATATTTGGGTGTTTTTTGTCTCCCAAAGATTGAACACGACGAGATGGATGCAGATGCAAACAAATGTAACGAGGAGATAAAGCTCCGGAAGGAAATGATTGCCGCGAAGCTACGCAAATTGGATTCACTTAATCGCGAACTGGACCAACTGATCAGCAAAGCGGGTGGGCAGGAGATGAACCCGGACGAGCTGAAGCTGCTGGACGTCCAGCAAGACATCGTGGAGGTTGAGGGACAGCTAAAGGAGGCGCGTGCCTCATGGTTAAAGTTGCAGACAAGCATCGGAGCGCAATCGACCAAGCGCCGTCAGCAGCTGAATGAAATCAACTATTCCAGAAAGAGTAAGTACTGCAGGGCAGATTGTAATATTACGCGTTGCTCTATACTGATATTTGACGCGTTCTTTCCAGAGCTTCTGCTGGCCGAACAGAAGGCAATCAAAATCGAAGCGCAGCTCGAGGAGGTGATGAATGAAAACAGGGAGATTGTTCGCTCGTTATCGGCACTCAACACACGGCTCGATAGTGCCAGCTTGGAGCTGTTCAAAACGCGTCAAGTACACGAGAAGGGCGAGCAGGAGTGTGTGGTAGCTCACCACCAGGCAACGGAACGGCTGCGAGATGCCGAAATGGCCGTTTTAGGCCTGGAGCAGGAGCTGAAAGATCTCGGCAAGGAGATCGAGGACTGCAAGCAGGAGGTGCTGGAGAAGCACCGCGAAGCACTGTCCTGGGAGACGAAGTGCAAGATGTCAACCGAGGCGAAGAAGTTCAAGGAGGAGGAAACAACGCAAAACAGTGAGATTGGGCTGATGAAGGCGGAGATCCATCGTATGCAGGTACGGTACGGGCAGTTGAAGCGCATGCAGGAGAAGTTAGTGCACGATCTGGAAAACACTGTCCACCATCGTGAGAATATCTTCGAATCGGTTAATGCACGTGAGAAGGTGTACGGGGGAAAGTTTAAGACCCGCTCGACAATGCAACATAAGATCAATGAGCTCAAGAACAAGCTGAAGGTGGTGTTTTCGGTAGGTCCATCCATTTATCTTTATGATATCCACTTGAAATAAATTGTCTCTTGTTGGCTAGGAAATATCTCAAGCGGAGAAGAGTCTGCTGGAAATCGACACCGCTCAGAAGCTGCTCCAGGCAGAGATCGAGAACAAAAAGCATCAGATCGAGGAGGAAAAACTGCAAACCAACCTGATCCGGGCGGAAACGGAGCAAGCGTCTATGTTGAAGCAGGAAAATCTCGATTATATCGTGCGCCATCAGTACCGGGCCCGTCGCTATCGGGCGTTGGCGAACGCGCAGCAGCTGCCAAAGTTCCGCAACGAGATACTCATCCAGGCTGATCTTCAGCGCCAACGCGAGGTGAATGAAAACATTGTGGCGGTGGTCGAAACACTGCAGCAAGATTTTCCCACCCAGAAGTATAACCTCAACAAAATTATTCAGTTACTTAAATGAGATGTTGCTTAGGGAGGGGTTTGTGTGCGTGTGTCTATTTGCTTCTTTCTGTGTGACATGCATTCCTTTTGTGGTGGTATTTAAATAAAAGCATATATTTTCATACACGGAGTTCCCATCGGCAACTATTAATCTAGGGATTCTTTGTACACAAGTCTTTGGTGGCCTTTTCCAATAAGAAAACATACTGGTACGGCCCCCATGCCGTTGGGGACATTCAGTCGCCCAGGAATGGATAACGATTGCTAGTGTCTTCTGGGTCTGTGCTGAGCAGCAGCTCATTCAGCTTGGCATAGTTGGCCCCTAACCGCTCGTCCGAGTTGCTATCGTACAGATCGTCCGCTAGTTCGCCCATCTCGGCGCAGCATACTGCCTCACTGAATGCTCCGAGCGAACGCAGGAATCGGTAGGTGTTTTGCTTGATGCTTAGCAGATGTCCATCGTGATCGTGTGCAACCCTTTTGTGGCCCGTTGTTGAAAGTGTCTGAAGCTTCGGAGCACTGGCTACAGAGGGTACGATCAGTAGCGGAGGTTCCACCGTTGCAGCGCTTGCTCCGAGTTCGACCACACTGGTGAGTTTGGGGTCGTCAAACAGTTTCATCGTGTAGGATACGACCAGGAAGCAGACGGCATTCATTGGAAAAGCACGCAGCAACGTTGACGCGAGCCCCCGGGACAAAAAGGCAAGTCCCTCAGCGGCGTGGCTCTTCCTCACGCAATCGATTAATCCACTGTACTGAGGTTTGCCGGAAATACCGTCCGCTTGGAGTCGCGATTTGACGACATCGATTGGGAAGGTTACGAGCCAGGAGAAGGTACCGGCCAGTCCACCGGCCATTAGAATAACGAACGGCGATGGATCTACAACGCACCGTACCATGTACTCATACGCCACAAAGTAGCTGGCGAATCCTGCGAGAACGAAGAATGAGGGGTTATTTGAAGTTGTTTTGAGTTGAACGTTTCCAGTTGTCCTAACCTACCCGGCATATCACGAGCTGCTGTAATGCCTAGTCCACGGAAGATGCCTCGCGCCCCTTCCCGACACCAGATGCTTCTGGTGCAATCCACCGGTCCACTAAACCGTTCGGCAGAGCGTGGCAGATTGTCCTGCAGCTGGAGTCGTGTCTTGATCAGCTCCATCGGTGAACAGACAATGCTCTGCGCTAAACCAGCAGCTGTTCCCGCCAGGAAGTGGGAGTACAGCGAGTCCGGGTTGGTCGTGCGCCGCTGTATGTTGCCGTACACACCGAACACGATCGCGTTCACCACGGCCACGCCCGCCATCGGGCTGGACATACCCCGGTACAGTCCATGGACACCCTCGCGCACAATGATCTTCCGGAAGCAGTCGATCGTGCCGCGGTATAGCGGGTTCTTATGGTTTTGCGTCTGCAGGTGTACCTTCACCGTGTCGAACGGAAATCCAACGAGTACTCCAGCACATCCTAAGGAGATAGCAAAAAATGCACATAGAAGAGTACAAGAGTGTAGTAGCGTTGTCCACCCTCTTATCATCCCCAACATCAACAGCCACCTTTCCATTTCAGGCTACTAGGAGGAGGAAATGGGGGGGAGAGATAATCGCATAATAGCGATCGACCGTCCGTCAGCATTACTGAAAAAGGGTATCGATCGATCGATCGCTACAGAGCGATATGTCGCACACTGAGCCGTTGCAGGGGGTACCTAATGTTTTGCTACAGGAATCCGGTTCGGGTGAAAGTGATAATGAGGACGCTTGAAGAGATACTGTATGGTAATGATCAACAGTAAAAGTACACTCTCAAAACCTTTTCTCAGCCGTTAGGGCCGGGAGTCAATATTATCAGCGAGGTTTAAAATCGTTCCGGTGATAGCAACGTTGACCTATCCGGGTCGTCACCGTGGTCATCATCACCCCGACGGGATGATGTGTTTCTTTGTTTGTTCCTGTTTGCTTGTAAAACTTCCGAAAAATGTGTATGACAGTTGGATGCGTCCGGGTTCTGATGTGCTACGGCACGCTATCAAAGTCGTCTGACGAAAACGTGAACATCACGCCAGATAGGAGTGGGGCATCAGTGTCAATCGGGATAGGGAACACGTGCACCCTCTGTTGGAGGGGCTTAAAAAGAGAAGGAAGGACGGGGGTTCTGAAATTTTTTGACAAGAAAATCTTACCTCCTAAACAGCCGGCAGCAAAGTCTAGAGCCATTGGATCGAGAATCCGACAAACAGGAGATGCCGCGTTATAGGCGGGCTCTAGCAGGCACGACGCAAGATGGCGTAATAGGGAGTAGTATTAGGTAAGTTTGTAAGGTCCCTATTGGTAGAGGCAGTATTGCAGTAAAGGATTAAGTGTAGTGAGGATTAGTCGTTGAACTGTGATAACTACTGTGACCGCAGTTCAGTTACGATCCGCCAGAAGATGTTGGTCGGCGATCTGCCAAGAAGAAAGAAGAAACGAAATGGAAAGGAATGAAGGGAGCGTCACATAAATAAAAAGCAAATAAAACGCAAATCATAAAAAAATGTCGAGTCTGTAGTATAATCAGCGTTTGTGTGTTTTTTTGTTGTTGTTCGAAATTGATAGCCAGGTTTCGGTTTTGCACTGATGATCTCCCCCTTCGGTAGAAATATTTGTTGTTGGTACGCTCGCACTTTATAATCGCAATCCGGGCTTCTCGAGACATCGCTCGACTCGGTTGTTATTTTTGCGGGACACTGATTGCACTGTACCCTGTGCCGTTTGTACACGGTGGAAGCTGGGAGTGTGTCTATTGATAACCTCAACATCTTCTATAGGTTCGGTGCCAATCGTTTCCCTTTCCTCCAGGAATCCACCATCGAACACTTCCTGATTGCGCTTGTTTTACAAATTGTGCGCCTCGAAACGCACATGGTACGTGGTTTTCAAAGCGTCCTTCCCTGTACGCACATGCACGCGTCATGCGAAGGGGTGTGTTGACTGTGAAACTCTGATAGTTCTGCTGGCTGTTTGTTTTTGGACCTGAATAGTTTGGCGTTGGTGAAGGTAGCGGTGAGGTATGAATGGAATTTTTCGGCCTCTTCCCTTGCATGACCTCTTGCTCCGAGATAGTATGTTCATTTGCGCAAATATTTGCTGATTACAAAAGAAGAACAAAGACGCTTCTATGTACGGAGAATTCAGGAACTTTAGAGCAACATCTTGCGAGGTACACTGGGAAGGTGTAAAACAGGATCGTCTTTTCATCTGCCAACGTACATGTCTTGTAAGCATGTCGTGACGAATTGGCACTCACTTTTCAACCTTCGTTACTACGCGTGGCACTGATAAGCGGTGAGGTATTACGATTTAAATCAGTCTGGTAGTTGAGCTGGCTGGGCTTTGGGGCGTTGGAAAGCTTCCGGAGTACAGTTCTCTACACTAATCACACCTAAACACTCTATGTTGGTGAGCTTCGTGATTACTTACCGAATGATTTGTCGATGGGAATTAAACTACGAAACTTATTGTCACTAAGGTGACACTCTGTGTCATGAACTGTCTATAATTGGTATCGGGACGAAGTTATCGTATTTCAACACTAGCATTCTTGAGCAGATGTTACAGATAGTCTGCTACGACACTCCACAACTCCTCAGGCGCACTGCTCCGAAGGATAAGTATTATCCTAAAGTTAACTTGCGTACACGTTTAGTATTCCGTAGGCCTCGTTCTTCCCGAGCTCCTAGCGTCCTTACTCACGTACCGTACCACGGTAGTAATGTTTTGCTTTCTTTTCGTATATTGCACTATAAACACGAACTACATTGAATTGATCGGACTATACAGGTGGTAATCGATGCCTTACAATCGTCCTCCACAGTTGTAAACTTCCAGATCCGTAAACGCGAACAGTGCACGCAGTAAAGCCTTCCGGATTTGACTGTTGCGATCAGTCGGATTGAATCGGCTAGTAGAGCTTCGGACTAGACTATATCAGCAAAAGGAGCCGAAGATGATCGATCCAGCAGTAGCCTGTACCGTTCGGGTCGTACCCATCGGTCTGATAAGCCTTCGGGAGGTTGGTGTAGCCGTTTCGCGCATGTCTCATCAGAACTTCTCACTTACGGCGAATTGGTAACAGCCCAGCGCGAGTAATATTTGCGCTATGGTACATGCACGACACACCCGAAATTAGGCAGGATTATCCCAAATATGGGAACGCTCCCCGTTTCCCGTTCATTATGATCCGTATGACGCTCGTAACATCTTAAACCCGAGATGATCTTCGAACTCCACCAGAAGGTTATCGATCGTTCGTGTGCTAATGTGGAATCGGTTCGCAGCAGTTCGGCCGGTTTGCCATTCGATTTTTGGAGCAAATTCCAGTGCCACACGCAAAACAATTCCCGATTGTTTGTGTACATGATTGTGTTTACTCTGGGGCTGCTTTTTTCCCAGTACCTCGGAACCGTATTTCACAACATCTTGTTTCGTCACAAGCGTTCAGGTTAAATTGCGTAGTTTTAGGTACATTGTAACGGCCATGTTGCAGTTGTTCGCTCGGTGCACCGTGCAGCACACATGGAGAAGCAATGTTTCGAAATGTACTGCTGTCTGGAAATGTGTTGAGATGCATCGTGATGATAAGGCGGAGAAGGAGTGATTCGTTCAGAAAGTTATTTCAGTGCACTTTGCACTTGCACATAAGATGGGCGTTGAGTTGTAACCTGCAGTGCACCAATGCAGGTCATCGGGTGTTTAATGAACATTTCTTAGTACAGCTTATACTAAGGGATGATATTCCTTGAAAAGTTAATATATTCAACATGTTCACCAAAAGGTGAACCATCAGACATCAGTAGTAAAACAGCATCAGGAGACGGAAAACAATAAGGCGGAAAAGGATTCAACACTTCCTTTGGAATCTCTGGAAAGGGTTGTCCTCTGAGGAGGTCTTCTTGATTGGCGTAACGACCTATTGCATCCTCACTACGGGGGAATGGTCCGGATTTGAACCTCGGCCCCGGATCGCCCCCGGAGGAAATTCTGCTAAAGTTCGAACATGAAAGATATATTCAAAATGATGTAGAAGATCTATCCATGCTGTCATACTAAATGATAAACTACTAATTTATGTTATTTATTGAGAATTCTTGCAAAATTTTAGTAATTTAAATTGATTCATATCGTATAATGAAGTAGAATGAATGAAAAATTTCAATATTGTGTATATTTATTGCATTTTCCTCATGAATCACCCTGCTGCTTCCAATATGGACCTACTGTTTGGGGTTATTTTCCGCTTTTCCACGCGTGCGCACTGGCGCTCATCATGTGTGAGTTTCCCGTTCTGTCAAAATTTTCCTCACTTGCGAAGGAAAACATTACCAGTTCAACACCTCCACCTTTACGTCCATTTATCCGTTTCACCCTAACCAAGTCACCCGGTAGGGGAGGTCATCCCTTAGCGCTGACTGTTTTCACACGTTCAGACGTCAGCTCGCGGGTTCCAAGTCTAAATCGGGTAGCAAATTTGTGAAGTGAAGCGTGTGGTTGGACAATTTTTTATCTTATTCAGCTGTTGCTGGTTGTTAATGGCAACCACATCGAAACCACGTTGATTGGCGTTAATAGACGCTAATTGTTGTTGTGCGCCAGCAGGGAAACAGTGGGACGGGAATCACGGGAGAACAGAACGGAAGCCAGGAAGGTTGTGCAATTGATTCGCGTATTGGTATTGTCGTGAGGGCCGTCGCCAGATTGACATATGTGCGACCGCAAATTCGGTGTGCGAGTGCCGTAAGAATAGCTCACTGCAGTCTTTCCTGTCCAAGCACCGGACGGTACATATTGCGACGCAGATAAGCTAATCTGTTGATGAAAATTCGGTATCCGAAAACTGTGCCACCAGAGCTGGTGAGGTGTGTGCGTGTATGTGTTAGAGTGAACACTTTCCTCACTTTCGTCGTGTAGTGTGGGGTAGAATTGTTACGTATTGCTAGCGATAAATAAAAGTGTGAGAGTACTTGTGTGACGATCTAGTAAAAAAATGAACCACCTGCAAATATCTACCGATCCGACCCTGCTTGGGGCGGATCTGTTACCGGAGTCATTAACAACCTCACCCTCGGTATCGACGTTTCTGCCGGAGGAGGACGCCTCGACGTGTTTGCTACTTCCAGAGACACCGAGTCCACCGTTGGATTTTTCACATCCGCTCACACCTAGCATGGGTAACGCCACCGATAACCATGTGCGCGATTCGGTGACAGGCGATGATGACCAGGCTGCAGAAACCAGCAGTTCCTCCGGTAGCTCGGGCATTGGTATGGTAGCACCGGTCGGTCCTGGTGCGGGCAATCTGTTCAGCCACAACACCTATCAGCATTTGCGCAAGAAGAGTGACGTCGTAAAGGCGGGCCAGGACGGTTCGATGCATCATGCCGCGAGCTTGGGTATCGCTGTGACGAAGGATATGCCCGGATTTGTCCACTGGAACTGGCCCCTGATACGAAAGTGTACGTTCTTTGTATTCCTCGCACTGATCGTTGCGATGGTCGGAATCGTGATTGCAATGATCGCTACTCTACCCAAGTCCTGCAATCCTCCGTAAGTGTGACGTCACGATCGGAACTCCCGTTTGTCGAATAATTTATATTTCATCTTCCCATTCCAGCGCGACATGGTACAAAGGTTCTGTGTTCTACGAGGTTTTTCCCGCCAGTTTCCAGGACACGAACGACGATGGACTCGGGGATATTCGTGGTTTGATTGGACGTGCGGAGTACTTCAAAACGCTGGGTATTGGAGCGGTACGGTTGAACTCGATCTTTCCCTCGAAGCATTATCCGGATCACTTCCAGGAAGTTACTTCGCTGTTGGATGTGGACGAAGTGTTGGGGAAGGTGGAGGACGTACAAAAGCTGGCCGCTACCCTACACGAACGCAACATATCGCTCGTGTTGGATCTCCCAATACATCCCTTCCTGGAACATCTTAGCCCCCCGACGATCGATGTTGATCGTTTACCGAATCGTACCGATGGCGATATGATGACGAGCGAGTTCTTGAGGCTGTCACGATCGGTTACGACTAAAGGTGAAGAAAGTACGGTCATCTCGGACGTGCTCCGGTTCTGGCTGACTCGCACTGGTGTGGATGGGTTTTACGTGAAGGGTCTGGAACACTTTGCCGAGGATCCGTTGTTGGTGGAGAACGTGAAGGAGTGGAAGTATCTCCTAGGCCCCGATCGTGTACTGATGGTGGGACAGAAGTTTGTGCAACAGCTCCCGGAACGTATAGTGCGTGATGTGCTCTCCCAGGTGGATCTGGTTGATGTGTATCTGGATGTGAGCAACGGAACGGACGGGATTGCGGCCACGGTCCAGGATGCCATTCAGGGACGCTTGTTGCGTGGAGTCGATCATCCATGGATCCACTGGAGTCTCGGCAGTGTTTCGGAGCGAAGACTTTCTTCCGGACTCAGCCCGAATGCGACCCTTGCAGCAACACTGATGGAACTGACCCTTCCCGGCACACCCAGCATCTTCTACGGTGATGAAATATCACTCGAGGAAGCGAACGATCCGAAGGGTGAGCATGTCGACACGCTACATCTGCATCATCTGGCCACGATGGTGTGGGACAGTGCTCAGAATCAGTTTACAAGTCGCGGTTCGCTACCGTGGTTACCGCGTAGTGCCTCGGCCTCGCTGCACCATCTGGACTACGTGATTGAAGCGATCGCCCTGCGCAAACGATCACCTTCGATCTATCAGAATGCGGTCGTCAAGGAGGAAAAGACACTGCCGAACACGGACGTAAAGTCAAACCAGAACGAAATTCTCATCATCCAACGTTGGTACCCGCGGCGTAACTCGTTTGCGACGGTCGCCAATATGGGCCAGAAGCGGGTATCGCTCGATCTGACGGCCATGTTTTACAGCGGAGAAATCGTTGCCGGATCTTCGCTCAAGCACGAGCGTGTGTACTTTGATCGTTTCGAAATCAATCCACTGGAGACGATAGTGGTGAAGCTACACAAATAAAATGGCCAACTGAAACAAACAAATTATTGAAAATGGTAGAAACTCCTCAGGAAGCAGTTACAAAATGGAGTACAAGGCTAACACGCTTATCTTCGCATTACAGATCCTTTCGCTGCTCTCGGGAGTGAGCTGCTTCTTGGTCCCTTGAATGTTACGAGATGGTTATTAGCATAGCCACCAGATCCCACCTTCTACCTTGCCCCCTTCCCACCATAGTAAGTGTCGTCCCGGTGTCATCACAATACGCGGAACCCCGGTTATACAATGAAAGAGTGCGCGTCCATGTTGAATTGTATTGTTTCATTAGATCTCTAGATTTTATTTTCATTTGCTGGTTGCCTATCTAAACATAAAAATATTATTAATAATTAATATTATAAATGGAAGTTTGTTAATAAAAAACAAACGAATAGTTTGACATTTAAAAAAAGCCTGTCCTGCAACACCACCAACGCGCAGACACATCATTAATTCTAGTTCGCGACATCTGTCTCGGAAGAATTATGTGTGTCTCGCTGTAAGCTGGTGTCACCGTCATATACATCTCGCAATCTCAATATCCGAACAATCGTAACTACCTCGTAACGTAACTATCTAACGCCCTATAAACAAAAAAAGCCTGCCTTTTAGGAATGGATGAAGAAGCTAACCGAACCGGTAAGAGAGATTTGCCCGTTTGCTTGCCTTAAATCTAAAAGCGCACCTGCTGGCGTGGGAACGTTCCCAATCCTGTGGTGCTGTGTCCGCGAGAAAAGAAAACGATTAAATAGCTATTAAAACCTATCAGTAGTACCGCTTAGTCACTTAACCGTTCCACTATACGTGCCAACCAAACAGCGTTCCCTTTTCTTGTGCCCATCTTTCGGGTTTTATAGTTTTTCAACTGTGCTATGTTCCCACAAACCAAACCAAAAATAAAAGAAGAAAATTTCAAACCTATTTACACACATTTGTTTTCCTTTCAAAAACCTAGTTTTGTCTCTCTCTCTTTTTCTAAAAATGGGAGACAAACTTATGACATCATATTTGAGCAAAACCGTAAAACGAGTCCTAAATGTCTAATGTATTAAAGATTCGAGCTTCGAACTTTTATATAACCCAAAAAGAAGCAATTTTGATGACGGTTTCCATAAACTAATGCCAAAAATATATAGCCAAAAAGAAAGTAATAATGAGACCCGGAAAAATTAGAACCCTTTCTTCGTAATTGATAAATTACAATCAAATTTTGTCCCAAATGTATTCCGAAAAACGTAAGCGAATATGATTAAAATTTTGTGTTTTTTATGCTTTTTTTCCTTTTCCTTTCTGTGTAAATTTGATCACGGTTTTACAAATCGTTTTTTTTTCTTGTTCTTCCATTATTTTCTTCCCATTTCCATCCGATAGATAGCAAGATCAGTCCGCTTTTCTCTAGGCTCTAAATTAGTCTTGTTCTCCGTAAAAGATAGTGCTTAAGAGACTGCCTTTTTGCTTATGCGCTTTCAACACCTGCTGTCTGCCGATCTGCCGTATTGTAACACTTATTTGGATATTCTTCCATTTCCTGGCAACGTATTCCGTTCGATCCGAACCTTGGCACCTGTCTAACTATATTTATAAACCTTTCCCACACCCTTTATACAAGAACCGAGTGTTCTTTCCCACTACGATTCCATCTGTTTAGGGTGTGTGTTTGCGTATTTCAATAAGGTTCCTTCTAATCTATTTACAGTACACATAGTTAAAATACTTCCGCTAAAAGTTTTATAAAAACAAAGTACGAAACGGAGCCGCGTTCCATTCGCTTCCGCCTTACACACTCACGCGCGAATAAACAAAAAAAAACTAATTGAAGAAAACGAGATTAATAATCCTGAGTAATTTTCCGAACATTCACCATTCACGTCCACAACCTAGCATTACGAGTTAGCTTTTTAGTTTTTCAAATTTTTTGTTTTTCCACTTTTCAATCCCTTTTACAACCTGCCAATTCTATTTTTTTTTCCTGCAGCCTTGAATGTACCGACAGACACGAAACTAGGTCTAGGGTGCTCGGTAAATAGTGATGGCGAACGAATATAAATACTACAAAAATACTGCAACCAGAATGATGCGATGAAGGTTTGCCGCAGGCGATGGGGATGGGGAAATTATAGAAGTTCCAGAGAGATGGTTGTCGGTGGGAAAAGTGACAGATGTCACCCGGGGTAATTTGGATGCCCGACGATCTCCAACTCCTCATTAGGCACTGGGTTGGGAGGAGCTGAAGCTTTTCTGCTTGATCGGTGTCGGAGTGGGGTCCATGACGTAGTTATTACCCTCCGCCGTGGGACCAGTTTGACCCGGCAACGGTGGTAGCTTATCATTCGGATGTCGATGGCTGGCAGATGTCTTGCGGGGTTTCGCCAGCTGTGTGGTCGATAATCCGGACACGGGATATTTTGACTTTGATGACGGGTTACTTCCGGGCGGTGATCCACCATTACCGGTTGGGGATTCTCCGTTCATTGAAGGGGTACCGGGCGCAGGAACAGTTCCAACCGTACCTTTCTGCAAACCGAGCGAACCATTCGTTTTCGGGTGCTTCGGCAACACGAACGCGCGTGTCTGTCTGAGCAGTGAGCGATCGTGCATGAGCGCCGAAATAAGCGGAAGATCGAGATTTTTGCTCTTCTCGCGCAACGTTTTGATGTCGATCGAGGTATGATCATTTGGCGATTGGTCCGTCAGCGATGCCACCGTGCTCATGTCAAAGTCCGGATACTGCTTCTTGATTTGTGCCTGCAGTTTCGCGCTCGGACCGCTTGGTTTCGGTGGTGTTGGTTTGGCTGGTACTAAAAACATTGGAAGAAAATAGGAATTTTTTAGTACAAAGATCGCTTGGGTATAATTAGCAGCATAAGGCTTACCTTCCGGTGGACGTTCCGGATTGAACGCAACGGGTGGTTGTTGCGATGGTGATGGAATGGCAACCGGTGGTTTCTGGATGATTTTTTCCATCGGTGATGGCGGTGTTGGAAGCGGAAGCGGTGGTTTGCGGATGGCCTTCTTGCTTTCGTATGGCGGTGGAGGTGGTGGTGGTGGATGGCGTCGAATCTTCGGCGTACTTTCGACTGAATTGAGGATATTGTCGTCCGAACGGGATCGAGCGAACAGAGCAGGTGATGGACCGGAGGAACCCATCGACATATGTCCACCGGGTCCATTCGATTGGAGGGAGGAAGTTGTCGCCTTGGAAGAAACCATCGGCCTTGGACGCAGTGGCGGCGGTGGAGGAGGCTCGTAAGAGGAGCAAAGACTTGCCACCGATGGGCTGTAGAGTGGGGAGTATGCACCTGGTAGTTGAACGTAAGTATCCGAGAGGTTCTGTGTCGAGGCGTACCGCGAGTTAGACGAGAGAGCCATCGACAGGTACGGTGTACTGCGATAGATGGCATGGTTTTTGCACGCATCCCAGCTACGGTTATGGGCCCGTACGGTATGATAAGCGAGGTAGGGCGGTGGTGGAGGACTTTGTGCCATGGCCGCCAGGATGGAACCCTGCTTTGCGTCCAGGTACTCCTGCTGACTGATCGACGGATCCTGGATCGGGTAGATCACGTAGTCGACGTCACTGTACAGCTGCTGCTGGTACAGCTCAATCTGTGACCGGGCTAGCTGGCTGGTGTAAACCGTGGCCAGCGAGTGGGGCGGTGGAGGAGGTGGTGGCTGTCTTGGCATTGTTGGTGGCGGTGGTGGATGGTACTGACGGGGTTTGATAACGGGCAGCAGTACACAGGCGGTCGTTCGATGCTGTGGCGGTTTCGGCATCTCCGGATATGGTGGTGGTGGCGAGGTTATGGCTTTGTGATTAGGATGCAAGTTGTACGCCGGTATGCCGACCGCACTGGACGGTACGGGTGGTGGTGGTGGCGGAGGTGTCGCCTGCGAGAGATTGCCAATATTGTTGACGGTTGGTGCGGCATAGCTGGGCTTGGGTGTTTCCCCAACGACGCTGGCATGCGCCTTAAGAATGTTGATCTGAGGCCGGGTAGTGATGAATCTTGCTGGCACTTCTTCCGAAACCGGGGCAGCCGTTAGGACAGGTGTGACAGGCAGGTTCGGAGGCATTACCGGACTTTTGCGCATGGCGATCGGTTTCTGTGGATAGGGCGGTGGGTCACGTAGTGGGATAGCTGGAGCTTCCGGATCCGGCGCGCCTGCAAGTGCCCGAATGTCTGGACCACGGAGTCCCGTCGTTTCGTGATGCGCGTTATACGGGGGAGGTGGTGGTGGAGGTCCACCGGCCGGTTCCACCTGCTGCAGTAGCTGGGAGGAGCGCGAAGGAACGACCGCAGCCGCCATGTTGCTGTCGATACGTTTGGGCGGAGCCGGTGGTAGCACTTCGTCATCGTACTCATCCTCGGTCGGTGCCGTATCCTCGCTGCCCTGCAGGTAACTTTCCCCCTCGAGCGGTAGTGGCAACGTGACATAATCGCAGTCCGAATCGAGCGTGTGGCTTACGGTTTTGCGGGACGGATACGTTCCACGGCCCACGATCAAATCGGTCAACTCCTCGGCACTCAGCAGTGAATGCTTGTTGTCCGTCGGATCACTGCCATCGCCGCGGAACGATCCCGCCGCACTAACGTTCGAGTCCGAGCGCATCCGAAATTCACTGTTGAGCCCACTATCAAGCCGCGGCCGGTGATAATCGCCATCGACCGAATCGACCGGTTCTAGCGGATCCGCCATCTCGCTTCGGCATGGCTGGAAGCTACCGTAGTGTGAACTTTCGTGCGATTCAGACTCCGCAATCTCGGACGACTGGCCGGTAAGTTCGCTACTGTTCATCGTGTATACGCCGCTCGTTTCGGTTGGTGGTACGTGGGCAATCGTGTAAACGCCCGAATGCGTTTCTTCCTCCTCTTCGTTAATGTCATGATCCAGACAGGTGCTGGTAGCCACACTCAGCGTACTATTCTGTGCCGTATGGCTAAAGCCCAACACCAAACTACTGCAGGTGGACGTTTGTCGTCGATCGGGACTGATCGTCGGCTGTACCATCGTACCTCCGCCGCCATTGCTGAGCGTTGTTGTGCTGGTTGCGGTTGAACTTTGTGGCAGACTGAGACAATCCGTCGCCACCACTACCGTGCTGCAGGTTGACGAACACTGCGAACCGATGTTGTGCTGCGAAGATGGCGAGGAGTCACAATCCTTACCGGGGCGGTCCGGTTTACCTTCCACGCTACCATTGTCACTGCTCGCGCTGTTACTATTGCTTGTGGTGACAGAGTTGGAAGCATTAAGGTTAGTCGTTCGTCCAACCGAAAGAGCCGCGAATGTACCCTCTAGATCCTTCAGCGATACCTGTCCAACGGAAGATGTTTGGCGGGACACACTCGGACAGTCGAGCAGATGAGCCAAGGCGAGACTTTCCGTAGAAGGCGCAGCCAGCGTAGCCGTCGGCGGTGTATTGATCATGATCTCCAGCTCATCCTCCGAATGCACACGATCGCTCACGATACCCGAGGTCGTGTTGGAACTGGTACTCGAGATCACCGAGATGCGCTGATCACTTTTGCTCTTGTACGGCAGGTTCAAGGCACGCGAATACAGATACGGATATCCGTGAATGCAGCTGCTCTCTTCCTCCTCGCGCTTAATTGCCTCCGTCAGACGCGGTGCGATCTTCATCGAGAATTGGTGCGTCTCACGGCAGAGTGCCAGTATCATCTTGTTTTTATCATCGTTGGTGGAGTAGAGCGTGATCTTACTGTCGCCCGAGCGGATCTCGAACTTTTTCCGATCGAAGCTAAGCTTACCGATGTGTGGCCAGTGGAAGGTAGTAGCCGTTGAGCTGCCATCCGTCGCAATTCGGATACCCTTTGCGTAGATACTAAGCGACACCGTACCGAGGCCTGTTTCGTTCTTGGACTGCTTCATACGGAAGATGTGTGCGTTGATGGCTTCGTTTAGGTTACACGCCTCGCGGATATAGTGCGTTTCGGCATCGGCCCGTGAAAGCCCACGGTTCTCCCGGTGACACGTGGTGACGGCCGAGATGCCCCAGGCTGATCGAAGTGTCGGGTTGAGATATTCGTCCGGGCGGAAATATTCCACAGAAGAAGAGACACTACCGCTGTTACCGCTGCCAGCGATGGAGCTTCCGCCATCGTTTGCTGCAGAGGATTGACCAATGCCGGAAGCATTCAACAATGACCCGGCAGTAGTAGCGGATGATGATGGTGCCGTCGATGTAGACGAGGCTGATGAAGAACCGCCCGAAGGGTTAGGAGACGAAGCTGACGTGGTACTGGAGTTGCTTGTGGCACTACTCTTGCTGGTAGTACTGCTGCTACTGCTGCTGCTTGTGCTGCTACTACCAGCACAATTACCAGAATTAATCGCATGTACGTTCGGACATGGACCCACACTCGGTCCAACGCTGGTGGTTGCGGACTGTCCCGGTACTGCCGGTACGGTGGACGTGGTGGCCGACTTCACTGATGGTGCGGCGGGTAATGGAGTTCCTGCATCCTCCGGTACGCTATCACCGAGATCTGCCTGCAAGGAAAGCCCACCGAGCAGCAGCAGACTCTGCTCGGAACACTCCTTCGGCAGGTCCCGGTTGACCGCGTTGTACTTCAGCTGCAGATAGTAGTTGTGCCGGGAGACTTCATCTCGCAGCATGAGCGGACTCTCGATGTAGAACTGCACGCGAAAGTGTAGCTCCAGGAGAGGTTTCCCGTTGGCGTCCAGGCCCTGGTGAAGTGAACGGATTAATAAGTCACGAGGTCAAGAACGCCGCATAGGGGGTTTGGGTGGTACTTACATGAGTGTGCGAGGAACGCCAACTTTTTGGTCCGTACTTGGACAGTTTGCTCTCGGGATCGGCGAACAGGTACTCGCCATCTGTCAAGATACGAGGAACAGAAAGCGTGTTAAAGATTACGAATCATTTTCGTATGGTTGTACTGGAGATTAAAATACACCCTGCAACCACCCTTAAAAGGGACCACCAATCGTAAACAGTTCCATATTCGGCTCCCTTCGTGGAAGCGATGGCATGTCAAGGTTCCGCTGGCACTAATTATTTCCATCGTTAGCGCGCAAAACCTCAAACATGCACGCGGTCGACTTCGACGAGTTGAGTTTCCGGGAACGACCTAATGGGGCTTCATTTACTTCGACATGTGCTTGCGAACAATTGCAACAATCCACCTAATTGTCACCGAATGCACACACACACAGATGGCGCCGTATTATCGGCGCCAACTACTGCAATCCCCCCGTTGGTCTGTGCATGATTGTACAGTGACGCATGCCATATGGTCGAACTTGCTCTGCCCAGTTCCACCAGACACTACTGAAGGGTCAAGTGCACGGTGAAAAAGTGTGTAAAAGAGAGAGCGAGAGATTCAATGATCCGATGAAGTCATCGATCGGGAGATGAGGGAATGAATTCCATCGATTCAAGTATGCGAATGGTTGAAAGGGCCCGTGTCCGTTGTAGTCATGGTCGATGGCCACAATAAAATGCGGGATACAGCTGGAAGGAACGACAACCCTGTTAAGCCGCTTTTCTCCACTTCAACCAAAGGTAATGCGAGAAAACAAGAGATCTTTGACTCTTGATTATGCTCAAGTAATGAGTTTTGTTTTCTTCAATTGTTGTTTCTTCACCATTACCCATCCCGGTTCTTTAGAGTAGGTTAGAGAAGACTTGCTTTCAGCCGAAGAATAGTCCCAACAATTTGCTTTTCTGATCAATATTATATTTCTCCTAAAGATTGACTATTTTCTACTTTAAAGTGCTTATTTTAAATGTCACCAGTTTTAACATTATCAGATATATCATTTTACATTCCAAAGTCTCGAAAGTGATCGAATTAAAAGTTTGGACATATGAAGGCCCTCTAGACAACGGCCCGGCATTCGTTCGATGCAGGTTGTAGTATGGAATGGCACACAAATAAAACAGGCCTACGATCGACCGATGAACGCACACAGCAAAGCCCCAGCTGTGTCCGGATGCCATTTAGAGTTCGCGGAACGCGCACGCACACACACACACATACACATCACTTCACCCAGCGCACAATAGAGAGAAGGAAGGAGGGTTGGATCGAGTTTTGAATCGAATCGAATCGGTTCATCGGAATGAATTCCGAACCCAAACCCCGTGACGAGGGGTGAGCTGCCATTTCGTGCTGTTGGGTTGGGCGCATAGCGCGAGATGAGGAGGAATACGCTGGAATTCGGATCAACCGGCCCGGCCTGAATGAATACCGCAGCGCTAAAGGAGAATGCGGGAATGCGACACTTTGCGAGGAAGCGTGAACGGCTTGCGGGAGCCGAAGGGAAATTCCAGTTTTTCGTTGTTGTTGTCTTCTTCGTTCCTGCTCCTTGTCGTCGTCGTCGCCAAAACGTGAAGCCTCGGTATGGTGGTTATGCGATCAGTCCACGCTGATGGCAATGAATCGAAAGCTGTGAAGTGAAGGGTTTGGTGCGGTGGCCAACAGATACCGCATGCCGCAGAAAGTAAAGAGCTTCCAGCGGGTAGTTTCCTCCACCGGAACACCCCTTCTCTTCCCTCTTGCCCTTCACACAAACATACACACACACACACATAAGATCATTGATCGTACCCGCGAAAGCTTCGCGAGACTTTGATCGACTCTCTTTCTCGAGAAAGAGGCTGCTCTGCAGGCGTTTATGGGCTACGGATTGTATGCTAGCCACAGTCTGGGGAGAGTCACCTAACCCACCCACCGCAGCATGCGATCGATACCCCCACACCCCGAGCGGTCCAAGCGGTGTCGTGGCAGCCATTTTACGTTGAACTTTCGGCTCACGTGTCTTGTGCCACAAGTAGCGAAAACAGCGGCCCAATCTTCAAAAAAACCAGATTGAACCACATTCTGTTCCACACCAGAGCAAAGCAAAGCAAAAAATAGCTTTGGTGACTAAAAATATCTCCCAGCGGAAAGAAAGGCGTCAAACTATCAGCCGTAGTCCGTAAGCTTCGGTGACATTTTTGAGAGACTCATTGCGTAAGAGTGGACGGGTTGCTGTCGCTACTTCGGAGTTGTGATTTCGGTGACCTGACCTGGTAGTGTCATGTTTGGATGTTGTTCATAAAAGCTTTACGTCACCGCCTTTTTTAAATTTTAACATTTGGAAATCACTTTTAACTCCATTGTGTATCTTAATTATTATTTGTATTTCAAAAAATACGTCAAAGTTAATAAAATATAGGAATGATTTATATTTAAATAATGAAGTTTAAAGTTTTGTCTTTTTTGTACGAGATTCGCTTTTTATATGTCATTTTTCATCAAATTTTAATCCCCCCTTGCTTCTTCGATTGGAAGGTTCGTTGCTTGTGGTGCTATCTTTCAAAAGATATCAACGACAAGCGACGAACTCTCGAAAGGTCCGTGCACAATGCGAAAGAATGGATATACTCACCCGAAAGAATGGAAAAAATCAATGTCCAAAAGCAAAATTGATGATGACAAATACAAATCGATTATGTAAATCGTATTTTCGATTCCTTCAACATGTGTGTGCAAGCGCGCGCGCGCAAAACGGACGCCAAAACGCGCGTCCTCTTAGGAATGCCTTCATCATCAATCATTCGTGGCGTGGTGTTTGTTTGCGAGTTCTTAAGCATGCTATTTTTTGTGTGTGGTGATCGAATAGTGGCTTTCCTCAGAATTTCGTTTGCTATTCGGTCAGAACAGAAAGCCGAAGATATAAAACGACAACCAATTTTAAAATATATGAAGGCAGCTGGTAATGTATCGTGGACAGCGCGTAAAGCAAGGTTGATTAATTTTTCATTTGGCAATTTTATTGCCCTTTGTGATGGGGTGCTGCTCTTTCCGTCTGCTGCTAACGTATTTGGAATGAGTGTGTGATTAAACATTGATTTCTGAAAGCATCTTTATGAGCACAATAAATATCCTAACATAACTGACACCATGGGAGTTTTGTGCAATTTTCATCGAGTAATGTGCGTGGTGACTTGCCAGAATCGCAAATTTATAGAAAATATTAAAATACATAAAAAATTGTTGCTCCAAAGTTTGGAGGATTTTACTGGAACTCTACGATCTCCATGAGCAATAATAAGAATCTTTTGAAAGGAAAAAGTTTTAAGTCTACGTGGAGATATAGAATAAAATTTACTTTAAGAAGTATAAATACAGTAAAAAAATCTTAAAGACAATAAACCTGCATTGTAAAACAGCCTGGAGTAACAAAAACACGCGGTGAGTTTAACAGCATGCTCCGGAGCCAAAAGAGACAGAGGAAGTTTTTGAAAAATCGAGATCGGCCGGAGACTTGAACTTACGGTAAGACGACGAACGCGAACGGAACGGAGACCCGGGCTACAGCATGCCATGATCGCTTAGTGAGCACGAAAGAGAAAACGCGCTTGGCGTTGGCTGTGATGCTGCGCACGCTGGTCTCTTGGTTGTCGTCGTCGTCGTCGTCGTCGTCTTCACCATCGTTCGGACAGCAAACCTGTCCAGGGATATTAGCCGCCTTCGGCAGGCAGAGAAACGGGGACACGGCGCAAGGAGAAGGTGGCAGCTTTGGTAAAAGGAATATTACGACGTTGCCTGCGCGCAATACTAACAAACACACATACACTCGGAGAAGCATTTTGGTTTCAGCTCCCCTTTGCCACACACCAAAGAGGTATGCAGATAACGATGTATAGTAGTATCGGGCGCCTGATGCTGTGCAATGGCGCGGTTCGGATGGGCACAGGGAATTGAATCGCGAATGCGGGCCTTTTTGGAGTTGGGAGCAGCCAGCTTCATGAACCGGTGCGCGAAAGAAGAAGGAAGGGTGAGGACGCATTAGTGGGGTGGAGAATTTTCTTTTTTGCGTCGCCCTGTTTGCTGCTTGGTTGTGGCCGTTTCGGCGGGAATCGCCGTACCCGCGCATTCGTACGAAAGGGGTCCCGTACCAAATGGAGTCCCTTCAGATCATGGAACAGGGCGGATCAAGAAGAAGACGCATGGGGCGAAAAAAAAACTCGTGCGCGCGATCATGCTAGAGGGACGAAGGGAAGAGCAGGATCGAAGAGTGATCTCGTGGAAAGAAGACGAATAAAAAAAAAACGAGAAAAGAAGACGTTTCGAACTGCCATGCCGGTGTGTGAGGAAGATAGAGAGTTGAAGAACGAAAGAGAGGAGTTGGGAAGAGAAGCAGCGGAAAACAAGGCACGAGGAATTTCATTTTAGTAGGCTTCAGAAAGACATAAGACGCGTGTTTCAGTAATTCAGGTAGCTCGCTTGCCTCCTGCGCCAGTTTCTCTTAGACGAGCGTGTTCGGGCCTCTGTTTTGTGAGCCTGTGTCTGTCTATATGTGTGTGTGTTTCCTTGCCAAGCGCAATCAGTTTTATTGTTCTTTATCTTTCCTTCTTCAAAAGCTGAATTCTGTTGGCCCTTCTCCCTGCTACGGTACAGCCCTATGATCATCCCTGCAAGGTACGTTCTGTAAGTGCCACAGGAGGAAGATTCTTTCCAGATTTTGCTTAAAATGTTGATGTTCAATTGCCTGTTTGCAATGATCAGATGGAAGCTTAAGAAACTCACGAAAAATCCATCTTTTAAATGATGTTAAAACATTACAAATAAAATGCCTTAAAACACTAATGGAAGTCCCTTAAAGAATATGAAGCAAATATAGACGCTCTTTGTTTATCACAAAATCTTCTGAAGAAAATCATCCTCCAAATATCCACCAGAATCCATTCTCTTATGTATACGCTGCAAACCTGCTGGTGCTCACCTGCGAACAACCTTTGCGCCGAACGTCTGACACTGCTTTCGTTTTGGAGATTTTTAATTAATAGCAGCGAGAGATATCAAATTTTATGACATCGAAGCATCGAAGGCGCAACAAAACCGATCGGAACCGTTTTGTACGTGGCGAGCGGGGCGATAGCAGGATAAGATTGGAACGGCGAGGCGCGAAGGGTGCCTAACCACAATAGGCCCCCAAAACAATGGTCTCCAATCGGGACACGTCTCGCGCAGAATGCCAGCCCCGCGTTCAAAAATCGTAAACTGCCCCGGGGGAGATCGTCATCATCATCATCATCGTCGTGATCGGAATGTGGGTTGATGGGATGATGATGTGAAACGATAGTGTTGGCATGGAATGTGTTCATGTGGTCACCCCCTTCAAAACGTTAAAAAAGCATACACACACACACAAAAAATAAGAAAAAATAGCACCTTGCACCCTTTTTTTTCTCGATTACAAGCCCCGAGTCACCTGAACGTTCCAGAGTGGAAGAAGTTGAGGTTGAATGGAAGTTGATTTTCCCTCCCAACATCCAGCCGACCCAGGACGAACGCAGAGGACGCAAGCTTCTTTCTATTAGCCCGCTTCTTTCTCTGTTCCAGGCAATTCTGGGTCCCGTGGTCTTTAAGGTTCGCTTTGAGAAACGATTAATTATCGTTGGGACGCTCTCAAAACCCCTCCCATGTCTTCCGATCTCCCTGTCTGCTACGGATCCACCCTCCGTGGTGGTGGTGGTGGTGGTGTTAGTGGTGCTCCAGTCAAACTTCGCTTGTCTGCCAACTTACCTATTAGTACGGCCAGCCCAAACAGCTCCGTGTCCAGCATGCCTTGCTTGGAGAAGTGATGGCATGTTTGTGCGTATACTTCGCGTACGCGACTTTTTGCTTCGACTAGGAAGTAGAGTGTGCGTGGCTGCGGTGTTCCCAATAATCTAAAAACGAGCAATAAAGAGAAGGAGCAAATAAGAAAACGAGAAGAAAATTAATATTATAAATAATAGACGTGAAGATGCAATAAACGATCGAAAAACACCCAACATGCCGTGTAGAACACAAACGTTCCAACAACGTAGACAGAGTCGCTTAAGAACAGCAAATGGGCTGCACGGATAAAGTGCCCCGTTGGTCGCGGATCGAGCGAAGTAAAAGTAGAAAGGCAAACAACAACTCCCCTAGATTCCATAATGTTCACGCACAAGCAGCCCCCAAAAAACAACCTGGTGGGGTGGTGGACTATCGTGCATTCCTCTGCCATCAGCATTCGAACGAGATTTAAGAGAAATCATATAATTTTGGGGTACCACTCGTACTAAACGGTAGGTGGGTGATTTATGATGGTCATAGTCAATTTAATGGGGTCATTGAGATGGAATTTTAATTGATTCGATTATACCGAGAGCAGGGCGTCGTGGCCGTGTGTCGTTGTCGTCGCAAGTGCCGCCCGCTCGGTCCGGTGAAATGGAGCCAAGGTGTGTGTGTTGCTCGAAGCCGTCCGAAAAAGGAGGCCACCGACACGCACAAACGCACCGAACTTCCCTCTGGGTCACATCGTTGTGTGCCTGAGGTTGAAAATAGAAGGGACCCACGGTTAACCGGGCCCGCCGGTTTCTATATCATCTCCGTTGGTCGGATTTATAAAGCGGACCGTATCATTATTAGCCCTGTGTCTGGAATTGTGAACCAAAAACAAAAAAATAAAACGATGCAACAACTGACACTAGGATAAACGTCGGAACTCAAAACTAAAGAATGCCATCTACCAATGGCCGAGTTTGAGAGGTTTCCTTCAGCGATTCGTTATGGAATCGAGGTCCTTCCGCTTTTTTTTCTCTCTCTTGTTTGTCGGTACTGAATTAAAGGTCACCCGGATCAATTTCGATAAAGGAATTTCCAAATTACGGTACGATGGGTTTGTTTTTTTTTTACTTCGGAGTATCGAATTAAATACTTCAAATTGTTGTCTAAATGTTGGGAAGTCTGGC
Source organism: Anopheles minimus (assembly GCA_000349025.1). Taxonomy (NCBI): domain Eukaryota; kingdom Metazoa; phylum Arthropoda; class Insecta; order Diptera; family Culicidae; genus Anopheles; species Anopheles minimus. Next base: position 5,774,163 of record KB664266.1, on the reverse strand, counting down.
GCCAACTAACCGGACCCTGGAGGCGATCGACCAAGGTCATTGCGATGTATGAATGTTTAATATATTACGGAAATTGCGGCCAACAAGCACCTCTCACAGCTAGCTGAAGAATGAGACAAGGCGAAGAGAACGCCTGCTGATGCTGCTCAAGTGGACATGAAATTTAATCGGATTATTAAGACACCGGTTGGTAGATGAAGAGTGCTCTGTATAAAAAGGCATATCTTCTAAAAATAGACTACAATAACGATCGCATTCCTTCGCTCGTTTTAGGTCCATACGCGCCTGTGCTTCCATGATCAACTTTCGGAAATAGGGCTTTCAAAATCAACAAAAAAGACATTAACTGCGGTATCTTGAGCATTGGCGGTGAGTTCTCTTTTTCGACGAGCTATTCGTGATGTGCGGAAGCATTCGATCTCTTCAGACCTAGATGAAGGTCATTAAAATTCTCGACAACTGTTGCTTCATACGGAAGCCCACTTGGAGAATGGAGAATAGTCGAACGAAGTGAATAGTAAACATTAGAATACTTACTTTAAAGCTAGAAATCTGGTACCCGGAGGAAGAGGTCGGGAAGGTGGTGCGCAAACCTCTAAGGGTGCGCTGACGGTACAAAAAGCTCGCATGCTGCATCGTTACCATCTGCAGTAACCTTTACGAAATATTTCCTGTGGAGTAGAAGAAAAATAACACAAATTAGTATCCATTATTGGCAGAGATGCTGGAGTTTCAGACCCCAAAAAGGGAATCCACAAACAGGATGCTGAAAATTGTAAAGCAGTCTCGCTAATCGTTTTCCTGCAAATGCATGCGAATGCAACAATGTTTCGTTGCCTTTGCAGCGTGGAGTTGGTACGTTGGTTGCAACTTGCAACATTGTTGCTCATTGAAATTGATTGCTTTGCATTTGCGTGTCTAGCGCAAGATGGTTGCGAAGAAGTGGAGAAGTAGAGTGTCATTAGGGAGTTTTCCATCAGAGGCTATCATGTCTACGAAGTTGCTGGTGCCCCAAGAATTTTCATCTCAGGTAATTGTTGCTTGAAAATATCGTTTTCTTGTCGTTTAATTGAGGAATTCCTAATCCTAAGTAGCGTTCAGGAGAAATAAAAATCCTTCAGATCCTAATGTAACATACATTTAAAACAATCCCCAAGGAAATTCAAACCATCGTTAAACCCAGCATTAACACGGTCCTTTTCTTTTACCACTTGGGCTAATGGTTCCACAAACAAAAACGGAAGGCAAATGGTTCGGGAATTTGTGGTGATTTGAAATTTCGGGAAAGCTTCACAAATCACGCATCCCCGGAGTACAACAATGTGAGAGCCCGGGGTTTTGATGCGCCAGCTGGTTGACGATCGAAAGCCATCCGACGAACGAAAGCGAACAGGAAGGTTGTTGGATGATCCTCAAAACGAGGATCACCTCCACCAGCTCTTGCGACTCATCACCATTTAAATGATCGAACCTTGCCGAGCACTTCATCCCCTTTGTGTGTGTTTGTAGATGTATGTGGCCCACTGTCCGAAAATGCGAACCGTCCATGCCGGGCATCCTAACCTGAGCACCTCTGGCGTGCGGATCTCCAAAACATAACAACGTACCAACGTCCCTCACGTGTCTTGCGCCTTCTCCACGGGCGTTTCGTTCGACTTCATCAACAGCAGTAACAGCAACGCCGTCTTCACCGTGTATATACTTATTTTATCCCTTCGGGTTATAAAACCGGTGAAGGAATGTGGATCCGTTTCGTTCCGTTTTGTTCAGACGTTTCTCTTTTTTCCACCACCATCGTGATGATCGTCCTGCCCAGTCCCTCCCATCTCCAGCCTCCTTGACGGATCAGGGTTCCTTCTCTATCTCTCGTGCTGGGCTTCTGCGACGCGAACGTCTCGCGAGCGCGATTTTAACGCGCGGTTCGAAACATTCTTCGTCAGCGTCAGCGGATGTTTGGAGGGATGCTGGATGCCGGCGATCGAGATGGTAGTAATGGGCCACCCCGTATCCCAACCGCGGCGAAACAGGCGAGAAAGCATCTCGCCATGATCTCGTCTGGCAGTAAAATGGCGGGGGTACGAATCGGGACACATCGGGATCGCATCAAGTCCGGGAGGTGTTTGATCGAAACATGAGAGAGCGAAAAAAAAGGAAGAGGAAGAATACACCAAAAGACACACACACACAGAGCACCCTCGGGACGGTCAGAATAGGGAATATAAAAAAGGCCGTCGAAAGAAGAACAGACAAACAAAACTTGAAAATACGTCCAGCAAAAAGTACGCCAAAAAATGTTTTGGGGAGGGTAGGCGACCAGCGGAGGAAAAAGTGTTCCCTACACGATTCGAAAGAGAGGCTTGGGCTTTCGTTTCCAAACCGCGCCAAAATGTGGCGACGCGCAACGAAAACCCCGAAGACAAATAAAAAAACAAAAAAAAAAAGAGGGAAGAAAATGCTCCACCATAAAAATAAATAATTCTGTCTCGCGACGTTGCACGAAACATTTTGCACGATGGGCACATATGTTTCGGGGACTGGTTTGGGTGTATGCTTGTGGGGGAAGGGGAAACACGCGCCAGTTCCCTACGGTGTACAATCGTCCGTCCGGATGGGTTTCTCGCTTAAGCTGTCGCACAAATCGTTCGTTTGTTTCGGGACCGGGTTTCGCGTAATACGGGATTTAAGCGTGCGAGCAGGAAGCAAAGCGCTTAACGCGCTTTGTGCCAAAACGGCTTCCTGTCTTGCGTCTTTTCATCTTGTCCTTTCCATGCCTTCCCCTCCTTAACCGTACCACCGAGCTTTCTAAAATGCGATTTTATGTGCTTTTCTGTTTTTCTCTTGGTGGAATTTTGATTTTTCATTATTTGGTATAATGGCGCAGCATCCAGGAGGGTGTTTCCAGTTCCAGAGTTTGGAGATCAGGCTTGGGACTGGTCACAAACGGAGTCTTGTTTTCAATAATTCTCACTAGCAATGTAAGAAATAAGTGCCTTACATAAAATTAAACATCATGAAACATTCATCATTTTATAAAAAAATATATTGCGTTGAAGAATTCATTTCTTCCAAAATCCTCAAGATTCTAATCACGCCATCGTCGTTGGAAGAATCGAAAACTTGGCGCGATCTGTAAGCAAAAGGATAGCTTCAAAATCGCCAAAACAACACTTGCAACCTACCCATTCTTTTTCCCATTCGTGTTCTCCACCAGTTGGCTCAAGAAGTCCTCCTCCAGAATTGAAGAAGAAACCAGAAAAACCAGCTTCTCATTCTCGTTCTATAGCAAGTGAACAGTACAAAAAAATGCCTAACACTGTCCGATGGATAACGTGAACAGCAATCGAAGGCTTCGGGCATTCGGGCGTGCCGAATTTCTTGTGCCGGGGTCCGGCCAGTTTACCGCCGCCGGCAGGTTTGGTTTTCCGATTTTGCCCGGTCCAACCTGATGCTGGGACAGGAGTACGCTTTTGCCATCTTCGATGTGGCCATCTCTTTTCGCTCCCTATCCAGAGGTTCTTTTTCTTGTTGCTGTGTGTTTTTTCATCCCCGGACCAGAACCACAGTTCGAAAGACCGCCCGAAGGCGATAAAGAGAGAAATGAATCGGGCGTGCACGCGCGCGCTCGCGTGCACACACGCTCATCTCCTCGGAGCCATGTTTTTATTTTGGGGGGAGCCCTAAGCACCGTGTAGCTCGGTAGCACCGAAAGATGTCGACGACGATCACGATGAGATGCGTGGCCCCAAAGGCTTGTCCCTTATTGTTGTTGTTGTTGTTGTTGGTGGATTTCTTTCGTTTTGGAGCCAAATTCGACGGGAGAGAGAAAAGAGGGTACCCCATTCGGCCGATTGACTTAATGCTAATAACAACCTGTTATACGTTGTCGTGCCGGACAGACCCTACCAAATGAAAATTGGGAATGTGTGTGTGTGTGTGCGTCTGTGATTGTATTTCCCCCCGTCTCTCTCATTGGAAAAGGAGTAATCTTCTCGTGCGTCGCTGAGTGATTATAACCACACTGGCAAACCATCTCACCGAACTGCTGGAAGGGACACAACCCCTGTTGTACGTTGAGAAGACGAGCGAAAAAACGAAATTGTGGTTGCGTTTTTTTGTGTCTCACCTCCCCCCCCCCTTTACCCCGTTTTCTTGATCGTTTTCTGACGATCGGACGTGTGCGTTTGTGTGAGTCTGTGTTTATGCCTTGTACCAGCTTCCGTATTGATGCTGCTATCGTGTATGCAACCGCGCAGCCCGGTGGGCAGGTGGTAGTAGAGGCCTGGTCGTACACAAAACAGGGACAGACAATATAATTTTCAAATTCCAGTAGCCAAATGTAATTACACGTGCGCGCTTGTACGCGAGAGCCCAACCAAACCTGATGGCATGGGCATTAATGTTTTAGTTTTGTTCATTCCGTACGGGGGGTTTTCAAGCCACCGACAGACAGAAGCTGTTCTGTCGCTGCAACAAGCAAAATGGCCGTGTTCTGGGATTTTTTGTTGTTGTTGGTTCTTGCTTGCCGTCATGTAAACACCTAAACTCCCGGGCACCACTTTTTATTTGGTCTGTGAATGACAGCCGTAGAACGAGGCATTTAATTTTCCTGCTGCGCGTTGCAGTGTACGTGAAAATATGCGCATTTTCCCTGAGGATGGACATACGGAAAACAAAAATAATTCTAAAAAAACGCATAATTATTGCACTCAACGCTGGTAGATAAAAATGACGATAACAGTACACGGAAGCCATTATTTAATGGAAAGCATTCTGCATTCAATTGTTCCTTCCCAGATGGGTGTCTGTGTGTGGGAGAATTGCAACCGTCGCACAAACGATAACATAATCCAAAGCCAGGAAATTAACTGTGGTGTGATTAATGCAAGAAGAAAAAACCATACATAAATGCTTTATCATACATTCATGAGGTGCTACATTCTGTTCCGCCAGTGGTATTTTGCATCGGCGTTCGCAAGTCTCCTATAAAACTCCAGCCACTAGTTAATTAGTCTGCGAAAAAGGTTACGCAAGTGTGATGTTTCTTTTTTCTGTACAATTCTTGGAGTTGCGGCTAGCCAATGTGTTTGGTGACGTGCTCTGATGGGGTTGGAGCAGGGTTCAGACATTCCAACAGCCAGTAGCAAAGTTGCATCGTTTCGCGTAGGAGTTATTGATTCACTTGGGAGCAATGAGTTGCAAGCCGCACAATACACATTTACACCCGAACGAACGAAGATAGTATTGTGTGGACGCTTATCCGTGTGCGAGAGCAAATGCAGAAGGAATTCGCAAACAAGAAGGGCATGTGCATTATCTTAGCACGATGGATAAGGGCTGCATATATCGGTGGTATGCACCCGTGCAGTTATTTACGCAACCGCATTAAGCTTTCGCTGTGATAGGAGTTACTGGGGAAGGTGCATTTGCAGCAAAGATAATACTCAATACATTTCCCAACGACATCACATACTTCTGCCATCGTGCATTGTGAGGGTTTCTGCATTCTTTCACACAATCCCTTCACAATCTCTGCTCGCTCTGGTGACGTAGGTGAAATGGTTTAGCAAACCAACACTCATTACTGGAGTTGATGACGCACGGGCCGAACAGCTATTGACTTGGTTTGTTTTTCAGGTTTGGCCTGAGTGGTCAGTAACTGGTGAAGAACAAAATTCCAGCACGGAACTAAACCATCATTAGGCTGATGAGCAGAAATGTTTGCTACGGTTTAATCTTTCAGGCTGAAGAGAACTCTGGTGAAAATTCTACGATATCCAGTAACTTCCCATACTTCGTGACGAGTTGTCTCAGTGATCCGGGTGATTCCAAATCAAACTTTACTCACTAGTGATGTAGGTGAAATAGATTAGCAAAAACAAAAAAATCCGATCGGCCGGGTTGATGACGCACGAGGCTAGCAACTATTGACTTAATTTGTTTTTCAGTTTTGCTCTGAGCAGCCATTAATTAGTCGAAAACAAGATTCCTGAACTATCATGAGGCTGATGATCCCTAATCTTTGGTTTAGTTGAGGTCTTACAAACAGGAGGTAACTCTGATGGAAATTCCACGATACCTAGCCACTTCCCAAAGTTCATGATGAGCTGCCCTATTGGTACGGTGTAAGGGCAATCAATGCAAGGTCATTTTCGTGTCGTATTCCTATTACTTCCGTGTCATCGGACAGGCCCACATACAATACACAATCAGCATCAGTGAAGTTCATAAATCAAACTTTTGAAAAACTGAATATTGAACGATTATAAATAACATTCCTAGAGGGCCGAGGAGTATGTACGAACAGCTACATATATACCATACTCAGACACACAGGCACACACGCCATATGCCGTGGTTTGGTGCGTTTAGTGTTGCTGCCTTTAAAAAGATCCATATCTAATTCCACCCGGAGTGGCCGGGCCACATTCCGGAGTCGCATTCAGGCAGCGCAAAGAATGATGTAGCTTCTTCCAGATGCTTCGCCGTACAGCCCAACCTGATGGGCCGACTTCGACCCAAGAGAGTTTTCCAATCATTCTTCATTTCATCCCCTCGATTTCATCCGCACAGCAAAACAGAACAAACAATCCCAAACCGCGTCGTCGTTTGCTGATGCTTAACAGCTCTGCTTCTACGCCAGGTGTGTGCCCTCTTGTTTGAAGAGGATTCCAAAAGGGTACGCCCTTGCGCTGTGCCCCTTTTGGTCTCGCCAGGGCAGGCGTGCAAAGGGTTTGGAGCTTGCGCTTTTTCTTCCCCGATATGAAGTGTAATGATGTGGTTTTTGAACGGCTTCCCGCCGTTCTTGCAGGAACCCGAAGCAATAAATACGTGGAAATATACATAAATTCCCAAACGTCCAAAACGTCTAATTCTCGGCCCTGTCTATCGGGACGGTTCCACCAGCGGGCGTTTGTCTTGCGTATGCGCATCGCTTCTGCCTGGCCGCAGCACGGCAAAGAGAAATCGTTAGAAATTCAATCCACCCGAGCTCAATGACAGTAATTTCTGCAGCGTCGCGCCCGATATAATCCTCCCCAGGCACCGAAGGAGGCCAGACAAAAACCAGAAGCAATAATTAAAGCTTCCAGAATCCATCCATCGATGGGTTTGATAGGAGGGCGATCATCAGGGGGGAACGCGGATGGACGCGACAGCAAACGATTAAGTTAAAGCTCCAAGTCCGGGAGCACCACAACCAACGGGGGAATGGAAATATTCACTGAAAGACACAAAATAAAAGATAAAAAGCATCCTTGAATATTAAATCTAGCCCATTCGTGTGATTCGGTAGAACAGAGGGGCAAAGGATCGGCGGTTTGGCTCTCGAGGGCAAACTCCACTCCACTCCCGGGATGATAAATGGTAGAATTGTGAAGTGGAGAAGGCAAAGAATTCGAGACTCGTCGCCTGTTTCACCACCCGGTTCATCCCTGTGCGGGAGAAACGCTGGAACAGTGCGGTGTCCAGGTGTAGAACGGCCGAATGGATTGTTTCTGGTACGATTGGAACCCAACAACGCGGTGAGGACGCGCGAGAGAAAAAAAGCCAACGAAAAGAAAAGGAAGCCCAACGAATGGATCTCCCCGAGGCAGTGCTGTTTGCCCCTTTTGTACGCTTTCTCACTCGCTCACCCACCACTTGCCAGACGATAGCATCATGCCAGCAGCAGGCGAGAAGGCATCACCTTCTTTTGATGATGCTCAGTTTTTGTTGTAGATCTTCCCCCTTTTTTTTGGTGTTGTTGCTAGCTTTGTTTATGGCCTTGAGCAGAAAGTTGCGAATTCCATTCCAAACTTTAGCAGCTTGCTGTATTCTCCGAGTTTGGGAGGTTCGGACATTATGATAGCAGTCCGCTTGCAAAATTGATAACCGACTCGAAACACATTAGCGCGCCATGTTTTTCGTTGCTCTACCAAATACCATAAGCCAGGCAGCTGGAAAAAAAACATCGAAACAATCATTATTTAAGCTTTTGGAAAAGCTGGCTTCCTCCATTTACCGATTTGCAACGGTACGGTGGAATTTATGAAATTCCATCTCATAAAGTTGTACGACTCTACAGCTCACCCGTCACAAGGACACGACGTTTTCAGTGTCTTCTTAGCCGGCACTAATGCTATCAAAAGAAGCAGCACAACAACAAAAAAACGGCATACACAGGGACACACTCGTACAGTAATTCCACGCAAACGGGCAAAACATTAAACGTAGCATCATCATCATCATCATCATCAACGCGACGTCGTCGTCGTCCGACGCATTCCATTCCCGAAGATCGTTCAAAGGGAAGAATGTGGAAAAAAGGCCTCTCTTAACCGGTGTCCGAAGCGCACGAAACCGTGCGTATCGTGTAACGAAACAAGGGGAAGATCTTTAAATACAAAACCATAATAAGCAGGGAAGCAACTTTTGACGTACCACGTCAGTTTGGCTTTCGAAGCGCACCTTCTTCCTTCGATCGGATTCCGGGGGCGCGCACGGTTGACGTGTATGTGTGTGAGTTGGGAAGGATTTCCCAAACACAATCATGCGCTTACACAAATTTCGGCCATTTTTCGTACAACAGATGCGCTTCGCTGGAGAACGAAAGACTTAAGCGACGAACCTTTTGATTTTTGTTGTTACTGCTTTCTTTTTGTCTTTCTGGCAGTGATATCAATTTCTACACACTGATTTAAGCCTTGCGCACATTCCAGGGTGATTCCAATAATAGGATTTTCGAAGATCGTATTTTTGTTGCTTGTTGATTGTGAGGATCGGTGTAAGAACGCGTAGCATGAGCGTTACAGGTAATGTAGTACAGGTAAAGCCATTCAACAATCACAACGCACACAACGTCAAGGCGATGATATCGGGCCTCAGAATACACAACGTAGCCGTCCGTCCGGACACGACCCGACCCCTGGTCGGCCAAACAAAACGCGCCATTTGAAGGCCAGCCGCATTCCAGAGCGTGATCATTCGCTCCCGCGCACTTCATTTTTGCTGCTGCTCTTTTTACCCCCTCTCTCTTTTTATGTTGTTGTTTGAGGTTGTCCTCCAGCTTCACCTCCGGCAGCACCAGGTACGCCGTACCGTCTCGTGCTCGTTTTTTTCTTCTTCTCTTCTCTCCTCTCGCTCGATCTAAACCAAACATCTAACACCCTTTTGCTTCCGACGTGGATGTGAGGGTATTTTTGTGTGTGTGTCTATGTGTACTGTATCGTGGCCTTTTTACTCTTGAAGTTTACCATTCAATCGTTCGCGCACTTGTCCGCAAAAGGAGGGGTGCGCGTTCGTTTGCGCTTCAAGTGTTACGTCTCCTCGATCTTTCCCGCCCGGGTTCCATTTTCCCAACCTTTTTGGAGAGCGGGACACAGCCCGCGCCGGTCCCCCGGGAACAGTCAACCGTAACACCCAATTGTCCATCGGATCATCGATGAAACAGTTACAAACATCTGGGAGCGGTCCTCGTTTGTCGGTGGAGTATCGAGGGGAAGGGATGGCAAGAAGGGTGGCTGACTTTTTGCACGGTCAGGGTTTTCGCATCATCCGCTTCACCACCGCGACACAGTTCGCGGTCGTCACATGATGTATGATGGGAGAAGAAAAAAACAAAAAACAACACAACTCAAAACGTGTGACGGCGCTTAATGTGTGCTACAATAAATATGCTAAACAGAGTGTCACCCAAGTGCTGGTGGGTGTGTATGGGTAGGTGCCCTTTATCGTCACCGGTGCAAACATCCACCGGACTTTGCGTGCAAAACGCTTTTGAACTAACCGCACCATCGTATGTGCGTCTTGGGGCAAAAAGGGAGGCGTTGTTCCAACGTACGAAAATACCTCCAATCCGGGTGTACGGGCACATACACAGATGTGCACAAATGTTGGATTGAAAATTTTGACCAACATTGAGCATTAAATATAAAAGGGTACCCGTTTTTTTTTTGCAACATGCAACTATTCAGCTCAATTATTGGTTAACAACCAAATCGAAGAGCGACCGAAAAGGCTTTTCGATGGGATCGTGAACATTTTTTAAAATTGACCACACCTCCAACACACCGGAGTGGCGATGGGTTTGGTTGAGGTTGGTAAAGTTCGGGCGTGGAATACTAATGTAATGTTGGTAGGTACCACCAGACACGGCATGAGACATGGCGTTGGCATCGAAAATTCATTGCGCGCGTTCTGCTGACGGTTCTATACTGGTGATGATAATTTTGAGATCTATTACTACTACTGTTGCTACTCACAATACCATGTACTGGCGCCGGAAACATTCTTTCCGAACCAAGAATTGTGGAGTGATGATGTAATTTTTATAAGTTTTTTTTCCTTTGGTTTACTTAACGAAGTCAGCTTGAAGTCGATAAAATATAAATAAGTTTAAAAAATCCTCAGCTTCTTAGGTTACACGTTGCATAAGCGCGGAAATGGAATGGTTCTGGCAGTGTAGTCGGCAAAATACCTCCATCATTACTCACCTGCAAGAAGAAAAATAGAGAGAGAGAGAACTCATGAATATTCTGACGAGATTAATGCGAACGTTGCGGCTAAGCTAAGGCGACGGACCCAACCCCCGCACGTAAGGATCAACACATCCCAGAAGCCCGAACCTTCTCCAACGCGTTGGCGCACTGGAAGCCCAATTTTATGTTACAGTACGGAGTACATTCACTTTTGCTCAGGGTTCCAACAGTGGTGAAGGGACCCCCAGTAGCAGCAGCAGCACACACAGAGGAAGCTACCGCGGAACACCATAAGCTTCGGGTGCACTGCCTAAAAAAAGAGCTAGAAAAGAACCAACCCAAAGCGGCTGCCTGAGGTGGGTGAGCTGTAATTCGAGCAGGAGGCCTGGCTCGCTTAAAAAAAGCAGAAAACTAACTCACGGATTATGCCCCGCCACCACCACAGTCACGACAGTGTGTCTTTTCTGGCTTCTTTTGATTGCACGTAGCTAGGAGAATCGTGATGACTGGGGAACGAAGTTGAAAGGTAAACGCGAAGTAAACTGTAGCAATATGAACTCATGCTCTCGTGATCTGTGCCCCGTCAGTGAAATAAGGGCAAACCAGATCAACCGTTAACAACAACAAAATACGGCACGTCAGATCTATACGTCAGATTGCAATGGAAGTTCATCGTAAAGTGAATTCCATTCAAAATCGAACGAAGCAATATTACATATTATGGGGGAAATTTTAGGAAAAACGATGGGGTTTGTTCTTCATCGCCTTTCTTTTGAGTGTGCAGCTCTGCTCGGTGCAATCAACACGGCGGTGGTAATGAACTTGAGTATGTTAATAATATTTCCCCTCTTGCTGGCTATGGCACCGTGGAACCGCACCAGCGAAGCAGTAGATGAAAACAACGATCGACACAAACGTCCGGAACGGAATGCAAACGTCACGGCGATGCACACACGGCAATCGATGCAACATATGCAGCTCACTCCTCAATGCCACCCCGTACGTGCCCGTACGCGAGAGGAAACGAGCAAAACACGTTGTTGAATTGTTTGTTTGACCGCTGTAGCTGTTCCTGTTGTTGTTGTTCTTTGTGTCCGGCTGTGCACTTTCTTTCCGTACGTGTGTATGATTTGCAAGGGGTACAACGCCGTTGCCGCAAACTCCCCCACAATGCTGGATAGAGTGAAGGGACATAAACACGGCGCTCATTTACAACTGTCGCCCGGCCGTTTCATCCGCTCGCTGGCTTAGGATTGCAACGGCGTGGCTCTTATTTGGCAAGACGGAAAGTGAATTTATGTTACGTTTCTTACCCCGGCGCAGCGCTGCAAGAGAAATGAGAAAGTGCAATATTTGTCGATGTCATTTGCACTGTTGCACTTTTAATTGAGCGTGCTGTGTACGCTAGCAAAACTTCTTACTTTTTTATTTACTGCACGCTGCACTTACGATCCGCGATCATGTGTTTCGTACGTAGCGGGGTTTGTTTACGTCGTTGCTTAACCGACGATGACAGCTCTTTGTTGACATATGCAAGAAACGTCATTTCTGCAGTAATCCGAGAACGCGCATTTTCTTTGGTTTGGGATTTCGCTTTTATAAATAAAAATGTGAGTTTTTTATATTTTCTCTCGTTGTAACCTAATTGTGGTGGTTCAACAATCTCCCACCCCACGGGTTACAATCCGACGCCCAAGTCAAACGTACCGGAAGATGGTAAGCACAAATCACAGCGTGGCAGCACTTTTTCCTTACGCGTTTCTATAGCCCTCTTTGCGTACGTTTTAGGCCACCCTATTTTCACGGTGCATGAGAGAAACGATGGTGCGTTCGAAAAAAGCGATCAAAACACCAGTAGCTGAGTGAACATCAAAGCGAACAGAAAGCTATCGGGGGTCCCGTGTTCCCGGCCGTGCCAGCTTACATATGCCCAGGAGCAGGTGACACGCCTCGTAACCGAACGATAATTTCCTATCAGGTGGATTCAAATCAAATTAATCTCCAACTACATTCGATCCGTTTGTCGTTCCGTCGCTTGCTGAGCACCATTTTGACGCATTCGCTTGGGCGGAGTTTTGATTGCGTCCATGTTGCGCGCGCCCGGAGATAGCTACGGAACTGATTTTATTCGTCACCGGGCCCGCTTCCACCGGGAAGGGGAGGTGAAAAATAGATTCGGTGAAAGGGAGCGTTCCCGGTTGCTATTAAGCTCGCACACCGCACGACTTGGCCGACGCCTTCTGTACAGGATGACAGGGCAAGGGAGCGCCTGCGTATCCATCCAATCGCGTCAGTGGGACGCAAACGTAGCAACATCATCCAGTAGCAACGTTTTCTAAATACTTTTTATCTTAATCTGCCCAATGATTAATGGTGCTACTCGTGGTAACGGTTGATTGTCTGGGTCGATAGAGGAATGTGCGCCACCGTGCGGAGACACGGACTGTTGCGAGTGTGCGCGGCGAGCTCGTTTCCGTTGCGTTAACCGATAGCAAGTGCCGAACGGGGCGCGAAATGCTTTCGAATTTCACCCGGCAGGAAGCGTAGATGAGCCGACCGGAATGGTGCCCAGGTTGAAGCATTAGATCCCGAAGATGCAAGAGAAGCTTTCATTTTTAGAACCAACCTCTGATAAAGCAAACGTAAGCGAAAGAAAAAAAATGAGTTGGGACGTTATTGTTTATCGTCTGGATTGAAATTCATTTCCAGCTGGGATGCGGGATTGAATTTCGCACCTCCCGTATCCCTTCCCCCACCTAGGTGAACCTCAACGGTATGATCACGCAATCGACACTGAAATGTGTAAACACCGTATCCTCAACACCCTTCCGTTTGTGTTCCTCTCCGTGGCTGTTCTGTTTTTTTTTGCGGTGCGAACAGATGTTTGCCAGCCCAAGGTTTTCGTGCTGAAAATCGAAACCGAAACCGATTCCATATACACCACCATATGATACACTCATCGTATCGTAGACGTTCGTTGCGTAAACATTGCACCTTTTGTGCCGGAAACTTCGTAGTGGAGTAGTGCGCCGAGTGCGCATGTATCGCCGGCCCGCAATCATTAAAATATTTTCGCCCCTGGAATGTGAAGCGGAATTTGTGCCGTCTAGGTTTTTTTTTCGTGGTTTTTGCTGTTGATGTTGCTATTCATACACGATGTGCGCATTCTCGGGGTACTGTTGGTTAGTTTTTATTATTATTCCCCCACCGGAATGAATCTTCCATTCGTGCACGGTGTATGAAGATTAATTTCGACCGTATCCAGAATGGGAAGAATGGGCAAATGATAATTACGCTAATGCCAATGAGCAAAACTGATCGATAGGAAAACAAAAACAGCAGATACAGTAATAGCGCACGTACACCTTCCTCCCCGTACCGACATTAGTGTATTCCCGTGATTGCAAATGTAGGTAATGGAATGCATTTTCGATCGGTATCGTGAAAAGAGGGAACGCCGTGTGTATGCGCGAAAGAGTGTATAATGAAGATCGTTTAGTCTTCTGCATCAGCGCTGTCGCCTTTCACGGTGAATTTGTGATTTTAAGCGCTTGCTCATTTTAAGCGCATTAAGCACACTCGCAATTAGATGCATTAGAGCACTTGGGATAAAATTAGCTGCACTTTCTGCCCGCGGAACAGCTAAACGATGGACAGGTTTCCTCCGTCGTGTCCCGGCGAAATGGGATCAATTAATACGTTAATGGTAAGCAATCAATTGGCAATGGATGATAAGCGTCTTTACGGTGCAAGACGATCGTACCTGTCGATGAGCAATGCGCACACGGGGTTGATTGTAATTAATTCTGCTGCAGCACGCACCGGTAACGCGTGTGGAGCGTTGCCGGGCGGACGTATGAAGGTGTGCAACTGCTTTATGACAGCTTTGGCACACACACATATGTAGGAACGTCTCAATAGTGCTGCACTGGCACAAACCAGTAAAAAGCTTAATTACACTTTCGTAAACGGAGGGGATGTGTGGTGTTTGGCAGTAATCCGAAAGGATGTGGTTTGTGATGTGGTATCGGTAGGAATGTGAACCATTTAGGGCGCATCACGTTCACCTCGTGGACAGATTTAGACAGCTTGGTTTGGCAGGAAGCAGAAAGAGAAACGAAAAATCTTCTTCTAAATTGCTCAACTAAAGCTCGGAACGAACGCGCGTAGGCTGTGAGGATTTATTTCAGCTAATTGGCAAAAGCCGTTGTGTACAAAAAGAGATGTCTGCCAACTGGGAAGGGAATGAACGGAAACATCAGGCGGGTTTAAAAGTTATGCTAAATTCTTGCATCATTTGTGCGGGATTGGTTGGGGGGAAAAAAACACAAAAGGACATTGACTTTTGATGTCTTGCTGATTTGCTACAGAAAATTCTCTCCGATTGTGTGTGTGAGTGTGAAAATTATTCAAATAGGCACCTCGTACGAATGGCACCTTAATCATTTTCCGTTTGAGGGTATGCTGCATAAAATCTCGGCACGAGGAAACAACTATATAATTACCCATCCAGGTGAAGAACAGAGCATTCGGTGTTGTTTGGCAGAAGAAGAAAAAAATTGGGAAACCAAACAAATCCAAATCGCACGCTGGGCAAATAAAACGGAGCGCACCACCATTTATCCCGCACCGGTTCACGGTCGTAAATTGTGCGATTAGCATTTCTAATTAAAATGGCATATTTTTTCGTAGAATTTTCATCACTTCTCTCTCTCTCTCTCTCGCTTTTGTGTCCGCACCACGCACAATACGTGCTTTAATAACAATGATCATAAAATGTAACATGGCTCAGCAAAACGGGAATGGATTATTTCGCTGTAGACCGTCACCCGAATATTATTTTAGTAGTTTTTTTTCTTTGCAGATGGTAGTAAACCGGAGATGGTTGTGAAATAATTTCCGAAGATGTCGTCGCCCGCTGGAACGGATGGCATGAATAAATACATACGAAATTCCATCGAACGCCCGCGCTCGCCATAAAAGAAGGAACAACCTGTGTGGATGCGGGTTTTCTCCACCGATTTGTTAATAAGTTAATCTCTCCGGGCTGGATTTTCTTCGGTTTCGTGCCGGTTGGGCAATAAATTGCGCTGGCCATGAAGAAATTAAGCAGGGCGATAAAGCGTCTGCCAACGGAAAACCTGCCCGTTGAGATTGCCCGACTACCCTCCAGCCATTCCATTGACCGGGCCGCATGATGAGGTTGATGAGGATGTGTATGGCTTCGACGTCGAGAAGGAGCAACGTTTTCAAACCATAAATCCTACCACACCCACACAGTATACGCATCCCGCACAACTGAGATGGGGTCCACTTCAAACCAAGAACGCCCACGGGACTGCCCAAACTCGGCAGCTCATCAGCAATTAACGCTCATTAAGGTGTGCGTTGTTTTGCGAGGCAACAACGGGTACGGTCGAAATTTCATCTTCATCCACAGTGAGAGAGAGGAAGCATACACCCTTCAGGCGAGGCTCTGATGAGTTGAGGCTCTGCCTATTCTGCCATTTTTGGACAGTGCCGATTTGTGGAGGCGTTCGTGTGGGTTTTTCGTTTCGGATGGCAATGGGTTTTGCATTTATCATCCGACGGAATAGCTAAATGAGCCGTGATGGGCAGGTGGGTGGGTGAATGGTATGCGAACTTCGTTCACCTTCGTACGGTGGCGTTGGCGTTCGCATTCCATCTGCTGTTGGATCAAGGATCAAGTGGAATGAGCAGTGTGGAATGTGGACTCTGCTTTGGCTTCGCCTTCATTCAACTGTATGCAGAAAGAAGGCCAACATCCTTAAAAATGGACTCGTAGACAGAGGGGTTCCCAGTAATAAATCAACACGTACACGGGCGAGCGAGTCCACGAGTGACTGATGCGATGGGGTAAGCGACAAACGTGCGCGTGTGAGATGATTAATCGATCGTGTGTTGCGATCGTGATAGATTTGTGGAAATTGATTACGTGCCGATTCCTCATCGCCCGGACGGAAGTAGGCTGGTGCGTGCTCTGATGCATTGCGCATCGTCCGGCGGAGTACGTGCTGATGTGCACAGTGATCAATAATGAGGAAAATATTATTTGTTCCCAATAAGTTGTTTTTATCCTCACGCTTTAGCTGCAAAAAAGGAGTAGACAGTTTTTCTTAACACATTCCAGGCCACTACCAACTAAAGATCTCCCACACGCACTCATGCACCTAAAGACACGTCACGAACATTTTTCTTTTGCACAATCACGCTTCACTTCACCGCCGGGATCGTTTGTCATCGAGCGGGCGAACCGAGTGATTCGTATGTTTTTGTTTTTTGGCTTGCCTCCCTTAACTCCACAGCAAGGTACGACGAGTTAATTAATTAATTTATGCGTGTTTTGCTCGATGTTCGCCAAACATAATTAGCGGCAGAAAAGGCAAAGCATAAGAGGAAACAGTGGGTGGGGAGATGAAGAGTGAAGATGGGGAGGAAGCTGGGGACAGTTTTGCGTGAGAAAGTAACTCAATCGTGCGTACCTTGAGCACGTCCCAGATTTGCTTTTTTGTGTGTGTGTTTATTTTCGGATCCCCAAGACGAACCTCAATGGAAGAGATTTGTGTCGTGTTTTTGCTGTTTTTGTTGCTTTGCATCGTTTCATTTATCCCTGCAACTCGTGGAATGGTAATGGTATTGAGGCGTGAGAATGCTCTTGACGTGACATCGGTATTAAGGCGCCATACAGCGATGATCGCAAGGCTTGAGAATGTAACCCGTGGGCATGAAACGATCGGACACTGTGTGCTCTCTTTTGGGTATTAAAACCAACAACCCAAGTGAGTGGAAGTCAACAACAAGGGGACCCAATTATGATGATCTCCCGGAGTGATAAAGATCGATTTTTATATTCAAATTAATGCTCAAGCTTTAGTTGTACTACGGGATGGAAGTAGTTAATGCTTGGGCTTAATTTACCCTGCACTTGCAGTGCGTTGCGGTGAATGGCGTGGAAGTAATCTTTATCAACCGTTCTTTGTAAGAAAGATGTCACCGAACTCCGATGATGGCGGTACCTTTCGCCCCAATTGATAACCCAAATACTTTATGCGACAGGCGAGAGCGATCTTTTCATCTTTGCCTTTCTAGTTTCCGACGACATCCATCTTATCGGATAATTGGATGGTACATAACTTCGCTTATCTTAACACAGCTTGGGGATGAGATGATTTTGAAGCGGCAATTCCAATTCGCTTTCGAGCAAGTTGGTTGTTTTGCTTTTACCCTCGTCAGTGCTAGTTTTGGATCCGCCATTTTAGGTTTTGCAACGATATTGGATAACCACAAAAAACGGACCTTATTTTTAGGGTGGGGTTGTTTTTTTTTCTTCCCTCCCAAATTTCTAACCAATTTTTACGGCTACATAGCATTCATTCCACAGGAAGATGATCTTCGTCGGCAGTGTGCAAAACACATTTCGAGCTTGTCGGCTTTCTGGCTCGTAGCGACTTCCGGTGCCGGTGGGCTTTGAAGCAACTGTCGTACAGCGTTTTTACAACAACAAAAAAGAAGAAGTTTGGAATCCGGTTCCATTGTGCGGATTGGCTCATCACCTTTGCTGGTTCCTAAAGGAGGGAACACCATCACCCTGCTCGCCACTCTTATTCGCTCGATGTCATCGACGGTGGTAACGTTCCGAAGGTGAGCGCACATTCCACGGAATAGGAAATGATAGCGATAAAAATCGAAAGCCAACGACTTGACGTTGAACTCTTCTCCTTACCAGCGGGAAGATGAGAAATAGAGAAACCGAGAAAGGTTGGAAGGGAGCGGAGTTCCACCACCTTGATGGCGCAAAGACCTCGCAGTGCGCGCAATGGCTCCGAGTCAAAGGACGTCGTCGTCGTTTCGTTGTGCCGAGGCTTTGTGGTATGCGCAGAGCCCTCAATGATGAAATGGAGATAGTCAACCGAACCTCCCCGAATGGTACTCCGCGTTGTTTTTCGCTTCCATACCGATGGAAGCATAGCTTTCCGGTCGCTCACATTTCTGGTTTTGGGTTTTATTCAATTCGCTTTCGCGCTTTGAGCTTTAGCAGCTTTACCTCTGCGTAAATCGTGCGTACACATCCATTTAAAGCGTTCTCGTGGCAGCGTTGCAGCTGTTTGAAAAAACCTTCAGAGAATTCTTTAGTACGGGATATGTGGATCACTCTACAACAGTGGGAAGCGGTGTGTACCCTTGGCTTACAAACATCTCATTTTCTCTCTCTCTCTCTTACTTTGTAATATACCGATGTAGCTTTCGAAGAGCGGAATTCCAGTTTCTCCCCTAACATAAGTCCCCTGCGTCATACTGTTTCCAAGTGATAAACGATAAGACGATGTGTTCGATGAACTTTACGATTTGAAGCAACTGCCCGCATAAACATCGAAATGTTATTATCCATAAAGTACGTTTACCAATAGGTGCTATCTTAAATTTATATCTCCAATAGGATGGGTAATGGGGACCCATCAATGCCTTCAGCTATGCCAGAAGTCGTTGAGAGTAAACAATAAAACAAATCCCACACATATTAGCGAAACCTCCGCCCGGTATAGGTTCGGTTGGTGAATTCTTGGTCATCACATTCCTTCTCCCCAAGCATTTCGTAATAGTGCACAGCCCGGGTACGTACACACATATTCGCACGGTCAATGGACAGACGCTGGACACGGTAAAAGGGCAAAACTCATTGCGCAAATACAACATACCGCTTCATCGCCGTGGTAAAGCAACGAGAAACACGCTGACGCTTTAACTTTTAAAAAGGCAGGCAGAGAAGAGGCACCCAAAGGGTGGGGTAAAGAAACTCACCGGAGGTTATTGGTGGTGGTGTTGGTCATGCAAAACCTCGAGACGGGTGAAAGAATTTTTATGGCCCAATCACGCGACCATGGCTCGCCGGACGGGCGCGCACTCGCAACGCCGGTTTGATAAAGTGTGTTCGAGGCGCCTTTGGAGAGAGCCCTGAGAGGTTCGCTAGGGGTGTACGCCTATATGGGAGTTACTCGAAAGAGGTAAGAGGGTATGATTAAAGGTTTTTTTTTACGTCCAACTAACCCGTTTGCTAGCACGCTAAGGGTTAGCGATTGGGCCGAACATATAGCGGTACCTGAGAGGGAGGAGAAGCGAACATCTGAAGAGGGAGAATTTATCGCAAACGGGAGGCATAAGCAAACAGAGCGCCTTACGTTTAGGACCCTATTCAAACCCCTTTTCAAAGATGAAAAGGTCATCCGATGCTGTCCTGGTAGTTATTGGCGGTGGAAAAGAATGTCCCACAGAAGGTATTGCCCGCTGGCATTCCACAAATATTTGGTTGTGTTTGGCATAGCCAATGGAGAGGCGACGCCTTTCTGGGTTGTTGCTGCTCCGGCAGCTTATTGCGTTATCGGGCAAGATAGTTGTAGGAATTTATTGCATTTGTCCGCATATCAGGTAGGGTTGTAATTGACACGATATCTAACAGACGACTTGAAAATGATTTTTCTACATTCTGATTCTATACTTAACTTTTATTAATAACTGTTTCAATTCTGTTTGTAGAAAGGAAATTCCGAACAACGTTGGTGCCGTGACCAGGATCAAGTCATACAATACGTGTGCTATTGGTCTACAAACTGTAAGTATAAATGACATGAACATATTTAACCTAAAGCAACGCTATCTCAAGAACGGTAGCTCAGTGATCTCTCGATGATAACATTTACCTTCGCTTAACCTCGTGGCATTAAACTTCCCGGGGGCGGTTAATCGAAACCATGGGATAAGTAACAACACACTCCACGAAACCGAGTATGTATAGCATTATGAGTGTGTGTCTGTGTTTATGCGTATCGATCCCATTTCGATTGGCTCCTCGAGAGTGCTGGCGGCCACATTCCACAGCCAACGGTGGACGTGTCCTCCGTACGCGCACCCATCATTAGCCCGCCCGTCGCCGTGTGTCTCGAGGGCCTTACGAATGTCTGTTTCACCTGTCGCCATCTGCTGCATGCGCCACACGATCGATCGAACGATCGAGAAGAGGAGCGAGCGAGCGAGCGAACGAGCGACAGATCGATCTGCTTCCTGCTACTACTTCGACCATCGCTTCCCACACCTCCTCCGTCTTATCACACCTTCTCGCGCGCGGGAATCATTTATTATTCGTTCACTTCTCAAACACACACGCGGACGGACGCGTTCCGTAAATGCGCCATCTGTCGCGGGCTAATTTATCGTTGGCGCCATGATTTGGAAAAATGAGACCAACATTAATCGGTCGATCGGTTTGTCGGAAGGGAGGGTCCGGCTAGAAGGGGTGAACGCATGAGTGTGTTTGTGCGCAAAAAAGGGGTGGAAAAAAGCGCATAAGCTGGAGCGATAAGAGCCCCACTAACGAAGCCACACCACTGTCATTTTTTTTTCGTTTTGGAGAGAAAAAGTAGGTGCAACCAGCACTGTGTTTGTATCCTCACCCGCATCTTCACCCTTTTGCTGACAATCACTGTCTGAAGAGGGGCAGTTCGACACATGGGTATTTTAATTAAAAACTTTAATGCCGATAAAGCCTTCCCAATAGGATTTTCATCCTATCGGGGTGAGTCGTACAATCAACAGCAACACAAAAACAAAAAGAAAAAAAGCTTCGATCTTCCGACAGCAAGTTACGATACGTCCGTATGTGAATGGATCTGTATCTTCAAAACATGTTTTTGTTATTGGGGAGATTCTGTTGTCAAATAAACAGAGCAATAAAATTAAGCTTGTTTTTTTTTAAGTTAACAAAAATCCTGTTTCCTTTCGGGCACGCAGTTGGCGGCGAACTCATAATTGTGTTCCAAAGGATGGCGGACCGGCAAAACACCAACTTTAATTAACAGAAAGAAACGAATAATTCGTTTTCGTGTTTTTACGCTCCTTTGGAATTCTTCAATTCTTCACGTGTTGATAAAAGATTTCTCTTTCACGAAGTGATCGTCTATTTTTTAAAGTTTCATTTTCAAGCACAACCGAGAGCCCATTTATGACCGTGTGCTGCAAGTGCTTTCCGTTGTGGTTCGTGTGACACACACGCAAAAAACGACATGCAATAAAACAGACCAACCTTTTCCTTCTCCGTTTCCTGGCATTTTCCGTCGTCGTGATCGATTCGGCAAACGGGAATAGAATTAATTAAAATTTTATCATTAAAATATTCGCTTGCTGATGATTGTTGGCCGGAGTGGTTGTGGTTGGTTGGTTAATTAAAATCTCTAAAGACACAGCAAGATCACCCCGGGTAGATCGATCGACACGTTTCGCCCATGGGTGTACACAAATACACGAGGAGATGTAAGAGATCTCGTTTTAGCCGTGGGAAAAAAAATAAAGGAACGATCATCATCTTCCGCTGGTGTGTACGTAGGTACCGAGGGTACCAACGGCTTGTCACCGTTCGCTGTCCACATTCGACAGGCTGACATGCTTCTAGCCTGCTTATCTACATTTCTTATCCGCATATGCTAATACGCGACCCGGCGCTAGCGCTAGTTGGACATGGACGCATCATGTATGCAGAACGGCGGTCTTCTCCACACTCCACTGGAGAGCAATGGAACGGTGCTCATTGTTGGTGTGGTTTTGCCCGAGAAAAGAAATGATTAACATGGCGCGAACAGGAAGTCGTTTCGACACATGTTTTCGGTACCTCTGGTACCGCTTTACGATCGTTCATTTCCTTCCTGGAGACGTGGCTTTTTAGGTGGGTCTTTTGTACTCAATCCGACCGGTGGAATTTAAAGGATGAACGAAACTGAGTATACACATTCCACTCAGCACAACAGTCGGAACATCACACGCGCCTGTTGTTTGAAGGGAAGATCTTCAAATAGAGCATACGGGCAGGTTCGTGTGTATGTGACACCATCGGTAACTTCAAGTGGTTCAACGTGCAGTGCGCTGGGCCGGGTAATCATAGGTATCCGCGTCCATCCATTAGGCGGCGTCACAGGATGTGTTGCGAAATCGGTGCCACCCTGCGTGATACGTGCCACAACACAACGAACGTTCAAGTGTTCCACTGCATGTCGCGGTCAGCGAAGAAACAATGAAGATCGTGATGGAATTTCCTGACACTCATCACAGGTGACGAATTACTACGCCATTGTGCCGGAACATGACCATATTTTTAATTGATCAAATATGCGGGTAAAACCCACCACGATGTCCTTCGTGTACTTCTGAGCATTGGACTTTAGTTTATCAAGTAATACAATTCAGGTTTTTATGCCACTGAAAATCCCAAAACCGATTATCAATTTCACAGAATTCTTACACATCTCTGTCTCTCTCGAAAAATGAATGATTCACGAATTTGGGGAATTTTGAAAAGATTTGACGAGTTGCTATTCTTCGTCCGACAGCATCAGCTACCAATCTAACTCGCCAAATTAATGACCGGTTGGAAGATAACGAAGGAACGTCATCAGAACAAGTAAAGGAAGAAAAAAACCCCTTTCAGAAGTTTCACTCCCTGTCAGGTTTTGTGGTCACTTGCGGGTCCTTCAGGCGCAGACCGCAGGAAGCCACAGGTTGTTTTTTTATCGCGTTCCTCCTTTCGAGACATTCGAATGCATGGAAGGTTCCTGCCTTTTCCACACCCAGACTCGAATGTTACTGCTTGCTTTTTTTTTGCCTCAACTGCTGCGGTCACTTTTGCTGCTGGGCATGGACAAAAACTCCGGTGGTTCATTATTCATTTCGCTTCCACCGATTCTGGTTCGACTTCTGGTTAATTCTAGGGGTCCTTACGGCAGACGAATCATAATATAAAAAACCACTTCCCTCCGAAAGCAAAAAAAAAAATACCCCTGAGGGAAGACTCCAGATGAGCAAAGAGTGAAAAAAACTGAGAGACATCGCAGGTTGTTGTTGGGGAGTTGGACGAGGGGTAAATTTTATTAATTTCACCTCACTGCCAACTCACCGGAATGCGAACATGTTGCGTGTTGCGCAACAAGCACAGGAGACGTGCGAAGGGGGGTTTTTTGAAAAATATTCTGACAGTTTCCGGGCTGACGACGATAGCATGGTTGAGTCGTTCCCATTCTTTGCCATTCGGTTTCGGTTCGATTTAGAATCTTCGTGCCTGGGTTGGGTGTGTACGTGTACGCCTTATCTTTATTCGTTATTTTTCCATCTTCTTGTACGATGGGGTTGTTTATGTTTAAGTGAGATAGAGAGAGAGAGAGAGCACAGCTCTGACCTCTGAAGCTGCTGCTTTCACGGGAACATCCGAAACGGAGGTCCCAGGTCCTTCCAGAAGCCATCAAAACTTTGCTGGAAGTCATCAGGTGATGGTTCTAAAACTGGGGATGGCGTATAATGGTGGTTTAAACGGTGTAATTTTCGAATCGGAATGAATTAGTGTCAAACAATTATCAAAACAAAAAAATAGGTTGGAATGAAAAATCCCGCATCGAGGGCTACATATTTTGGAAATTGAAGGAACTTCCTGGAAGTTCTGTGGAAAGGGCAACATTTTTGGGAGATATTTTCGATACTAAAACATCCATTGAAGATTCTCATTCACTCCGACCACGGCGAATGATTGATAGCTGTAATTATTCGATCAGACTTCCTAGAGTGTGTCCGTCTGGGGATCTGTCACGGACGGGGCTGATTGCATTCTTCATCATCACTTCAAACGGGAGTGATCCACTGTACGCTCTCTCGTCACCACTAGGCTGACGTTTACGAGGTTGATACGTAAGCGTGCAGTAAAAACGTTCACAAGTGTCGTAAATTCCTCGATAAAACCCCTTCAGATGGTTTTACAATTTCCTGATTGCGCCAATCAACCTGGGTGACGAATGGTCGTTGCAAGTGTACTTCGGAATTGAACCAACAGCTGCCAAAGTAGCCGTTTCGGCTTTCAGCTCAGTACGCCCCTTTCGAATGGTTTGACATCAAGAACGTTCCGAAGAATTCAAAATAAGAAGGCCAACTAAATAAACGATTAAATCAAGCAAAAAACAAAAACATTGATACAGCCACAAAGTTGCCAGGCCGCTGTTGCTAAACTACGCTTGTTTTCATGACGTCAAACCTCAGAAATGGTGTCACATTGGAGCGAATTTTAAAGCGCTCGCGAGGGGCGAGTTTTCGGCGGTGGTCGGTCGCTTTCTTTTCGAGGCGTCACGTTTTTATTAGTCGGCTACCACCGTGCGCCGTGTTTTCGGTCCCTGTCGGACACGATAGCCACAAAAACCCAACTCCATTTTGAGTACGTTGCGGTGGCGAAAGACAAAAAACCAGCAAAATCAAATCGGTGTTCGAGTTTATGCTAATAATGCCTCCCTCGTCACTCCACGGGTACCCTTTTGACATCTATGAATTCCTCGGTTCAGACATGCATGCAACTGCAAAACTGCAGCTGGGTCGAACGGTTTCGATTACGAAACAGCTCCCCAACTCACGAATCGAGTGGATCCGAAATGGTTCCACCATGGACGCTGGTCAGTACGCTCGGTCGGTGGACAGTTTACGATAGACGAAGAAAAGTGACTGCTGCAATGGAAATCGGCATCGTAAAGATGGGATTAGAGTCGACCGACTGTTGCATAAGGAGGTTCGTGTGGAGGTTGGATGGACTTGAATTTTTGTGTGAAAGTGTGGAAGGTTTTTAAATTGTGTTTGGAGTGACATTTTCCGTGCCGTTTGTACCGCCGACAAAATCCACCTTAGAATAAACACCCCAAGATATGGGGGAGGCTCACCGTTTGTTGCAATTCCGCGCGCGCAAAGCGAAAGGGAGCGACACGACGACGCACACCAGCAAACGGCAGCAACAACAGCGAATCGAACGAATTATGTGACATTGGAATTCCACCATACCAAGCATACCAAGGGACAGCGAATGTAGCGCGGGTGCGAGAGCGAGCACAACGGCAGTGAATGCGTTCACGTTTTAGCCACCATAAAAATGGGCAGCTTCCACCAGCATACCAACACAGCCGCGTTGTTGGTTGGTTCGAGCACCACCGTATGATGATGATGCTGGTGGAGAGCGTTACACTATACACAGATGGTTAAAGGGTAGTTGGGGCAAAAGTACGCAAAGAGGGCGAGAGTAAAGCAAGAGAGAGAAAAAAACGAATGCACTGCAAACGCGGAATCGAATTTACCGCGCATGAAACTTCGCTCCTTGGCCGTGTTCCTTCCCAAACCACCCTGACCGGTTTGGCTTCATGCTTCGTGCACCGAAAAAAAAGCACGCTCCATTGTGGCTCGCACATAAGGTGATGCTGGTTATGCTGCGATCAACCTCACACCGCTCCCACTCTTCCAAGGCTCAACCACCGAAACTCCCCACCCCGCACGACGGTATGGAATGAACCAACCGAACCAGTCCGGTTGGTTTTGTCGACACCGACCGACAGTGCCTGCCAGATATCCAGTTCTTGCTCCAGGATCGAACCGACCGAAGATCTTGAGGTTGGGTACCTGGGGGCTGGTTTTCCTTTTTTAGATCGGTTTTCCTCTCGGCTTGTGCACGCTGTCGAAACCGCACCCGCGTGGTTGAGACCGGGGGGGGTTGTTTTTCGTGGCGAACTACCCCACATACACAGTTCAGGCAGTTCCTTGACGACCTCGTGGACAGTTTTAAGAGTGGAAGTCGATGATATTTTGGCTGCCGGTGGCATTGAGCGTTTATATTTGCATCGCGAGGGACTATTTTTATGATCTGGCCGGAGCATCTTATTATTGAAGAGGTTTGGAGGTATACGATGTCTAGTTTGGATAGTTTAAATGTATTCCAAACTTGAATCGTTTTTTGGTAGGAGTTAGTTCTGGGGTTTCCAACATCTTTGAAAAAGACACCAACATTATAAATTAAACGTAACGATCAAGAATTACAATGTACTCCAGCAGCTCTTCTCTCCAGGCTTCCAACATTCTTGAAGAAAAAATCCATTTTATAAGTTTTAATTCCCTATCAAGAATTGCAATACACTGAAGATACCGTCAATGCCTTAACGGTAACATGAGCCCAAGTTATGAGGTCATAAACATATGAGCTGTAAACCGGCACACAGGGAGAACGGCCCAGGTGTGAATCATCACTAAACCCCGGTCGGTTCTAGTTTGCAGAAAGTAGTGGACGATTTACGTAAGCATGATGAATAATACTCAACAACTTCTTGGATTTTTGAAGGGGTCTGTCACGCAGGCACCTCACAGAAATAGTCCACCCTAGAACTCATACAGCTCTCTTGAGAAGGAAATTCCTCCTTCAACGAAGAACGATAAAAACTTCCAGCTGACCAACCAAGGCAAACATTTTCGGGTGAGTGATATGGTACTGGTTGGAGCATTACGAACGAATTACTCGCTCCCGTGTGCTTCTTCGAAATTGCACCACCCAAAATTGCTTTCCGTTGATTCGATAATAAGCTGACCGATTAAGCGGATCAATGGAAAGGCCCGGTGGCAGCGGGTATTCGTTTCTATTTCGATACGTTTTCGCATGACGCAGCTCCTGCTAGACCTTCTGACTGACCCGGGGGCACACAGACAAGGAGACGGCCAGCATTTACGCAGCATGAGCGAGCGCTCATGAGCAAATATGCTAATTGCGCCGAGTCTGGGGCCGAGTCCTCGGAACAGCAGGTAACAGCGCGCGTGTGTGTGTGCGAGTTTGTTGTTTGGCTTCCTAAATCCCGAATCCCTCCCATTGGTCATCCACCTCCGGATGGATAGGAGGGTGCAGCAGACATTGTGGAAGCGTCGGTCATTATTTGCCAACAGTTTTACGCTGATTCACTTGCGTTTTCTAGACAGGGCGCGCAGATAGCGGAACTGTATGGAATGTAACACCCGGTGTACCACTCCAACTCCACTCCCTCCCCACTTCCCGGGGGCATCTAGACGGTATTTATTAGCTGAATGCTGATAAATTAACGATTTTATCATCGTTACGTCGGTGATGTGTGGAGGATGATGTTTCGTAACGCCGCGTTCCAGAGATCCCCGGGCAATAGAGTTCGTTGCTAGTCTTGACAACCGAGCTTTGGAACTCGGGATACAGTGGCTTTGGACTAATTTGCTTACTCTCTCCTTCTACTCTAATCATTTTTCACATACCGGTGATAACAACAACGCCAAAGAGGGAGAGTCAGTGGCTGAGTAAGCGACGAACAATGTCAAAAATGTGGCCCGTTTCGGTTCACTTCACAGCACGCAACCCTGAGGTGGTGCATATGTGTTTGGGTGGTTTGGCAAGGCGTAAAAAAAGCGCAACCCCTCCTCGTGACGACCATTGTGTACATATAACCCACCCACCCCAACAGCAAGCATATACCGCGTGAATCACATCCACCACGTTGTGCTTCGTTCGGTATGCTTCTTGGCCTTTTTCGGTTGTGAGCGACTCGTTTCGGAATGTGGTTTTTTACCGGTTTTTCTGTAGTTTTTTTCTGTTTAGACGCACACAGGTCTCTGTTATCACCCGCTTTCGGGTGACTTCGGAAATGGACGATTTCTCCAATAAGTTTGTGGCTGATTTTGGACACCCATCCTTTATTCGGTTTCGAAATTGTGTGAAAATCATCTGCTACTCACCATTGATGCTGGATAATGATGACACTCGTGAGGGAAACAATTTCAAACTGGACACTTATTGGGTATGTTTCGACGTGCGATTGAAGGATGACGTCCTGTTGGTTGTGGTTCTGCGTTGTGTTTTACACCGCGCAGTCAAAACAACAGAACAGAAGTTAAAAAGCTTTGCTTCCTACACAGTTGCCTTCGAGTTTCCGCGGGTTTTAGGACGTGGCCTTGGGAAATTACCTCTAACGCACTCACCACAAGCTTATACACATAAATTTTCTTAACTAGAGCTAGCTCTCTATCTCACACAAATACACAAGATTGCTTCACTTATTGGGGGTCGGGATATCCGATTACGATATTATGACACTGCCACGCATATACGGCCACTTGTTTGCACTGTTGGATAGCTCCAACACCGGTTTTCGCACACTAGCCGGTCACCGTCACCGGGATTCGTAAGAGAATTAAAAACAATCACAATCAAATATTCTAAATTCTGCAGCGGCCCTTCGATTGATAGTGGGTTGGTTTTTACTTCCTGCTGGACACAATCACACTTCCCACAAGCACACAAACACTCACTAGACACAAGTACACTGCTGGGTTGCTGGAGGTTTTGGGGCTTATGCGGGCTCTGTTTTCTTGCAACAACCTCTTTCAGCTGGTTGTTTCGTGCTTCTGCTTCACTCGTTTCTTCACTTGGACCAGATGGAAGACGGCGCGACCAAATGTGCAGCAGTACCACGGGGAATCTTTTACTGATGCTGCACTCTCCCGTACCTTCCTTCTTTTTTTTTCCTACACACTCGTGATCGCGATCGATCTGTAAAGCAGCAAACTTGCACTGGCAACTGCAGGCAGATGTTGTTGTTTTTGCTCTTCGCCTTGCCGCTTAGAAGGAATGCAGCCACAGGGTCGGAAAACCCAAATCAGAGCCCTTTTTCAGACCCAGCAAATGGCGCACCGTACAAGCACGCGTTTACACACGCACACATGCACACACACACACGGTCAGGAATGTTATAACAATTAAGGCACAGCATGTGGTGTAAGGGAAGACAGAAGACCCGATATTCCGTTTCCTATACGCGCGTTCGTATACTCTGCTAAGGTCGTCGTTCCTTCTTCACTTTCTGGTGTGTATTTGTTATTTTGTTGTTTCGGTTTTTTTCTCTCGTGTTATGAGAAAAAGAGTATAAACTTTTCACGGCAAACAAGCAAAAAACACTCAACCTTTATCATAAAATCACTTGTTTCACTTATTCGGCTTATGATTCTCTGCCGTCGGTTGCGTGTATCCTGGTCACGGCACCAGCACAGTACTTGTAACACCCACAAAACAAAACACAGTGCCGTTCGTTCGTGTCGATTGTTTTCACGGTAGTGCGATGGCGATATGGTTTGCTAATTGCATTTGTTCGGATCCAACAACGTTGCACGTGTACCCGTTTTGCTATGCGTGTCTCGGCTTCACCACAAACCCTGCCCTTCCCTATTTGC
Organism: Anopheles minimus; assembly: GCA_000349025.1. Classification (NCBI taxonomy): domain Eukaryota; kingdom Metazoa; phylum Arthropoda; class Insecta; order Diptera; family Culicidae; genus Anopheles; species Anopheles minimus. Next base: position 5,744,626 of record KB664266.1, on the reverse strand, counting down.
TGTTTGGCTCACTGGCTACGCACACGGGGCGTACGGGCGGCACTATAGCACGCAACAGACGCTCTCTCTCGTACAGCTCACGCAGCGGAAAACCTTTGCGGTCGAGTTTCTCCAGCGGATTGAAAGTGTTCGCGCTGGAAATATTTTCGTTAGGGGTCCGAACGAACCTACCGCCTGTTGTCACCACCAGCTTCCCGGCCGCCACCATCCACCGCTAGCGCGCCGACATCTTGATGCAAGTTTTGCCCGTCGCCATTGCGCTGGAATGCCTGCACACACACTCACACACCAACAATGGCTGCCGCAATCGTATACCGTACGGAATATATGGAAGTGAGAGGAGGAGGGTAGAAGCCTTGTGTAGCTTAAGGTATTACAGTGCACTACCAAATATATTCTATACTTGAGCATTTTAAAGAAAATAATTTTAAAATGAACAAAAAAAATAATTTAATCATAATTTTTAAGGTTAATTTGAGGCCGTTATGATATATTAACAAATTTAACATATTGTAGATAAAAGTAGATATGGCCGAAACGCGGTGTATATTTGCACCATTTTTAAATCGCTTCTCGAGTGTGGAATAGTATTGAGCATGATTTGTGGCTGAAGTTGCTGGTTGGTACGCACGTTTTGGAATCCACTCGCTGTTGCCGTTGCTGTTGATGATGATCGCGTGGTTTTGAGACTCGTTTTGTGCCTTGGTGTGCGTGCCAACGTTGAAAAATGTATGCTGAATCTCAAAAGCAATAAACAGTGCCGCTCCATCTCGTTCCATGCGGTACGGTTACACGAGCGACCGTCTCGTTCTGTCCCTTTATGCTGTACCACCCTGCCCTGCCTGGAATGTTTACCGCTTGCCGCATTCGTTCCATCGATCGCTGCTGTTCTTCGTTTCGCTGCTAGGGGTATCGTATCACCATCTCTGTTGCACTGTTGCGATTACTGTTGGTGCTACATCGCTCACCCATCCCGGCCCATCGCCCTGCTAACCACCCCCAAGGGCTGGGTAGGGTGGTGGTGGGTTAGCTGGTTCTCCTTCGTGCCCGTCGCCTTCCGATTTTAACGCCGTTCGGGCCGTTTCACAAGCATCTAACTATTTGCTGTCTATTTTCTTTTCTATCTTCGCTTTTCTTTCACCTTCGGCCAGCGCGCGGACCGGCCGCGACATGATCTTTACGCGACGGGATCGGTGGGTCCAGCGGGTTTACCTGCGACCGCGGGGTTACCGGTTACCGTCGGTGTATTGGTGGGATGCTTGGCATGCAACCTCAGCGATTTGAACTTCGTTGCGTTCGGTCCCCGTTGTTCCTCGAACCAGTCGCTTTCTTGCCCTCTCTATCCCTCCCTCCCTCTCTCTCAAAACGCTTTCTTGCTCTCGCTGTCTTCCTTACCGTGACCCCACCGTAAAGTCGTGGAGGGCATCGTGGTTTGGACTTCGATTTGATCGAAGGCTTCACTCAAGCTTCCCGGTCGCGGGTGTTTTTTTTCAGTTTGGGGTGTATGTCTTTTTTTTCGGTGCTGTTTGCCTAAAAGCAGATACGAAAAAGCTTCGCAACATTTCTTCCCGTTTGTCCGTTCGCGAAATGTTCCACCCGCCACCCTTTTCCACCCGTCGTAAAACATCAACCATTTGAACTTATTTGAACGACGTGGTACGTCTACCGACGTAGCCATTTAAAGAGCTCCGCTGGTTTAGATTGGATTGGAGAGGAGACAAAAATCACACACTTACAAATCAGTGGTAAAATGTAAAGCCACAGCGGGAAAGAGAGAAAATTGCTGCGGAGTAAAAATGCACTCGGCAGCAGCCACCTTCTTTCCTAGCGGGGCCCGTGGTGGCTGCCTTGCGCCTTGGGGGATGCGGTTTAGAAAGGCCAACGCCAGCATTTCGCCAGACGGTTTGTATATGCTGTACATTATTTACGTCGATATTTTTGGTGTTCATGCCCCCACCGAGTCGGATCGCGGGGTTGGAGAATAAAGGAATTCCAAATTTGTGTTCTCTAAAGGTTAAGCGCTTTGCTATGAATTCACATGATCATCGTAAAAAGGGAATGCATGCATGGAGACACTAGGTAAAATAATTCAATTTTATATTATTAATATTTGGTTGATAAGTCCAGTATTTGCTTGTTTAAAATTTTTCTAACAAAACATTCAATACTTGAAACTAATTTGTATATAAGTGGTCTTAATTATTGTAAGAGTCATACTTATTGACAACTTTTATCAGATAACACAAAAATTCTTAACATTTTTCGTGATACTGCCTGTCGTTTGTGATACTGCTCGAGCGTATCCTCGGGTATGTGTGTCTCAAGAGTGAACGAGATGTAACCGAAACGCTGCGATGGAAAGAAAAGGAGACAGACAAAGAGTGATCTCCGAAGAACCGAGCGAAACATGGGAGAGAAGCTGCTTCGGCAGAGAGATTTCGTGATCGTACGATCGAGCTGTAAAGTGATGCGTTTATAAGGCTCGGTTTTGTTACTTCAAGCGGTATTCGTTCCAGAATGGAATTCTTTTTCAATTGCTAACTAAATTTCATGTTTTCTCAAAAAATTAAATTATTGTTACGTTATTTTCAGTAGCTACTTCTTTGACACTCAGACGTGCTAATTAGGTTATTCCAACTAAAACGAATTCTTTAAGTTATCTTAAGTATTCTCGTCCGCGTTGGTGTAGAGATGACGATTCAGAATTTTGTAAAGTAAACTAGTAAAAACATTATTATTCGAAAAATTATAAAATTTTCATTTAGATTGGTTTGATTTTTATGTTAGTGGATGCTTATAATGCTTATCACCTTAGAGCGTTGAGCCGTCTGTTGAGCTTCTCTTGCACGGGTTCCCCACTCACCTCCCTTATCTGCATCACCCATTCCTGTGCTGTGGCGCACATTCTTCGAGGATAGCTTTCTTTTGGGCCCTTCTCCACGCGGGCACCGGCACATTCCTTCATTTTCTTCCGTTCCATCCTCCACCGTCGCATTCCGCCCCCGACCGAGCACGTTCAAGATGGACACGTACACGCACACATTTTTTCGCTCTCCATTCGGTTAAATTTTTCGATCGAATCGTTACCAATGTTTTTTTTTTACTTCTTTACTTCTCCTTCAATGTGGTTTGGATGATGATCCGCTCCTTCGACATCTTGCCCTTGCCGCCCGCGCGCGTACCGGTTCGCGCGGATCGATCGTTTCCACACCCATTCCGCTTCGTCTTTCACGTTCCGCCTGATCCTCGAGTCGTGTTTATGTAGGGTTATGTTTCCTGAATCTCGATCCTCGCCAGGGGATCGCGCGCTTTCGCAGCAGCTGCACCCTGGTGGAGTTTTGGATGTTTTGGAAGCTGTTTCTTTGTATGTGTGTGCGTGTGTATTTGTTTCGGTGTGGAGAGTGGTGTATTTGGTTATTCTCTTCCATCCCTTCATTCGCATGTAGTTTCGCTCGTTCAGCAGCGTGCCATTGCGATCGTTCGCGTACAAAACCGGGCACTGCGTATTTGCGCCAATCCGATCCAGGAATGGCCGTCATCGTCGTAGGTCGAGAAGGGATTTCCTTTCCTTCGATTATCACGAAGCATTTCGGAACGCTGCGAGGCTCCAAGCAGCGATGGAATCTATGGGTAGGAAATTGCGTTCGCTGGAATTTTATCGCTTTTCCTGAGCTGTCCTCCGCTGTTCCTCCGTTTCCTCACCATCCTCCCTTTCCCGCTCACGATTACATACCATTCGCTCGGAAAGGAAGGATTTTTATTCCTGTTTTATTTGATCAGCATCGATCGGATGGCGGGACCGAGCGTCGTTCGACATCTCCATCCAATGGCAACGGATGCATGATGTGCATATGCCTCCGTTCTTGTTCCGTTCCGGGTCGTGTGCGTTGTTTGTGTGCGTTTTTTTTTTCATTTCATTCGTCTGTTTGAAGCCCCACCGAATGAAGTCGAATTTCTTATGCCGAATCCGATCGTATCGGTTCTTGTTGGGGTTAGTTCAACATTTTTGGCGGCACCAACGGTGGTGGAGCAGGTTTGAGATTCCATACTGGATTCCAAGGTAAACGATTTTTGCACAACCATTTCCTGGGGTTTTGCGTTGTTGTTGCGCCATTGCATGGAATGTGCAGCATTGTTTGCTCGCTACACGTTTTTGCTTCGCTTCTTTTCAATGAACTCTCGTTTCGGTTAGGGGGAGTGAGTGTTTTAATCATTTTTGTTTTGAAAATATCGGTACAGGAAAATAAAAATCGATCAAAAGGAATTCCCATAATCGGATTTTTACTGCAGGACCCACTATCAGTAGGACGAGTGAAGAATATGTGGCACAACTCAACTGCTCGAGTCTTTATACATGGAATTGCATGAAATACTCAATTGGGTTCCTTGTTTCTACATTCAAAATTTCTCTGGTACATTTTTCTGCTAAGTTGGAATATTGTTCGCATAGAATGATACATCCCGAATCATTATTTTTATAGAGAAATGTGCAAGCGGGTTCTAACTTTTTGAATAAGATGAGTTATTGGAATAAGAATAAGAATAAGATCTAAGCTAAAAAAAAAGATTTCTTCCGATCGACAGATAAAGATAGTACATCTGCATTCAAAAACTCTCTCAAAGCTTAGAAATCCATACTAACTTTACAGAAGCATTTATAAAAATTTAATTAATAAATATTTAAATTATTTAAATCTGAAATAATACAAGTAATCAGTTTTTCTTGCAAGTTTCTTACAAGAATCAATTTTTTCTTAACTGAGACAGATTAATCTGGGATTTTTAAGCGACTTAATTTTTTATTGATATCTTAAATTTTCATGTATATTTATCATATTTGAGATTCCTTTCATTTAAAAAAAGAGAAAAGCAAAAATTAACTATATCTTTATTTACACAAAATACATTCTTCAATTAGTTTCATCATAAGACACTTAAAAAAAGTTCAAGGATTTCTTCAATACTTCAAATGGCAATAAAGGAAGGTCCCCCTAAATGACTGGGGATATTTTTGCATCTGAATGCTCACACTCTATCAACGAACGATTAGAAACTCCCCGTGCAACCCCAAAGCGTGTCCGGTTGACCTTCTTCTGGCGAATGATTGACATTGAACGAAGAGGAGCAGCAGCACGGCAGACGGAGAGCAAAAAAAAGGAATACTTTTTCCACCAGACACACAGACACTCCTTACTTTCGACCGGCGGTAATCATCGCCAGTTTGGCCTCGACCGCAAAGGGTTCGAGGTCATCGTGGTAAATCCGGCCAACACATTCCATTGCGCGCCAGGTTGCCAAGGGGTTGCTTGGGTTCGGTTTAGCAACCATCCCATTCGGCGGGAAAACAAAAGACGAAAGAAATAAATTCCGTACCCAACCGGGGCTCCTTCGTCACTGCCGTGGTTGTGCGGAGTGGCGCAAAGGTGCCTATTGACGGACACCCGGACATGGTCATCATCTTTCCGATCCGATCCGGAGGACATTGTGTCTTTGGTGGAGACGAAAACACCATTTATTTCTTTTATGTCTTTTATCGCTCGGACGGGGGAGAGAGAGAGGATTTGGCTTGAGCAGCAAAAAATAGAAGAAAACGAAAAAGAAATCATCAACTCCGCGCATCAACAACCTTCAGCCTAGGCTGGCTGACCACGATGATGAGGCTGTCGATGGGTGATGGTGATGACAACGGCACGGTTCGGTCGAATTAAATGTGCAGCAGGAAGACTTCTACACACCATCTCCGGTTTCGGTTTAAGGTCGCGGCGGTAGAAAGCTACCGGTACGCTTGCCTCACACAAACACCGAAAACTCCGGCAAATGAGGGGATATATTTTGTTTTTGGGATTTTTTTTTCCTAAAAGGAAAACAAAACAATGTGAAAATTAGACATCCAATAGAAAGTAAGCATGATGGGCGACAAAAGAAATTAATTTTCTGCACTTAACCGAACCAATGCTAATGGAGCGCCTCAAAGACGGGTGCACTTTAGCCAGTACTTGTGCTGTTATCTGGCCGCTAAATGCTTTGGTTTTACATCATCGGTTGTGCAGTAAAAAAGGGCAACATTCCATCTTACATCCTCCATGCCCGGATCCGTCGATGTACGGTGTTGTTGACCTCACAAGACTACAGGCGTGAATGATGATCGTCTGCCCATAAAGTTGTGCTTACGACCCAAAAAGTGAGCAAGGGTGGTCGTGGGGATGAATAGGGGGTAACAGTCTTGGACTCCCATTCTTGATAGGATCGCTGAAGCTTTCCGCGGAACGAGCGGAAGAATTTTGTTTTATTATTACAACGATATTTTTAAGTGTCTCCACCATCGTGCCATCGATCTGATGCAGTTTTTTTTTTCAAATTTAATGTTGCTTTTAACGACAATGTTGCAACATGACCCTTGTTGCGTTTCGTTCCATCCAAATGACCGAACGACGACGACATCGGCCACGAAGATCATGTGGCAAATGAGGATGATTTCTTCGGTTTGGTGGAACTCTCATACACAACTCTTCCGAACGGTTCTTTCACCCAAAACCCCTTGGGAGAGAGCCCAGCGTGTGGGGGACGCGATTTTATGATGGACCGGTAGCAGAATCGGATAAACACATTTTATATTTTCCCAATCCTCCACCGATGGGCTGCGCGCGCTGCTTTCGTACACCGGACTCGTTACGGTGTGGTATTTTTATTGCCACCTTCTTACCTCGGTGAAGGGAAGAATCAACAACAACAGCAGAAGAAAAAAAAAACGAAACGAAACAGGCGAACGTCCTCGAGAAGGAGACCCTTTCGGACGTGGATTCATCGTATATTTCCATGTGCACGTCCACGAAGCATAGAGCCCCCTTGCTGAGTCCTTATTAAATTTCATATCATTAACGGTGCCACTACGACGGGTGCAAAGGAATGTGGCTCGCGGGGACGGCAAAGGGCGGCGGCGGTGGTGGTGGTGGTGATGGGAGGACGTGTTGGAACATTGTAGCATATCTTGGCATGCGGAAGACGGCAGCTGTTTTTCCAGCGACGACATTGATCGTAATCGCATCCGATCTGTTTTGGTGGTGGAGGCGATTTGTGGGGTGTTTGTGGGCTGCTCTTGCGCTGCTCTTCCTTGTTAGTTTGCGGTGAGTTTTACGAGGATAGGATAATTTAAAATGTAATAAACCTAACAATCGGTAAGGAATTCATCCGACTGGGTTACGTTTTTTGTTGCAATGTTAACGTTACTGGGCTGGAAATGGTTTCGTTTTAATGTTTTTCTTATCTTGCATGGGTTTTGCTTTTGTTTTGCTGTAAGTATGTTTATACGTTTCATTATTGGTTTGTATTTTAAAAAAATCGTTCTTTTTGTTGATGCTTGGTCTTTACTTCCAATGATTTATTATTAAGTTGTTATTTTTTTTCCTACTTGAATATCCATAGTTTATTCTTTTTTTATGTTCCTTTCTTCTTTATTCTTTTTATAATTTTTCACTGTCTTGAATTCTTTTACTTTTTTAATATTTTATTTTTATTAAAATATGCAGTACTACAATATATTATTTCGATTTTATGTTTTGATGATTAGTTTAAAATATTTAAAGCTGACTTTAAAGCTTTTATTGTCTGATTTATTTATTTTTTTTGGTTAAGTTTATTTATTTGTTTTATGCAAATATGTTTACTAATTGTTCTTTTCATCTTCCAAAAATATAGATTGCCGTTTCCTCTTACCTCCCTTTTTGTTCTTGTTCGACTTTTTTTGTAGCATTTCCAATTAACATGATTAAATTTGGTTTTTCGTAATACGAATTACAAATTTCAAATTTGTTTTATTATTTATTTCAAAACAATTTTGTTGAAAGTCTTAACATAATTTATTTCGGACCTCCTAGTTTTTTATTTTATTTTCAAGCTTGAATGATAAAGATGGAATCATTTTTGAATTATTTTATATTCCACTTTACCAAGCTAAATTATTTTTATGCAAACTTTGTTCTGAGTAATTTGCAAACTGGAATTGATTCTTAATCAAATTTTCGACTGATTCAACCGAGATTTCTTTAAGAAAAACTACACAATTATCTCTGAATATTCCACTTTAACTTGAAAAAATCAAGAAATGGCAGATAGGTTATTATTTTATATTTAAAATCCCTATATGTGTACATTTGTTCAAATTAACAATATCACTAAATACAAAGAATAAAAAATAAAACGAGCCTCATCTATACATTCTCTTCGCAGTAATTGAAACTACCTTTAAAATGTTGAAAGCAACCCCGAATACCTTCATCATTCGAGCTAATGCGCAATCTATTCCTATTAACCCTACCGAACGATCACCCCTTGTCACTGTGTGCTGCACCACGTGTGTTGCGGGTCCCGTTTTAATCCACATTCCCGGTGGGCGCGTCTAGCCGCGAATCAAAAACCGATTGCGTCGAGCACCTTTTTAGGCGCCGTTTTTTTCCGTTTTAGCCAGCTCAGTTGCAACATTGTCACAGCGCACGGGCAAATAAGTTTCGTCCACTGACGGCGGTAAAAGGATCGTACACTGCCCAACTTCGTACACCAGGCCTCGGAATGTTGCTCGTCGCTTTTTTTTTTTCGAGTCGTTTGAAGCGAACGTTCAGCGATGGCGTTCGGTTGGAATGCAGAATTATCACGAAACATTTGCTGCTGCTTGTGCCTGGTGGTAGGGTGATGGTGGTGGTCTTCTCGTTGGGGATGTGCGGTGATGGGACAGAAGCGGAAAAGGTGTAACGCAGCTTTGTAGCTTGCCTCAGGCAGTGTGGCAGACGAACGCATCCACACACGAGGGAGACAGGCACGATTTAACTCGTCAAATGATAAGACCTTCCTGCCACTTCTGCTGCTGCTGCTGCTCGCGGTGTTGGAATGTGGAAATTGGCGTGTCAGTAGAAAAAAAAGCGACTAAGATGGAATTGGGAAGAAGGCGAAAGATTCTTTTGAGTTGGTTAAGTTTTTTTTCTCTCACTTCCCAGCTAAAGGTAGAAGAATTAATGAGTGAAGCATAAAACACTGCCCCTAGAGCTGATGGGGGATGGTCGGGTGGTGCGCTTGGCAAGGCTTAAAAGATTAGAGAGTTTCGTGTAGAATTATTGGTGCTTGGAGGATGATTCAGGCTTAGGAGGGAGAAAAAAAAAAGCGGCGGTGTTAGGATTTCGTTCGTTCCGAACCATTGCGATCCTAGGAGTGTGTGGAATTTAAAGTACCCTACACGTTGACGCTCACAGTGAAACGATTGAAATAAACTGTGACCTGAGCTTGAATGATCGCGCCGGTTTGGGGTGGTGCTCGCTTTCCACCCGGGGAGTTTTGCGTCTCTCAAATCTTCGCATCGATGATGGTCTGATGGTTGCCGGGTTTCGAAAAAAAAACCGGCCCGACGCGTATGTAAATTTACACCAATCCAAAACGCTGCGATAGGCAAACGATGCAAACAAGCATAAAGGCATTGGATGGACCAAAAGATGGGAGAATGGGGGTTGTATAAATAATAAAAAAAACGCAGCGAGGAAAAAAGTTTTGAAAAATAAACTTCAAAACTCCAAAGCTCCAAATGGACAGCTTCACAGTGGAGTGGAATGGTGGAGGTGAGAGGGGGAGGGGGTTGAGGGCTTCAGGACGGATTGTGATTCGCAGGCGATCGATCGCTCGCGCGCGCTCTCGCTCGAAAGCATTTCTTCTGCCCAAAATCGCAACCATCGAAGGAAGTGTGAAACAAACGTAGAAGGAAGTGTGTGGATATTTATTTATTTTGTTGGGATGGGTGGTGTTTTTTTCTTCTTCTTCCTTCTCTCTTTCTTTGCTATCGCTTCACATTCACGAAGTGGTTGTATTTTGTGATCATATATTTTTTTTGTTAGTCACAGCTGCCATCTGTGCGAGTTTGCATTGACTGGTGGACACACGATGTCGTCCCCAACATTGTAAAGAATCGAAGCAACCAGAAAGGAGGAAAAAAAATCTCGCAACACGTCGCCATGCGCTTAGTGGACCGAGCGGCTGTGGCATGTTAAGCTGCTTTTGTGCTTGTTGTTCGCGCATGCGTGTGTGTGTGTGTGTGGGTTTTTTTGCGCAGCCTTTTACCGAAACCGATCCCTTAAACCAAATCGCAACATTGTTGAATGGAGTTATTTTTTTTTTACAAGATCGGTACGGTAAGAATGTGTAGCAAAAAGGCAAGATATAGAAAATAGAAAGAAAAACATCCAAATAAATGGGGAATAAATACACCAAATCAGTCGCCGGAGAGAGATACGAGCTAAAAATACGATCAAAATACGATACATGTGAAAATAATGCTAAACAAAACAAAAAACAGCGAGTTTTTTTTTCGGGATTGGACTTATTTCTTCGTCAAATCGTAACATAAACTAGGAAGAGAAGTATTTAATGTGTGGGTTGGTGAAGAATGGCATAAGTGTGGTTCCTTTACTTCAATCTGGGATGATGGCACGGAGTAGTGAAGTTTCAACTTAAAAAATGTTCGCCAACCGGGGAGAATGTGCAGCAGGAGAACGAACGAGGTAAATAGAATTTATGTGCTCAGAAATTGTGGTTTTTGGATTAAAAGTGTTTCTTTTTAAATTTATTTTCTGATGCGTGAATGCTGGGTTAAGAATTTATACATGCATGCAGAAAATAATGTTACGTGACAAAGAGACTTAGAGGGTTTAAGACTGACATGTTTATTGATGGTTTAGAATTTCTTCCTTTTTTGTGTTAACAAGTTCAGTACCAGTGTTGGTTGCAAAGAACACGCGCCCACAAAAGGTAAACGTGATTATAGTTCTCTCTCGCACACATCTATGATTAACTCTATGTAACGAAGGATATAAAAACGAGGGATACAAACTCATAATTAGAATAAATAATAAAAAATAAAACGAATTGTAATAAAAAAGCAATAAAAACATCCAATATGGCTCTACACAGAAAAACAGAATGAAAGAAATTCATTAGAAAAAACTAAACAATTCAGGAGAAACATGTTTAGCATGTTTCCAAAACGCATTGATAATAAACTATAATAGAAATAGCACAAACCAGCAAGCGGAATGGTTATTCAAGCAAAATAAATGCAATTGCATTAATTTAAATAAATTAATTGTTGTTGTATTTTTAATTGTTTGAAACTTTTTCTTAATTTAATATTCTCTTCTTCTTCTTCTTCAGCGGAACGACGTACTCAGTAATGCCTGTCATTTGTGGCTTACTAGACTTATTGATACCACGTAGTTGAACAGTCTACAGGAAAAACGGTCCGAATGAGATTCGAACTCTGGTCCGACGTGGCTATCTGCCCTACCACCGGATCACCCTTTCTTTATTTAAAGAAATATGAATAAATCCACTTAGGAATGGCCTATAATACGTGATAAGATTGTTTAAAAGGTTTTTCTACAATAAACTACCATTTTTTTTATCAATTAACTTCTAAAGCAAAACATTGACACATTTCACACAAAAACGGCCTCATAACTGCAGCGGGCATCCGTTACGAGGAGATTGCAATAAATTATTACGCTCCAAACGGGCAGAAACCAATGGGACCTAATAAGCAGTAAATTTAGAGCGTGGAATGCGCCCATCCATCCACCCGCAAAAGGGCAAACCATCCCGGGCCGCTTTCGCTCGCTTAAGTGCAGTCCGGGCCGTTTGTCGAAGATATTCAAATTGCACTCGTCGTCCCAGCAGTATTATCCCGCGCGGGAAAGAAATAAAAGGGATAGAAGAGAACGTGCGATGGGGCGGCGGGAAAGTGCTGGAGGGAGTGATCGAAAACAGAAAATGAGAACACGGAGCATATAAGCGGCAGATGCGTGCTGGCAGCAAATCCCGGTGGTTTAAATTGTTCAAAATGGAATGCAAGGAATTTCTTCAAAACGGACACGCATGCACGCATTTTTCGGATTGCACGGGACGGGGTGGATGAACGGATAGGAATCCTTTCGGATGTGTGGTTTGTGATGGCTTGTTCTTTTTTTGAGTGAATGAGTTCGTAGAAAAAAGGTTATAAATTGAATTTATAAATGATTAAAAAAAATCAATTTATAGAAAAATAAGAAAATTTGGCTTCACCCTTTAGATAACTTGCCATAATATTTTCTTGATTTTGATTCCACATTCCTTAGGAATTTGGCACCTCTTAATTTCCTTTTTGCTGACCATACTTGGCCATAAAAAAGAATCTTTCAATTGATAAAACACGGATATTAAAATTCAGAATAAATCGTAATAGAAGATGACAATATTTTCTAGCCGTGAAATGTACCATCATTAGCACATTTAACTTTCCACCAGAACAAAACAAGCGCAATCATTCAACCACACTATCGGCCAAAGCCAATCTTTATATGAAGCGAACCTAATCTGTCCGAAAGCGATGGTTTCAAAACAATGTGATAGTTTTCGTTGAATAAATTTCTCATTAACGCGTAGCGACAGCGAAAGGTACAAAAAAAAACGTCACACAGAGGGACGCGATTGCGATGAAATTTCATTTCATCCCCCCATTTCGGAGGGGTATTTTACGGGCCGTGGGGTTGAGGTGTGTTTTTTTTTGTTTTCATCTTCTCTCACCCGATCGATGTATTTCGCTTTGCATATTTTTGGGACACAAATTTCTAGGCCCCACAGGTCCCCAGGGCAGGGTTATATATGGTACCCACCGTTATCGTGCGCGTACGATCTCATGTTTTCCGTGCTACCGTAAGATGTACCCCGTAAAACATGCTTCGGTATCGGATCGTATCCGTTCCGATGCTGTTTTCCCTTGTTTCGTTCGTAGTTCGGCGCAGTTGTTGATTTATAATATTTCCTAATGGGCATTGATCGCGCCTGGCACGCGATCAACCGAAGATAAGCTTGCTGCTTTTTTTTCTTCGCTCGCTGGCCTGACGACGGTCGCGGGCGAGATGGAATTTGCGATAGCCGTCCGGTTGTTTGTTAGATCATTTCGATCCAAAAAATTTCAGTAAACTTAGTTACGAGTGAGATGGGACGTCGTTTCCGTGACGGGGGTTAAATTTGGCTCACCAGAAAATCGAAACAACGCGATCGCGAGAAGCATGTCGTTTATTTTTTTTTTTGGGTTGGTTTCGGAAGGAATTTGCATCAAAAAGGTGAGGGAAGGGGGTGGATTTTGGTCCATGGAATCCCGAACAAGGGGTACGATTTCAGTGCGGAATTAGGTCACCCAACCATCGCTTTACCGGTGAGGGGGACACAATACAGATCAAAAGATTTCAATGATTCATAGAGCAGGAAACCTCACCGGCGTCGGTTATCGGGATAGAATCTGCAACAAAAAAAAACGCTATCGAAGATGCTATCCGACCGGTGGTGGTTACATTTGAAGCGAATTGTTTGTGTTAAATTATACACTCACACACACACACACATACACATGAATAATATAACGACAATTCGGCAAATGAAGCCGACACAGGAATGCTATTTTGCGCCTTCGACATTCGTACCGAAATTACCCACAATGACCCCCAACCTTCCTCCCCCTTTCCGAAGGGTGCGGAGAGGACCAAGGAATGTTGGGGTGCGCAGTTTTATGGGCACCCTTCAAACATTGAAACGAACTTAGCCATTTCGGGGTCACTCCCGAATGATGATCGCGCAATCGATCGCGCGCCGGGCGAAGGAAATCGAGACCGTTAAATGCTTTTCACACCCTTCACTGTGGCAAACTCTCGGGCCGAATGCTGAAGGTTGTGGAAAGGTGTGAAGAAGATCAGAAACAGACACGGGATAGAGGCCAGGGTTTTTTTTTATTAAAAGCGGGACGCGAGATTTGGGATTTATTTCATTTCATTTTATTACCATTGTTCTTTGCATATGTGATGGGTCTGACCCGGGGGGGGTGGAGTGTTAAAAGTTCGCGGGTGTAATAAAAGGGTAAGGGAGCAACACACACATGTACAAAGAGCGCGTTTTATATACAAATAAGTGGTGAAAAGGTGCCGTTAAGCAGAGCGATTGAATGAACCGTAAAGAGCATTTCGATGCTAAAACGATCTGTTAACGCCCGTACACAGGCTCCAGCCGGTCTGCAAAAAGCGTTTCAGTGTCTGGGACAGCTAAAAGGGCCCCCCCTCGATAGTGGGGTGACTTTTACCTTCCCCCCGTCACCCATTTTGTGAGTTCGAGATCGATCGAGGGCTGTAAGAGCCGTGGGCGAACACACACACACACACCTCACAAAGGAGGGCATTTTATTTTTACGAGCTTTCGGTAAAAAACCGGCCCGTAAATTGGGTACCGGGATCCTTGCTGCGCATTGCCAATTTGCAATAAGTTTTGCGGGTAATCAGAATCAATCGAGAGTATGGTGCTGTACAGGGAATTAAAATGGCGCGACTGTATGGAAGTTTAAACTTTATTGCACGAGTAAGTGCTGAATGCCTTGTTTCATACAATCAACTCCATACTATCACTCGGAAGGTTTGTTTACGGATGTTGGACACGCACAGGATGATGCTGGGAGGGTGTAAGATACCAACCTAATTGACACTTCAAGCATGGGGCACTTTTACGATTTAATAACTGTGATTAGCTGCACCGAATCCTTTGACACTCTACAATATCCGTTACAATCTGCAACGTCCGGAGACAGTAGCTACCATTTTGGTGTTTTTTTTACTTAATTTAAAAATCATCTGCATATTGTGTCCCGCTAAAAAGTGGATACTTCGCTCTGGGCAGATGTGTCCTTCACGTCTGCTGGTACTGCATTCCTTTCGCTTACCTTGACGCCGCACGAGTAGACGACGCATCGCAATCCTTGTCCCCATTCCCTTGAGGTCAGCAAACGGAGAAGCGCAGCGGGAAAGAAGATGCCCAACATTCCTTCCCGTCATTTTTAACAACAGGGAACGCTGGGTGGGGGAGTGTGAGGGGACATTCTTGCAAATGCACCCAGGGTTATGCACTGGGATGACGGTTTGATGCTTCAAGAGGTACTTTGGAGCGAAATTACAGCTGCCATTCGGATGTTTTCTGTCGTTCGTCGTAAGCTGGCTGGAAACGTGGTAAGAATGAAACTTTCTTCTCGAATTTAAATATCGAATTACGGGGTTTGCAAATCGGTGCATTCACGCAATTGCTCTTTTCCAGGATGTGGTGAATGCTGCACTCGAAGGCAGCTTCCCTTTTGGAGCGGGGTTTTTTGTTTGGACAGTTTCACTGTCTTTGGCTCGTCGCAAAACAGTTATTGGGGACTGATGCGTACGGACAGGAAATTGATCTCTATTAGCGCCTGTGGCCTCGTTTGTAGCTCAGCTATTTTTTTCTCTTTCCCGTGTTGAAAGCATAATTACGGCGGAAATATTCGGCAATTTATGTACAGTAACTTTGTGGTATTTTAGTTACAACATTGAAACGTTCTAGTTATATAGTCCTTTTTGTATTTGGTCGGAAATTTCCCCAATACGTAATCGCCCTTATTCTTGTAACTAATTGTTCAATCATAAAAAAATCACATTATATCAACCCATAAAATCACATTATATAAAAAACGTTCCGTGTTCTATAAGTACAATATTAGGGCACTGAGTATTTCAGTTCCTTCGGCTAATGTCGTCTTGAGTATTTTGAAGAATTTGCAAATAATCCTCATAAGAAATTGGGGTAAACTCTGTGTTCGGTATTTTTATTCATTGGAGAGATCGCCATTCTGCACACTACAATATACTTCTAGACAGATAAGTTCGATAATGTAAATACAAATGGAAGAAAATTTAATTAGTATCCTAGTGAAGGAAACATATGATGTACAAGTGAGTTTTGCTTTTTAACTTAAAAAATAACTTCAACTTGTGTTTTTTAAGACAAAATGAAAACTTACTGTTGATAATGTTTTTTTCCTACGTTAAAGCAATGGTGAGTTTAATCATCATCCATGGGAATATTTCCATCAGAGCGAATCAAATCCAACACTGTGCACACCGTACCCCAACGTTACAGAAATACAATCGACTCCCTCATTCAAAACGGGTATGAAATGTAAAAGTGATGTAAAACAACTCGATTTGCTGCACCGGAAATGTGCATCAACCGTGGAGTGAACATACGATTGGTAATTAAACATTTCCTCATTAAATTAAAACAATGCGTAATGGGTTTCCCGCTTGTTTCGCTGTTGCTGTTTCTTCGAGCAAGCTTTTCGCGTGCCGTTTTTCGTTATCAGTAGTACGTTTTGGGGGCGACGATTGTTTTGCCTTTCGACGCGTATCCTGCTTCACGCTTTGGTAGAGCTGTCGAGAGTGTCGGAAATTCGAACCACCGATTTGACTCACTGTTTTGTAGTAAAGCTGTTGTGTAGTTTTTGATTTTATTTTCTTTTTCACCCGTGTGCTTCTTTTCAACCTGTGTGTTGCATTTCACGAAACGGAGTCACTCGCTCATATAACCTATTATTTGCTCCACTACATCCTACCGCAATTCCTGCCAGCGTGGACGGATGGACGAAATAAAATTAAAATCAGCAGCAGGCACCAGAAACCAAATCGAATGAAACCGAACCGGGAAAGAAAACAGAAACTACGATGCGACGCAGAAGATATGCAAATAACTGGTTGACATCCAAAAGCTGACCGATCAACATCAGTGCGGGTTGTACGGCTGCGGGTGATCTTCCTGCCCGTTGCTGAATGCGTGCGTGAGGTGGAAAGTATTTTCGATCACCGGTTATTAATTTGTATTTGTAGTTGTTTTGCCACATACTTATGAGATAAAAATAAAACACTAATTTAATTCTGTTCCTTTTGGGAATGATTTAATTTTAGAGACTGGCATATTTATGTTCAATTCATGCATATGTTTTTGAGCACGTGATCGTGAAATAATTAACACTATCCACTCAGTCCAATAGACAAGATCACACAAAAATTAGGATGTATTGCGAAATCGACGTGCAATTTAAAATAGATTCATAGCCTCAAGGAATATTTGAGGTGAGATGAGTCAACCATACGACTCTAGTCTAGTTTGAGTCTAGAACATCCTCCCGTTTAGGAAATAGCTTTACGCACCTTTTTCACTATTTGGGCCCATTTTGCGGAGCTCAACAACAAACACACAAACCATGCTACAAACCAGCAGAAGGAGTCTGTGTCTGTTTTTGCGTTGTTTTATTTATTTCGGGATGCTGTGGTAGATCGTTGAGGTTGGGGGAACATGGGCAGAGAGCAAGCAAAAAACAAAAAAACACCCAACAACCATGGCCCCGAAAAGCATAAAACAGACAAACATACTAAAAAGGCGTGGGAAAGACGTGGTGAAACAAATGGAAGCACCAGGAGCGTGCAGGGCGAAAGAGGAAAGGCAATAAAAGCGATATAAGCGGGAGAAAGGAGAAAGAACGAATGCCAAGTGCTACACCACGCACATGCCTTTGGTGCGGCGATCGGGAAGAACAACAGGCGAATAAAAGTAATGCTATAAATAAGGAAAACGATACCGCGGCATACACACAGCATGTTTGGCAGACGCGCCAAAAGTGCGCAAAAACCGGCGCAAAGTTCGAAGATGGCCACGGCGACGAAGACGACGACGACGATGACGATGACCACGATGCCGCGGGGTCTTTGACCCTGCGCGATGCAAACATGCCATTGCTGGGCAGCAACACGGACACGCACGCGGGGCGCACGCACACGTGTGCACACCTGGCCCGTTCCGGTCATCCGAAGGTATCTCCCGGTTGGAGTGATCGAAACATTTGAGGAGATGAATCCCTCCCCACCCCCCGGTTATTTTGGGTGAGATGTGATGCTTCGCAAAGCTATCTTCCCATTCATCGACAAACGCACCACAATAGACGAATTGTGTTGATAAAGTTAAATAAAATATTACAAATTCCACAGCAAGCTACTGATAATATTATTGGTAAAAAAAGGGTCCCTGAAGTCTAGAACCAGAGTTGTTGAAGAGGAGGTTGGGGATAAATTCCTTTCCATCTTCAACCTGTATTCTATCTTCCGCAGCCCAAATTCAGTTCGAAAATGAGGAGAATTGCAGCATAATAAAGAAAAGCACAGGAGGACGTTGAAATTACACCTTCCACATCTTGCATCCAGCTTCGCCAGCTTGCATTTATTTTTATCATAACTCCACTCCACCAGTGTGCCTCCAATTATGATTGATCAGTATTTTCGATCACCAAATTGGAGTGATCCTCATTGTGCGGACTATTATCGTACCGTGGTCCAACAAAACAGAGCCTATTTGCAACATTTTTGCGGTAGTTTGCGGAAGTGTTCTTGTTTGTTGAGGGTATGTTTTGCCTGTTCTTTTTTCCCGGAATGTTATCGGCGTGTTTGCGGAAGATGCAGATGTTTCGCACCGTCCGTGGAAGATTCTGGTGCAACACACACACACGCAGCTGCTTCTACGAGGATGCTCGCCGTATCGCAGACATTAAGTTGATGAGCTACAGAAGATTGTAATAAAATACCCATCAGCGCGAATGCACGTTCGTCACGCACGGCTACATTATTTCGAGAGTTTCGGGGTGGTGATGATGATGGAGGCGAACGTTGGAACATTCCCGTTGCCCGTTGAGTTTATCAAATCGAGACTCCATTTGGGTTGGTTGGGGAAGATCGAAACCCTCAGTGCGTATCTATCTTTACTGGTTGGAGGAGGGAGAATAAGCACAGCCGGGCGCACTGTTGCGCTTGACATGACAGATGTCAATGGATGATGTGTTCGCATCGTACCAACCCGCTTGTAATCAGAACCCTACTGGAATGGGTTATGTTACGCCGTTTCGTATCGGCGATCGTGCGAGATTAGTCAACGCTGGTGGATGGTAGAATAAATAAGGTTTCTTATCATAATCCCCGAAAGGCATACAAGAATACATTCCACGAAACGGGCTTTTGCTACCAACACATATTACACAAACCAACAAAGAATTCTACTAATAGGGAATCAGATCTCCAAATAACGCGTAACGTTTTGCACCTGGGTTCCGTCTATCGGTACGATCGATCTAATCCCTTCGAGCGATCTTTCGTGCCTACCTCTAGCACTGCTCGCTAGATCCTTCCCCATGTCCCAACACCGTTCGGATCGAGTTTCGTGCGAAGCACACCCCAAAATGAATGTCTTGAAGAGAACACCATTCCTCCCAAAAAAAAAAAAATAATGCCAATACCCTTGTACGCTGCTGCTCCTGTCCCATTATGAATCGAGTGTCAGTCGAAAGCTGTCAGACGAATATTCGCTATCAGAACACATTAATAAATTATCTTTCGGGCGATTTGTGCTGACCATCTTTCGAAAATATCTTCACCACTCGCAGCTATTCTTTCCTCGCATTTTCATTCCTGTCTGATTCCGTTTCGATTATAGCATTTGATTCCATCGCGAGGTTTCTTCTCCTTTTTTTCTGGTTCTTTGGGGTTTTTTTTTGGGATTTCTTACTCTCCCCAGAAAAAAAACGATGGTTCGATCCCGTGGCAGTTGTCGTCGTCCGAAAGCATTCGCGGGTAAGACGTATCGCTGATGAGTTATTTCTGTATCCGATGCCCACGGCCAAGGTGCCAGGGTGCGGTCACATCGATTTTTGGGTGCTGTTTATTTCATATTTTGTTCTCGTTATCGTTTGGCATTTTATTAGTTTTGCGTGCAGCGAAATCGTATTTATTATTGCGATCCGATCAGCCTCCATCGTCCATGGTATGGGTGGGTCCGGTGCTATGTAGTCTATAACCTTTTAATAAATTATTATTAAATGTCCTCATTACAGAAACGTCATGTTTTGCGGGAAGGAAAAGAACCCGCTAGCCTAATGACTGTTGTTTTCTTTCTTTATTCTCGTTCAGTGCCAGTGTCAACCCCATTCTGTAGGACCGATCACATTATTTTCTCGACATCCAGTTCTCGATTGGCTTACGCAGCAAGCGAAGCGCTCGTTCCCGTTTTTGTGCGCGACTAATGATTTGGCAAATCGCCTGAGACAACATTAGCAAACACTCCGCACCGTCCGTAACCGACTCTTGCAACGCTTTGATTAAAGATACAAAAAAGAACACATTTAAATCCTTTCCTGCTGTGTTTAGATGGTTCCAGGTGGATTCACAATACCTTCTCTCCCCATTCTTCAGGACATTCAGGGAGTCTACGAATGACTGGAAAGATTAACATTTTGCAATGAAAGAAAAAAACGATCGCGAGATAAACCGGCTCTGGGGAAAGAATGTCTAAAAATACGGTCCGAATTTATGCATCTGTTCCCGCTGTTCCTCGCTGGTGAATCGATCGGAAATGACAAAAAAAAGTTTGTTTTTTTTGAGAAGGCCTCAAAGTGGGCTTTGTTGAGCGCACGCGCCCCTTTAACATAGGTGATGAAATTTGGCGCATAAATTTGGACCTGAACCGTGCCATACCCGGCGATGGTTGTGGCGTGTTGAGTGGCGATATTTATCTATCCAGATTCCAATTCAGAAGGCTTTCGCGAAGATTTCTCCTGTTCTAGTTTGGCGTGATTGGTTTTGCTGTGGTCCGTACGCCACTCCACATTCGGACGATCCCAATACCAGTTTATTGGAAGTTTTCGATAAATTTCAAATTGTGCCCAATCTCATCGCTGGCGGGATGGGCAGTGCGAGCTGCCTGCAGGTAAGATTTGGCCTTTTGGTACTGCTTCTGGCGTGCGACAAGAACGGCCATGTTGTTCAGTGCCGATGCGTGGGAGCCATTGGCAGCGATGCAGAGTCGGAGGCAACGCCGTGCCAGGTGGATGTCACCGGTTGTCTGGAGGTGGAATGTAGAAAAACATGAAGATCGTGTGCGATAAGTTCTGAGTATAAATTTGTGTTTAGGATACTGCACAAGAGAAACAAATTTTAAGCTTAATGAGATTCAGTCATTATGTTGAAGATATATTAGCCTCTATTGTTAATTGGATTCAAAAGACTAGAGAAAACCTAACCTAATATCCAGAAGTCCTGTGATTCCTAATCTGTCCTCTCAAATGTTAAGGATAAGGTTAATGAATAAGGTTAACGTGGACCAAAAATTCAAATCGCCTAGTGGATTCAAATTACTGCTCAGTTCTACTTCAACCAATATCTGGGTGGACGATCAACATAAAGAACAAAGACAAATTAAGATCGACAAAACCTTTAAACCGTTTCCAACTCTTGGAAGTGGACATACCAGTGCGACAAAACTCAAGTTGTAGTACACATCAGCTCGTAGTTCGCTCGTAGTCGCCATCTGTAAAGCTCTCTGGAAACAGGGAAACACCAGATCCAACTGTCCACCGTACAGACAGCACAGTCCAATGTTGCAGTACAACTCTGCACTGTGCGCACCCATCGACAGGATGCGTCTGTAGTACAGCAGGGCCGTTTCCGGTTGGTTGGCGTAAAAATAGCTGACAGCAATGCATGCCAGCGCTTCCGTGTTCATTGGATCCAGGGCCGAGATTTGCCTGTATCTTCGGACGGACGTTGCTAAGTTCCCTACCAGCTCCAGTATGCGTGCCTGCTGTGTTAGCAGACTAATCTCGTTCGGTTGCTTCTCCAACCCCTGTTTGCACACTTCCAGTGCGGCCGTCGGTTGATCAATCTTGACGTAGATCCGGGCGAGCAGTAACACCACATCCGGATGGTGTAAGTCCTGCAGCGCCATCCGCAGGTATGGTTCCGCCTCACGGGGACTTCCAATGGCGATAAGACAGCGTGCTTTCTGTGTGTTCCACCACCAACCACTGCTGGTGTCCGTAAGAAGTTCTGCTGTACGACGACGTGCAAGGACTGCGTCACATAGGGCCATCGCTTTGCGAATATCTCCCTCGTGGTAGTAGAGATACTGAAACAGTGGTTTCGAGAGGGAGTCCCGCTCAGCGTACTTGTCTGGATGCAGACGGGAGATGTGGAACAAGGGCCCGGTTGGATCGCCAACGGCAAACATTGAGGCAGACCCGAGGCGAATGTTACGTGCCGAGCCACCGGCAGTAGTTCCGGCCGCGGTACGCGACCCTGTCCTCAGGGCTGTTTTGTTGCCGAGCGTGGACGCGGGTCGTTGAAGAGACAGTGTTCCAGGACGAGACTATGCAGCGGAGATAAGGAAAGAAGCGAAAGCGAGAAGATTAGATGATTGGTGAGGAAAGCCATTTTTAATATGATTTTGATTACAATGCCGGTAATTGGTCGACCAGTTCCGGTACGAGGGCGATTTGTAGCGGTGATGGCACCGGAGGTCGTCGGTTTAACCATCGCTGTCCGGATGGAGGTCCCGGGACGTGGTGCGGTGGCGATTGTCTGCGTGTCCAAAATATCCTCTGCTCCAGAACGAACGAACCGAATGGCCGAGCACAACGGAAAAAGGAAAATTGCGATCGGAATTAAATGCGTACTAGTGTGGAAGATTCGTTGAATGTAATTATGTTTGAAAATTTATTTTTCGCTCTCCATTTTGTTTGTATCGCCCTTCAGGATTTAATGGTGGAATAGCTTCCCAAACGAATGGTGGAATTGATTTAATGGGTAATTAGTGAGTCAAAGGGTTGTAAGTTCGCTAAATAAATTAAAATTTGTTGTTATCTTGCAACTATTATTATTTTAAGACCCTCTAATTTATGCTTTTTTAGAAGGTGCAGACCAACAATTCTCAGAAAAAGATGAATTGAAGATATCAAAGCAAGGTTGAGGACCCCAGAGATATGCTCCTTCCCGCGAGTTGCTGTAGTATCCGAATTCATCAACGATATTCCATGCTAAATGAAGTTTAGTATTTTAGTTCTTCATATTGGCTCGACATCCTTAAGAGGTCTTGGTATACAATATCATGCTTCACAATAGTTGCATTAAAAAATTGCATAACCAATCCAGGTTTCCCACGTACAATATTATTAAAATATTAACTAAATAATTTCATTATCTAAGCCTACATCCATCTACCCAGAACTCTTAAAAGTTTGGACATTCTCAAGGCTCATTCATCTTCTTGAAATGCTACACTCCTTCTGCCATCGCATAAACAACTGCGCTGCAACAAGCAAACTTGAAGCCGGTGGCAACTTGGAGGATAATTTGAAAGATTATGGAAATGACTTGGAAACGAATTGCAAATCTGCAAACATGCACGCACATTCCATCGCAGCCAGACATTCCTCGTCCTATCCCCTAAGGGATGGTTTCACGAATTGACTTCTGGAATCGAAAAATTCCGTCCCCCTGCGGTCGGTTTGGACGAAAATGAAGAAAAAAACGCAAAGAAAAGAGGTTGCATTCCTGTGTATCGCCGTGGCCTCGAAAACATCGAAAAAAAGCTTCAACGGGACGGAACGAAAGGTGTGTGCTGGTAGCAAAAGAGCGCTGAAGGGAAGATACTCCCCGGCTGGGCAAACGCCCAGAAATGAAACAGAAAATAATAATAAAACGAAACAATCGCCAAAATAGTGTGCCACAAGCTGGAAAGGCAGTAATGTGGAGTGGTATGATGAAAAGAAAAATACGACTTTCAAGATTGCTACTGTGCAGTGTGTGTCTCTTTTTTTTTGCTTTGCTCGTCGTGGTTGCTTAACGCTCTTGTGTTGTAGGCCACATCTGCTGATCAGGCTCGGGGGCATTTTTTATGTTGCACGCGAGGGGCAAGAGTTTGCGGTGGGTGCAGATTGTTGATGGTCCAAGAATGAAATGCAGGAAGCTGCAGAAGCATCGCCTTGAAGCCAGAAAGATGACGTGAGCTGAAGAAGCACCGGAACAGTGCAGCAGCATCAAAATTAACATCAACATATCCAGCACGGTAGCACAGAAGGACATTAAAGAAAGGGGTGAGGAGGGGGAAAAGGGAGAGTAAGAAGAATAAGGGGAAGAAAATTCAACAAAAACAAAAGAAGTAAAGAAGAGATATGTGCCATGTAGAGAGCATGCCGCATAGGCAAATGTTACGTGCAGCCTTGAAAAAGGGGCAAGAATCGGGGTGGAAAGTGTGTTATGCTCTTTTTTGACAAAAAAGAAAACCCCCCAATCACCCCAACGGAAGCATCGTTCGCGTAACAAAAATGAGAAGCACCAAAAAATATGTATAATAATAATCAAGATAAAGGATGTGCATGTGCATAAATAAAAGCAATGGTGGTGGGAATGAGGCTGGAGGTACAGGCGGCAAGCAAGGAGATCGGTTAGAAGAAGGGAAAGAAGAAAACTATCCGTGAAGATAGCTCCAGCAGCAACAACCGAAAAAATGTGGCCAAAAAAAAAGAAGGAACGCAAGAAGAAAGGAAGAAAGAATGAAGGAGCGGAGGATAATTCATACACATGAGCTGGGAGAACGAGAACACGTACGGTGGAACAGAAGAAGAAGAAGTAGAAGAAAAACCCAAAAAACCCTCCAGGGCATCGGAATACCACACCCGGTTTGATGGTACTTGTGAATGCTGGGGGTGCGAAAGATTTCGGGGTTTGTGCTCTTTTTGCTCGTTCTTGTACGGAGTTTTCTATCTGTCCTTTTTTTTCGTTGGTGGTTATTTTACACAACAACATACCAAACAAAACAGTGCCCAGGTGGCAACCTTGTTTGAGCTGTTTAAATAAAGCTTATATAAGATAAAAACTATAAATAAATTGCAAATCAGCCCGAAAGTATGCAATCCGTATGTAATATTCCTCCTAACTGTCATTTCAAATTCCTTTTTCTTGTTAAAAGCTGTTTCGTGCGCTAAACAAGGTACGTTGCTTGGGGTTTCTTAGTTGCTTTTTCTTTAGTGCCAGAAAGGAAGCTGCTCAAACGTGAAATTTGTCCGAACGATGGGGCGAAGCGTACGTTTCCGTAAAATAAATGACCCGGCCCGGTTAAAATCGAACGTGTACGAAACTTACCCGCCACATCATCGTCCGCCTCGATATCGTCGATGTACACACGCTGGGTCATAGAGCGCATTTTCAGCTCCCAAGGACCTTGATGAAGGGCATTATGTTGCAGCAGACCGTTGCACACCTCGATGCACTCATCATATTTCCGTCGACGGAATAATGATATGGCAGCGTAGAAATTGTCCATTATATAATTTGCTCTCGTGCGTTCTGCTCTCTCGGCTGAATGTTTGTTGCTTCTTCTTTATTTTTTTTGTGATGTTTTTGATTCCTTCTTTATGCGGACGGAGCCATCACAGCCTTCAGAGGGCTGTCATGTTGAAGGTCTGTCTTTGCTTTGCTTCCGTTTCGTTCGAAAGTCGCATGTGTTTTTTTTTTGTTTGGGAGATGAAATTTTGGGGCTTTTTTGTTGAGGTTGTTCTCAGTGGGCGTAAACCTTGCGATCCTGTTCGTTACCCACAGCTCGTCAGCCACACCGCGCGCCGGATGATGACCGTCTATTTGGGGAAGGGTTTTGATTGCATCAATTGCTAGGTAGATAAAGGATATCGGGATTGGATAAAATTGGTATACTTTGTAGAAACAAAATCCCTCCCAGGCTACCCAGAGTTTTCGGGTTGGAATGTTCGTGCAAATTTGTAGAACGATTATCGTTTGTTTCTCCGTCTTGTTGTGGCGGTTTTTGCTGGTGTACGTCTCTAACTTAACCTCTGCACTACAGCGTGCTGCTCATAATTATAGTGCTGGCCGAAGAAATGCACAATAATTGTGTAGCACAAGCTTAAACACTGTTATCTTATTATTCACATAGCTTTTCGCTGTCGTTTTTGTTGGGAATAATATTACTGATTTTATAACTCTTTCAGCTGGCACAGTATTTACAGCCCAGCTAGGGAATGTTTTTGACAGTTTGTTTTCATGTTGGTGCGGTGCAAGTTACCATGGCAACTGTTTGTTTGTTCGTATGTTTTGGAGGTTGGAATATTATGTTTGATTTGTGTTGATAGTGGTAGTTACTACAGTGAAACAGTGGAATCCCTAATTCCATTTTCTATGGCAGATAAAAATTTACTCAGAAAATCCACGTAATACGTCTGTTAGTAGTTTATTTACATTTATAATAGCTCTTGTGGCTTAATAAGGTTAAAAGAGAAAAGTCATACTCTCTCATTTGTCTCACTTTTTTAGCAATCTGGTAATTACAATAAAAATATTCTCAAATCTATAAGCACTTTAATATTTGTTCAACAAGAATTATGTCAACTACCAGGCACCTCCATCACCTTTTACAAATGCAGAATTTAGTTTTCAGGGCTAGTAGTTTATCAGGAATAAAACACAATCTAAAATCGTCTTTTTTCTTCCAAAATAACTTATCCTCGTTGAGGTATAATACATTTAAGGGTTTCTCAATGAATCCATTTAAGTTCCTATGCTGAAGAAACAAAAAGAGTATAAACGTGTTTTGTTCTGTTCAGTGAGTACAAAACTACAAAGGTATGTAAATATTCATCTCTGTTTAAAGCGATTTGTTCATTATACAAAAAATAATTCAGTATTATTATGAGTTTTGGCAATACAGCATTAGTTTCAAGTTCAGTCTCCAGTGCACTTTGATTGCATACATTCTGCATTGCAGCATAATGTATATGCAAAAGCGACATCTGTTGTTAAATAAGTGTAGCTGTTGCATGTTTCAGTACACAGTTTTGCCGTTAGAGGTGATATGGTTGCACAGAAGGGAAGTTGAACGAAATGTTCATCTAGACAGGGCTCTTCATCATGCAGGGGTTTTCATTTTAATGATAAGATTGATAAATATATTTTAATTACGTTTGGTTACATAGTTATTGGCGTAATTTAAACGACAATGAAATATGTATTAAATCATACAATAGTAATCTTTTTCGTTATATATTTGTTCTATAATATAAGTTTTTAAATTTGGCATTCATTTTCGCTGATCAAACTTTAAATGATTGTTTAATGATTATTCCTTCAACCTTAATGTTCCATCGAAGGTTCCAGCGATGGACAGGCCAATAAACTCGAACAAAAAAAACTTTGTCTACATAAATTGTCCTACTGCCCAAGTGCCTATCCAGTCCATCCACCATCAGTCCACCAGGGATGGATCGAGTTCATCAGATATCATAACCAGAATGACGAATTTTTAGCGTTTGTGTGTCTAGCGTTAGTTGTCTACTCTACTGCATCTAATTCGTTTCCACCGGCCATGAAGTTTGATGAAAATTTTTCATATCGCGGCTCGTGGAATCGCTTGTCTGGAAAGACAAACTTTTCTCCAACCCACTCAGCCGCGACAATGGCCATCCCGATTGGGTCACTTTGGTGGGCTGCCTTATCTAGTCTTTCCCGCGTCTGGGTTTATTCACCGTGACCGTGCAGAAGAAGAAGTTGAAGCATGTTTGCGTCGTGTGGTTGGAGGTTGCAGTTTTTGCTGCTTTTCTGGTGTGAGTATTATTTCAAATCTACAAGAATGCATTCCACGCAAAGACAACCAGCTACGCGCACGGTAAGGAAGGTGGTTGGGGGTTGATTTTTCGGCTTCCCTTTGCTCGTCAAATATTTTACGCCTCGTTTAACGTGAAAACTTTGATCAAACAGGACGTGCGCGTCCACAGGCCGCACAGGGCAGTGGATAATACTCTTGTGGATTTTACGTGGTCATGTCTTGTGTTCCGAAATTGTTCTTCCCTTGCTGAAGGGATGATTCTCCAAAACTCAAGATGACACTGTCTGTCTTGTGATTTTCATTATATTTTGTTGGCCTCCGCTTCGCTTATCGCTTGTGGGACATTCAGTGGCGAATAAATGTCCCACTAGCTCGTTGGAAATCGTTTCGATAGATGCTTTTGTCTCACCGAAAGAATCAAACGTTAATAATAAAAACTGCTTAACATGAAGCAGAAGCGCGGCAGAAATTTCGTCAACATGTTCTTCTGTCTTTCGACATCCTCAGCCCTTACCCCCTTTTATTGTCGCAAGAGCTATGACACAGATTTATGAAAAGCTTACCCTTTTTATGAACGCGTGGATGAAGCCAAAAAAACGCCTCTCGAACAGAATCAAGATAGAGTAAGAATTTCTCGCTTCACTTTCGTTGATGAAAGGACGAAATAAATCCCAAACTGAGATAGAAAAAAACCGAGAGAAAAGCGCAATAAACAAACGGCAGATCATCAAAGAGAAACCAGAAACTAGAGTAAAGAAGAAAAAAAAAGAAGTGTGTGAACAAATCAGACAAGATTGATCGGAATCGCTTCCACTAAAGGATTTTTTGTCTGCTTGTACTTTTTTCCTTAGGCAGCTTGTTTGGTATCTTCATTGCAAGATTTCGTAGGGCCGTTCTCGAACAGCGAGAGAAAAGGAAAAAAAGGGCACAAAATTAAGAGCTCCATCAATAAGCAATCAACCGAATCTGGCATTGTCAGGGCTCGACAAATTCGCGAGCCAAAAAGGTCAACCATAGTAAAAGGCATAGTTTTATTGCAATGCTTTTAATTTTTTTAAATAGCACTTTGGTTAAGGTTCGATCCAGTGATTGCATTGAGATGGATTGCAATTTAAGATGATTGCAGTTGATTTCTATTTGCAGAACATGAATCTATCATTGCGCATATAAGTATATTAGTTGGCAATATCAGCCCTTCGTTTTCAATATAAATGAAATGTGTTCATTTTTAAAAATATGAAATACTAGGTTATTATTAAAAATCATTATTAAGAAGAGTACGAAAGAAATACTTAAAGTAACGATTGCATACTTCTAGGCGTTGTACACCGAAGAAATAAATACCGCAACAAATTTAGCCACTTACTGCATTTTTGTAATTACAAATATACTCAATCATAACTGCAAATTGTCGTAAATTTGCCACCTGTTGTGAAATCATTTCTGCAACCACTTGTTGACGACCACTGACATATGTTATATAGCCCAGACGTATTTCGAGAATGTATTGAGTTTTTTAGTAAGATGTTGCTTGCATGAGAATTAAGCTACCCTTAAAGCTAGCTTACGGCTTTCTGAGTAGATACTTGGTATTTTACTTGATTACCTGACTAATCGCCCAACGAACTTCATAATCTTCCTAATTAAATGTCGCCGTTCACAATAAATATTGTTCTCGTACCATGTGCATTGCATACCTTCTAGAACAAAAGTTTTTAACAAAAGTGTAACAAAATGCTTTAAATTATGCACATTAATAATAATAATAATAAAATTATTGCTTTGTTATTGATTGATTTTCTATTCTTTCCAACAATATAGTTTTGGTGGGATGCGTGTGTGTCTCTTTGATACACACGAAAACCCCCGTTTTTTCAGCTTTTTCATCATCATCGTTTCAGCGTGGAAGGCTACACGAAAATGCTTCTGGATAGGAAAGTAATGGAATCATTTTCCCGGCGGCTTACCGGATCAATTTGAGTAATGACGACGACGACTACGAACGCGGCGATCGAACCAAGACCAGTTCATCAATTTCTGAATGAAAATGTAACACAAAGGCACACAAAAGTTGTGGCGCTGATGGGAGGTTCCAGCACTTGACCGTGTCCTTAGGAAAAAAAAGAACCGTACTGGGGAGTAGTCGTAACTCAAGCCGGCTTGTAAATCTATTGACAGTGAGATTGAGTTACTTGATGCGATAAACCTCCCCGGGGGCATGGGGTTAGCGAACAGTTGGGAGTAATGTTCTAGGTGTAAACAAGATTTTCCATTCGCTGGAAACATCTTCCATTGACATCTTTTAGCGAAAGTTTCACTCCTTCGAAAATAAAGCAATTAATCTACAGCAAACATGCGCTTCGAAGAAGTTCATTATTGGGTGCTATTCGTACCAGCGGCGCTTAGAGCTTGGCCGATGAGATTACTTTCTATCGGTTTGGTAGCAACTTGATTTATGCTGCCGAGCATTTCTCGTTCAACTTTTCAACTTTTCCAAACGGCAAACAGTACTTAATTATGCCATTGGGATTGTTTTGATCCGATCCGGGCTGGAGGGGTCTGGTGGGTTGTACGGTTTAATTTAGCATGAACCATTTTACCACCATCTTCGAACACGTGCCGTCAGATGTGCAAGAGTCGGTGATACAGAGAGCAAAAGTTTGTACGCCTCTGATTACTTGCACCATGTACCCGTGGACATGGTGAGCACGTTGTTCACATCATCGAGCATGTTTGGGAGCGCACTAAGGAAGAGTGACCTCCAGCAACACCAGGGAATGAAAGTGCAAATGGTGGCAGTGCAGCTTTCATGATCATCACCATCAAGTTGTTGTGTTTATGGCCAGCTGGTACCACCCTATCACTGGACGGTGGCGGTGTGCATTCCTACATCAGTGGCCTTTTTGCAGTGAGATAATTGCATTTCTTCATTTCAGTGCACAGCGAGGGGTTTTGCGTAGAAAGGAAAGACGTTCCAGAAGTCAACAAAGAACGTCTTGCTGCAGGACAACCCAAGTGACAGCATGAAAGAAAAAGAAACGAGATCATATTAAGGTATCATCGCCTAAGCGCCTACCAGTATGCTATATGTACAACAAAACATTTTGCAGTGTTGCCTTGTACAAAATTGTAGTGTTTTATAAACTTATTTAAACTCGTTTGATAAGGCTGAATCCTATAGAAGAAGTCTAACGGCGTATTGTATCCTTATTTGTTCCCTTCTGACTGAACTGCCAGCATCGGTTCTGACCTGCAAGAAAATGGCCCTTTAACCCGTATGATTTGAGTAATCAACAGCGAAACAATAGACACGTTTTAGAAGTGTCATGAAACGACGGCAGGTTAGTTTTATTTTAAGGTATGCATTTGGTTCTTTTCAAATGGAGGTTCAAGTGGAACAATTAATGCATTCTAGGGAAGAGATGTTGAGTATATTCTTGCATGAGCAATAACAATCACTTTCCAGGGAGATAGCAGATTCTCAGCATCATGGAATACTGAAAATGTTTCCCATAGTATAGAGTTTCAATCAATTATTGTTAGTCATAATATGAGCATAAGCATTCTAAAATTTAAAAAAATATTCGTATGTTAGACTTAAATGAAAATGCGCCTATATGTAGATAATTTGCCATACAAATGATGAATTTGTCTCGTTAGCTCATTGCACAATGTTTAGCGCTAGTATAGTACATAATTTATTGTAGTTTTTTTTTTATTAAACTCTTGATATAGATGTTTTATTGTAGTCTAAAGAAAAAAAAACTTACAGATTTCACACGTTTGATGAAAGTTTATTTGCATACTTTGTCACTCTCAAAAACATCCGAGTCCTGAACGATCTAGCACTTGAAGAAGAAGTTACGATGCTTATTATTTTCTTACCAGTTTTACGCATATAAACACATAACCCCACATTCCAACTATCCCCTCTGGAGCGAGCCAATCCTTCCAAGCGGGTCATAGATGCTTGACTCTTATCCTTCCACCAGTTTTTCGATGGCAACAATTTCGACCATCCCCAGTCACCGGCGGGACAGCTTGTCCCGTCTACTTGACGGATGCTTGCTCTAGTGATTTATTCAGTTCCCGTCCTTTTGTTGATCCCATTGCCCTGGATGCAATCTAGCATCGGGCCGAACTTAATATGCGCTAGTGCAAAGACGCACCACAAGAACTTCTCGCCCTTAGTTACACGGCTGTCCACGGATGCAGGACAACAACAGGTTCATGGTGAGCCATTTTTTGTGTGTGTTTCTAGTGAAACGCGCGTCGGTGGAAGCATGAATATTAATAAACCTTGACTCGGACTCCGCTACGAGTACAGTTGAAAACGGAACCGAAAGTGGTTGGCACAAGGGGGTGCAACATGTTCTTACCCCTATCGCGGGGCGGCAGAAATGTTCTCCCTAAACAGGTCAAAGAGATCTTGGCCGGTAGCAAAATAGTATGAAGGTCTTGCGCCGGAATCACTGATGCACCCAGCTGAGGACGCTTGCGTTACGTCGAGCAAGTTCGTGCCCGCTGGTGCATAACATCACGATGATGATCATGGCATCGGGATGGAATGTTTGCCAGGCACCTGGGCGCTGGAAGGATCGTGTGGAGCGTGGAGTGTTTTAAATTACCATTCATTCAGATTTTCGGTCGCCTCGGTCGAGGTGAGTTTGCCGAAAGCAACACTGGAACGCTGGAATTGCGATGCATACCATACTTCTTCGGGCGTACGGCAAAAGTGTTTGATAAAACGGTGAAGGTACACCGGTGTTTGATAAGCGAGCAGTACATTTGTTGCAAATGTTTCGCTACAAGCTTGTGAGTGGTCTTTGAGGCAGGACTTTATCTTGATTACATTTCGCTAGTAGTGCGATGGGAGTGCAGTTGTGAGTACAAATTGTACTTACCTCTCCAAAAGCGTGTTTCGTGTTTGTGTTGCGAATTATGTGCGGTGTTGATTTTAGGGGATTTTGTAATGTGATTTTATGGAATTCTTGGAAGTTAGAAATTAGTACTGTGTTTATTCGTTACTTGTCGACAACTGTTGGAATGGATGAAGTTACAAACTATTTTAAAAATTGTTCATTAATGTGTTGATAAATAGGTATACAGTTATATGCATTTTGAAAAGTGTAATTTAAATTACACCAAACTGTAGCCGCATTTGTACCTCATCCCATAAACCAGCCTTTTTTCAATCGCTCTGTGAATTCTAGTCTATTTTCCTACGTACTGGTTTATTTATCTACGCACAGCGCTTTTTTTCTGTAGAATTCCAACAACTAGTGACATGGTTTGGTTGATTTTGGAATGTAGTTTCACAGCTGTATGTCTGGCATGTGTCTGACAATTTGAATGACATTTCAGACCTCTGACCTTCTTCCCAAAGAAGAATTTGATGTTTAAAGCAGATGTTAGACAGTGCTAGTGAATGAAGAATGCCCTTCACTCTGCACGTTGAAGGTATGTAAAATATTGTGATGTAACTTCCGATAGCAACAGAACTACCTTTTAGGAGCAGTATTTCACATTCTTATCCACCGCAGTTTGCCGCAAGTTATATGAATGGAGTTAGTCCTTGAACAAGTGGAGTGGCAAGGTATTCATGTGCGCCCCATTCAACACGTGACTAAAGCAACCTTTTTAAAGCATTTCATAAAGCATTTCACCTGTAGACGATATATCGGACCAACATCACATACACCGGAAGGACCGTGAAGCCAATCACGGTCCATGACGGTGATCATTTCGAACGGCCATTATTCATTGGAGAATTCATTAGGTTTTGCATAGCCCGACCAAAAGCGCACGGTGTTTCCGAAAACCCTCGTCAACCCGGAAGCCCAATAATGCTCACCGCTTTTGTCGTTATTTGCAAAATAATACCTCCCAAACATAAAAAAGGACCACCCTCCACTGTTTGGAGCTTCACCCGAAAAGAGGAAAATTTTTATATCAAGCTTTTTTCCCTTTGTAGCTGAAAGGGAAGGAAAAAACCCCGATATAATCCTGCGGTCACGAGTACACCGTGCTCGTTCCGGTATTGTTGCCTTTTATTTAATGAGGGATTTATTAGTGGTCCTAATCCCTTATGCTCATCCCGTCAATTGAATTTGGGTACGTCAGGAAGCATTATGCAAAAACCGCGGTTGGAATGTGATGGGATGCCTTTTTATAATAAATAATAAAATACCAATAAGGTGGTTTGTTGGGCGATGGAAGAAATAGTTGTTTCCTTCTTCAAAGAGCCAAACAACCATTCAAGTCATATCTAACATGAGATGGGTCGATCGTGCTTAGGTTCAAAAGGAGAAACAACACACAAGAAACCCTAAAACGGAATCATCTGGTTGCTGTTAGTGAAACACAACATACGAGTCGGTTCCATCTGGGGCAAGAATCAAAGTTTTCTAACTTTGCTCACAATCTTCGATCCGAGTGCATTGCCTTGAGCTATTTAAGACTAAAGCACAAAGAAACTCGCTCGCTTTGTTCGGATAGGATGAGGTAAAGTTTTGAAAAATGTAAAACTTTACATCCATTGCTTGAGAGCGAAAAAGCTCCACCCAAATGGTGCCTTAGAGCGCGGAAACACGTATGTCGAAGTTTAAGATAAAATTGGTCCACAATTGTGATCGTTTGGAGGCTAAATGGATTCCCAGCTCCGTTCTATTCATAGGAAAATTTACTTCTGGTAGAATGGAGCGAAAAGTTTCGCCCGAAGAATTCTGCCTGCATAACATAGATTTCCCATTAAATTCCTTCCTACGATTCTTAACGCTATGCCATCGCCGGGCAAGTGAAACCTTATCGAATAAGTGGTAAAAATAATTAACGCGAGAAAACCAGCCAGCGTGCAGCCAGGGGGAAAATGAAATCAGTTTCGCCAAACTACGGCTGAGATTAAAAACGCCTTTGAGATTAAAATTCCTTCTCCAAGAATTCCACTTGAAGCGAGCTAATCGATAGTGGCAAAGTAATAAAATAATTCTCCAGCTGTAGCACTATTAACCTTTCTTTGCTATCTCATCTTAAATTCTGCTCCTTTTTATTTTTGCCAAGACCTTAGTGGGAAGCAACGCTACATTGGCACATTAAACGGTGCCCTTAAACGGTGGCTTGCGGTAGCTAAAACCACTCTTGCCTGATGGGCGACTTGCATCGTCATAAATCAACCTCCCATCAAAACGTGGAACCACTCATACGCGCAGTGATTGCATACGGTGTCCACGGATATGGGGCTCCAATCTTCGGACCATTTCGAGCAAACGTTCCGGCACCGAGGGTGGCTTAGTGCTCTCGGTTCCATTAAAAGGCCCGGCTTAGCTTTACTGCGTGCAGTGCACTTTTTTCCTTCCCGCAAGTGTGTTTGCTGTTTTCGTTTTTCATTATGACAGTATTCAATCTCAACCGAACCGAGGGGCTGGGAAATAGTGGGTACTGTTACTGCAATTAAAGACTTCATATCTCCATTCATGCACGGGCGGCTGTCACAACGACCGTACGGATGGCATCATAAATTCTTCCCCCGCCTTCGCGTGCCTTTACATACCCACCGTCGATCCGCGTCGGAATCCCATTGTTTGAAGGGCTTTCAGGTTTAGAGCAAGTAAGTGAAGGTCCTCCGCTTGTTTCGCATGCATTTCGCATCCATTCAGACGGCTAACCAAACGAGCGTCCTTGCCGCTGGTGTGGTTTTCCTTCCGGTGTGTGTGTGTGTGTGAAAGATTTGAGAGAATGGAGAAGACGCTGCTGATAACATCCCAACCAACGCTCAAGCTAAGCGTGGTAGGCTGCACCCTGTCAGGGGATTAAAGCGATTAAAATGCGTGCGTGCCAGTTGCAATTAGCCAGGATTCCCATCTCTGCCTCGATGAGAGCTCCGCCCCGATAAAACCGGCCGGATGATTGCAAGAAGCTTCATGTTTTTTTTTTTTGTAATCGTATTGCTAAGCCGAAGCTTCAAACGCCCGCTCTGCTAGGCAAAGTGTTGAAATGTCTCATAAATCATTGACAATGGTATTACCGCAAGGGTCGGTCTGTTGCATCGCCGTTTGAATGAATGGCGGTCGCGGTTGCCGAGTGCCGATTGGCGATGATTTGTGACCGATAGACGCGTTTGTTGTGACTTCAATTAATGTGGTGAGTTTGGCCTTTGTAGAGAATGCCGCTGCATAATGCATAATGGGTGTTTGTTTAGAAGGATGGCTGATAGTGAACCAGATAGGGTTTGGTCTGATTGTAAATAGATTTCGCGGAACCGTTTAGACTTCCTTCGAAGGAGGTCCATTGCAGATGATTTATGTTTAGTTTAATGTGAATAATTCGGATTTTAATAATTTCTTGGAAATTTAAATAATTATTATTGTAATTAAACAATTTTCCGTTCAAACATCGTCGTTAGATTGAAGCTGCAATTAAAATTGTAGTGTATTTACGACTAAAACTAAGAATAACACGAATTTTTATTGACTGTCCTAAGTATTAGACACTTTACTCTAAACTCCAGTAGTAGTGCTCCATGTTGCTGTCAGTTGCACTAATAAATTAAATTTTATTTATATCAACTCTTTCTATGAATATTCTTTCTGCGTTCTGTGCATCCTCTTTTTGGTGGCTTTATTAAATAATTACACAACTTTTCTGTTTTTTTTTTACGGAATTTATATCATTTACCTCCCTACCTTTTGTAAATTTCGACATGTTCAATGCTTTCTAACTATTACTATTCTCTACTTTCGTGCTCTACGACAAGCCGTGATTGCTCCCCAATTTACCTCCCGATCCAGAACAACTGGAAGCTTAATCACAAAACATTTTGCGTCCGCTTTGCTTCCCAGCTATCCTAGGGAAGAATGTCTCCGGAAATTATGCTCAAACCGTGTGCCGTTTCGTTACGCGCCAGGATGAAACCCGTCGCGAAAAAGCGCATGCTGCAAAACGGTGACACCGTCTTCGGCATTGACGTCCAATTTCCATATCGAATTCCTATGCAAATTTGGCTTCATTTCTTCACTTCATCGAAATCGGATCGGGTAAGATGTGGCGGCGGTGCACCAAAAACACGATCTGACAGAATCGGACATCCTCTTTTCGCATACCGTCCCAAGGGTGGTTGACAGGGAAGAGACACAGGACAAGTGTACATCACACCGGTTTGGGTTGTCTGACGGTGAGCACGTTTGTTTCTCGCAATGAGCAGCTCATTTCCATTTTATTAATCAATTCCATTGCCACGCAAGCCACAGGAACGGGGTCGATGAAAATGGGGAAAAAAGGGAAAACTCCTCTCTTGTCGGACTGGTAACAAGGAACTGATTTTCCCTCCGTTCAAAAGATGGTCAGCTTTAACCGAGCGAGAAAGCCTTTTTGTTGTACAATAAAGAAATGGAAAACATTTTTTGCTGTAGTTGTGCGATTTTCCTTTTTCACTGTGCTGCAGCTGGTTGCAAGCGTTGATAGCGGATTTTGTGGAATTTGGACGGAAACATAACCGAACTTCATTTAAGCAATGTTCCTTTTTTTGTTGTGAATGCATTTTTATTCAGTTTCCTACAACTGAGCTGAAACTCGACACAATTGTAAAGATATTTTGTTCGTTTTGCATCTAAATTGAATCGTTTAGATGTTTTGAGTTCGCAGTGAAAGCGTCCGTTCTCCACGATCCAATGTGTACCGAAATGTAATTAAAGGCAAGGGACAAAAGGGCGACTCCATTCTTCCTCTCTAGCGATAGAAATATTATGTTATCGAAATTCTTTCGACATCATATTTCACCACTACCGCTCCAAAAAAAAAAAAGACCATCATACACTTGTTTGGAATGTGACCCCATTTCAATGGGATGCTAAACCTCTCCATGATTGTTTTTCCCCCTATTACCTTTAATACCCTGCCCATTCGATCGCCCACACCGAGTTCGAACCACAAAATCGAGCAAAGGAAATTTGTCCAGCATTGCTACGGGTTGGAACACACGCACACATTACCTCGAGTTTTTTTCCTCCTTCAATGTCAAGGAAAAAGATTGAGTTAAGCTGGCAAAAAAAAAACAAACGAGAAATAACATTCCTAATCGCAACCCAAAAGCAAACCGGCTGTGGAAGGCCGAACTGACCTAGACAAACTGATGAACCCTAACCCGCGGGTAGATGGGCATGAAAGTTGCCTGTGGACGAGTGAGCTAGCGAGTGGCAAATCCTTTCGGAATGAGAGAAGGAAAACGTCAAAGCTTCGGATGGACGGACAGACTTTTCTGTTGGGGCTTAATCCTGAAGGTTGAACATACACACTCACGCGGGCACCGTGTGTGGCAAGGATGGTTGTAAATTGAAAACGTGCCCAAAGGAAAAGGTTTTTGCCGGGTGTTTTAAGACCCGGCACAATGGGTTCTACCAGCTGTGTGTAGGTTGAAGTGTGAGCTGATTTTGCTACAGTGATTTGAATTCGTTTAGTTGTTTTAGGGAAGAATTGTTGAGGTAATTGTAATGTTTACCCTGAAGATGTAATTCAAATTGGTAATATTTGAGGAGTCAATAATCGGAAAACAATCTTTCCGTTCTGTTATTCACGTTGATGTTACGAATTTGTGGATAGAGATTAACGATTTACCACTATTGGGACAGTTCCTCAGGTTGACATAGGATTTAGCTTCTGGATCCGTCTCAATATGAACCAACGAGTCGACAAGAGATCTAATAGATCTATTGGTAGATTTTAGTGGACTGGTCATGTCATTAGAAAGACACCAAACAACCGATCTCTTGAAGACAAAAGAGTTGTGATATGTTCCAACTGCTATGTGATTCCACAACATATTTTAGTGGAGCTGTTTTACAAAAAAAATAAATTTTCGATCAAATTAAATATTTGTTTGATTATTAAAACTTTTAAGCACTCAAGTACTCTGAATAACTTAATCAAAATCATATGCATTATACATATACGGAATTAAGTATTGAGATCCTCAAAACTTTCGTTTTATTTTATTCATACATTTAAACATACCTCTGGTACTGTAATTTTCTACGCTTTTCTCTCTTTTCCTAGAACTTTTGGATTGATTTTCTCGGTGGGACTTGCCTCATCCCTTCAACGTTCTTTCATTCAATCGTACACTTCATTGAAAAGTGGAATCGAACCATGCGGAAAAGATTAGTGCTGGGGGTTGTTTTGTGTTTTTTCTTCCCCCAATGTCTGTCTTTCTCAAATTTTCCACCACCACTGCTAACCAGATCGATTTTTTGGACTTCATTTGCAGCAGCTGTCAGTCGTTGCTTATCCTTTTCCTATCGCATACACACAATCGCTCGTCTTTTCCGCTAAGCTTTTCAGCAGTTTTCTCTCTTTCCCGGGCGATTTTCCTGCCTCGTAAAAGAACAAACGTATGAAAGTCCTTCACTTCAGCGGTTTGTCACTTTCTTATCATATCCCAGTGGCCTGGAGATATCCTATCATTCCTGCCGTACGAGAAAAACACCATCAATCACACTCCTCACACGAAGATGTGATGGGAAGTGAAAACCGCCGTCTGTCTTTGCGTCTGTCACGGGTGGCACGTGATGAAAGAATTCTTCGCTTTTACCCCTCACACTCGGTCGTTCCGTCTGAGTGAGGGAAGATCATCGCAATGGTTTTATCCGGGAGGTGGGTTGATGGACATACCGATGTCCTGCGGTGATTGTGAGTGGCTCGTTGGTGGGTTCTGCCTTCTGCTAGCATTGATTTCATACGTTCTAGTGGAAGGGATTTGACTGCAACGGATACGGATCTGGATCATGGTTTCCGAAAAAACCACCGATAGCGTCATGATTGGGACAGAGTTGTATTTTGGAGTTCGTTGTTTGTATGCTCGGCTGGCACAGTTGCAGTTAAGCTGATATGGCTTTTTATGCAACGCCTGTGGTGAGTGACGCAGTTTGGATGAAGGACTTAGGAATGACGTGGTTACCACAGTTTCAATTTCTACACAAGTAAAATGCAACGAAGCGGATCAGTAACCAGCGTTACTTTCGTGATTGAATCGCATATTTGGTTTTGTATCTTTGTTGGTTGCATACTCACATACTTTGAAGTGAATGCCCTTCCATTTTACATATGAACCCAATATTTTAGACAACGCATCTTCCCCACAATCCCAACAAACTTTTGATACAAAAGCGTTAGATTGCTGTGCCGATTATCGTTACAGAAAGATGGCAAAGTGTTACCCTTGTATTTGCATAAACCTTCCCTTCCAGTCCGAAAGGTATTCCCATGAAAATGTTGATTACATCCGTTTGCAAGCGTTGCAATTCCGTATGCAAATGCAATCTACAGCACTGATGCGTACGATCGTCGTCCCCCGACTGTTGCCTCGACAGTGTTAGATTATGTTAATGAAAAAATGCCTGCCCTAGTATTCTACTGGCATTTGGCCATCATAAATCACACGTATTACAGATGGCCCGTTCCAAACGTGGCCAGCTACTGTACTTGCACCGTGTCCAATCTATTCTGATCCCGAGTGAGATTCCTCGTCAAATAGACAAACATATTCCAACCTTTACTGAAACACATGCAATCGGTACAGTTTTGGACCCTATCTGGGTGGAATTTGGCCTCGAAAAAGCATGCACTCAATCTAGTGTATGGAAGAAAATTCCAAGCAATGTAAGATGAACAGAAAACCCCCAAAGTACTGTTGGACATTTATATGCAATGATGGTTAGAAGTCATCAGTGGAGAGAGAGAAATCCTTTCGTAAAATTACTCACCCTTTCACAGGAAAGTATAAGTATATTTTTACTTGAAAATTGTGTAAATAATAATCTTGGAGAACCACTCAATACAATTTATCGTTATGGTGTATTGTATTGTTTCAATTAACATGTGTTTTTAAAACGACATTCTACATTCTACAACACAATATCATTCTACAGATACGACCGATATTGTTTCCAGAGACCACAACAAATATTTTCTCAGTGGTATTTCTCGTTGGTCAATGTTTGCGGTAAGATGAATAAGTAAACTAAACCATAAATACACCAAGAATTTGTTCACTCATGAGTGTTGACAGAGGAAAGCTCCTTCGAATATGTTTGTCATCCACATGTACTATGCACTAGTGCTTGTTTCCGAATGCAACCATGCGTATTTGAAGATTTATTGCTTTGTGTACACATAATGAAGGCACCAATAGTGCTCCTATCTCTTCATTCAAAAGTATTGATTCCCGACCGTTTATGGATGCAACGCAACAAACCGAATGTACAACATGTTTCACATGCTCAACATAGTTCAGCAAACACGCACGCACTTCGATGCACAATAAGGTCGATTCACATGCGGTAAGAATTTTATCATTCTCGTACATCAGCTTGTTCGGTGCATCCTTATGTTCATTCATCGCAGTCGATAATATCCATGAAAATAAGTCGCTAGGCTCCCTAGTCGGTATGCAACCGGCAACATTCCTTTAGTACAACGATCTGTGCGATTTTTTTGTTCCGTGTGTACACAACTTATTTCTGCATTCATTAATCAAGTGGACAGGTTTTGTGTTGACTTGCGCCTGTCAAGCTTGGAAATCTGTTTTCCCCCTCCGTCTCGAGACGGAAAAGCGTATGGTGCAATGGGTGGCAACCGGACAGATGGGTGCACCATTAGGATGCGCCTCCGTCTGTCCCGGTGCGCCACTTATATGGAATTAAAATAGATGTTGTAATTGGTTTGAAATACGTGAAATGTTTCTATTTCATAGAAACGGGGCATTATGCATGGTTTAGCGATGCACTAGCAGCACGGTAGCATTGCGGTGCTGCTAGATTCTTGCATTTATTTGGATTTTATGGTAGGGTTGCATCTCTCGGTGCATCCAAGTGGCATGATTAATGCGAGTTGGAAGGTTTTGTGTTAATGTGGAAAAATCGCCGTGTGTGGTCCTCCATTTCGAAGGAATTAATTATAGAGTGTGAGAATTAGTGGTTATGGTAGCTCATTAACATTTCTAGCGAATAGTTTAAAATAAAACAACAAAAATACTAAGTTGTCATTAATCTTAGTACATCACATGGACATGCTTTGGTTTGACATTTTGCTTCCAAGGCTGTCAATTTGTTGACAGCTCCCTTTATTGACAGCTTATTAGTACAAAGCTACTAGTACTACTACTCAGATCTACCACTGTTGGCTGTCATGTATTAAAAAAACCGTATCACCAAGAGTGCATATTATTGATTTATAATTGTTTTTCCTTCATTTCAACAAACACAACACGTGCAGTGTGTCCGAATGCATAATTCATGATCATACGGTTAGTTTACGCTTTCCGTTGCGTATCGTGACGGAACCGGCTTGCCTTTTGTGCCGGGTGGGCGCCCGTTCGAAAGACGAGAAAGGCTAATTTCTCAACACCGACCCCCGACTAAGGGTGTGTGTATGTTGTGTGATAACGCGCGAACAACGGATCCGCTCGCACGAGAACCTGTCATCGAGCTTTCCCGATCGTTATACTCGAACCATCACGCTTGCCCACCCTGGATCGTGTATCGTGTGCGAGTGATGCGGTTTTCATGGTGGATTTTATGTTTCATTAGCACTTCGACTTTGACTCACGCCGGTTGATGGATTTCAGTGTAATTTGTTTCCGAGCGTTCGGTACCGCGCTACTGGCCTTGTCCGAATGGCGGAGGTGAAAAAGAAGCGGAAACGAAAACCAGCAGTAGCTGAGCATGTCAGGCGGGTTAACCGGTCGGTTTGGCAGGTTCGATACCCGTGAGCGATCGATCACACCCCGGGCATGTGAAACTCGATAAGGTTTCGATTCGGCATGAAAAAGCGAACGGATAGAAACAGGAATTTTCTAGCCTTCCGGGGGGAGAAAAATACTAGCGACTAACGAGTGGTTTATTCGCTACCGAGATGGAAAAACAATGGAAAATGCAAAGCAAAAAAAAAATGAAGAAACTGTCGTGTAACGGCTGGCGTTGTCCGGAAAAGGAAATTTGTTATTGATTAAGTTTCATTTCTTGCCATCTCGGAATGATTTTTCATCGCACAGACGAGTTTGGTCGTGATCCGGCGGCCGTTACCTTTATTTGAGGAGCACGTAATTGATTGGAATGGTTCTATCATCTTCTCACGCCGGCGCTCAAAAACGTTCCTGAAGAAGATATATTAATTCTCTTGGATATATTTTCAATATAGACGAATTCGCGAAGGACACACATTCCATTGGGGATCCATCTGTGACCCAAGGGGAAACATTTTACGGTTCTAGTTGTCTGGTGCCATAAATTACCGCCATCCATTAGCCGCCTTGTTATACACACAGCTCGTAAATGTAAAACACTTTCCGAAGAACACCCAGCAACGGTGCATATGCAAAACAATGGAAAATGCCCGTTAGGACCTGTGCGCGGTGCGCTCAATAAGCACTCAATTAAAAATAATTGCGACAGCACAATGACCGCACCGAGTGGGCGAAAGGAACATCCGAAATGGGCAAAGAAAAGCTGCACTCGTGTAATGCTCCGACACAGCGCCACAATAGATGGATGCCATTTAAATTTATTTATACATGCATATCGCTCAACGAGTCGCGGGCGAACGGGAGTGGACAGACAAGCAGTTGGAACGGTAAGTAACAAAGTGCACGGATCTTCGGAAACGGGAGCAATATCGAAAAGTGGTCGTCCCTGGGAGAGTTCACGGTTTCCGAAAAATTCAGGCCAAAATCGTTGACTTTCTTGTTTTTCGTTTCGTTCGTACGGCTGGTCTCTCGGTCTGCACTTCGACCGAGGTGCAGTTGACAACTGTGCAGGCAAAGTCCCAAGAACGCACGGAAGGATGAGACGGTTCCGTTGGTCCACTGTGATGTCTAGGACAGCGATGGACAGAACAGTACCCTTCTTTTCCCTCGGGGGAATTTTTAACAATTCAAATTCGCGTGATGCTGCTTGTCTTTTTAGGTTGGGATGTAGTTCGACTGGTTCGTCTGCGTTGTACCTCACCAACACGTTGTTTCTGTCCAAAGTGGCAAAGTTAAAACTTGTTGAACGTTGAAAGACTCATCGAACCGGGGCAAAGGCAGAAGGACATGAAGTTCTTTGTACTACCCTTAGTCCACCCTGACCAGAGGAGGGGATGCATCGTTACGGCAAATGGCCACTTTCGCCTTTTAGCAAGTCACAGCATAATAACATTTGCTTCTTCGTCGGGCGAAACTTTTTGGCACTCGCTAT
Source organism: Anopheles minimus (assembly GCA_000349025.1). Classification (NCBI taxonomy): domain Eukaryota; kingdom Metazoa; phylum Arthropoda; class Insecta; order Diptera; family Culicidae; genus Anopheles; species Anopheles minimus. The sequence continues at coordinate 5,701,073 of KB664266.1, read as the reverse complement.
GCAAATCGACAAGTTTGGGTAAGTGTGCGAACATTTTTTTCCCCAGCTCTTTTATGTCCAGTCAACCTCAGCACCCGTAGTCGGTCTGATAGAGTAACTTCTCGTGTCTCAACAGGTACCGAGCAAGCGGAGGCTCAAGTACAACTGTTCAAAATTAGAGTAAATTAGTTGGCGAGTTTGAAATCCAGGTAGGAGGTATAGCATGAAGTTCTACACCAACTAGAACACTTGTGAATGATTATCTAAATAACTTCAATAGTAAATGAATTTAAAAAAAAAACTTCTTAATTAACATTTGATTGTAAATACAAAACTCGTTTAATTGTTCAAAACTATATGTATTTAAGGATTCTATTTAATAGAAAGAAGTTACATGGTCGAATAAATAAATCGCTCAAATAGATTACCGAAATCGTTTTCGATTATCAAATCAGGCAAGCAAGTTAGAATGCAATATGCATGTTCAACAGACCATGTTAAGCCGATAATTTGTACAATTTCCAACCAAAATGCGGTATGTGGTTCGAATCCGTAATCGATTATTCATTTCCTCTTTATCCGGCTCGGTAACGCATAAGTGGAAGGTACAGTGAGTAGAATAAAAGTATGCAAGTTCTAATTTTGTTTCAATTTTTTTTGTGTTAAAATATGTGATGTGAGATAAAAAAGCTTGATAATAGCTTTTAGTATAGTGATTGGAATTTATTGTGTTTTATCAAGACCACTAAGGAAATTTAAAGCTTGTTAAAAGCTGCAATGGAGTTCAATATAAGTTCCTAGCTTGTTAATAAGACTCTTTTGTAGTACACTCTATACCACTTCATATTTGTTCAACCAAAATCTTTCAATTACATCATTTGTTTTCGAAAAGAAAATTTAAAGAAAAAATGGAATTGAAATGAATAAATAACATTAAATCCATGAAGTTGTTTTTTGAGAATTTTAAAATTTTGCTTGAAAAAACGCTTTGAAAATCTTTATTTGACAGTTTGCTGCAAAAAAGCTGTTTAATAGCTGTTTAAATGGCCTTAATGGCCATTAATTGTGGTGCAGTATATTAACTACATTCAGTCTTATTAAAGCAATGATTTTAAGCGAATACTAATGAACTAAAGTGAAGATAATTAGAAAACAAGGAAAAAAGATTATTTATTTTCCTGTATTGAAATTCAAGAGGAATATATAAACTAAATTGAATTAGGAATAACATTGATTTTTGCATAGAATTTACACTTGTTGAACTAACTGAATATATCCGGTACCATCGTTTGGTCAGAAACATGTGCTCCGTTGAATAGCAAAATGGTAAAACTGGTTAATATGGTAAAACGCCAAATTGCCACCCGTGTCCATTGATTGCATTCCATCCGATGGGCAGAGTAACTGGGTTAGTTGAGTACCGTCCAGAACCCGCCATGGATCTGAATCGATCGATGTTGAATGCAAATGACCGTGCAGGTCAGTTGAAGCTCAAACCCGATACGGATTGCTCATAAATTCGCCACCCGCCTTCTCCACTCGCACACGAAATGAACAATTTCCCACCCGAGTACGAAATAGCAGCGGTCATCGGCATTCAATCGATTTGGATTTCAAATTATTCCACTCTTAGCTATTCCAAGCAATTCCTGAGCAAGTGAGAAGAGGTGGCAGAGCACAGAAAAGAGCGGAAGAGTGATAAGCTTACCTGTACGAACGAATTTTCCAACATGGCAATGGAGGCGGTAAAAATAATTCCCCGCCTTACAACCCAAACGCAGACAGGGCAGGGCATGGGTCGTTGCAGTGATTTTCGTGGAGAAAAGTCCTTGACACCGTCTACACTGCCCTTCTCTCACCACCATCCCCCTATTCCACACCCCATAGCTTACCCCTTGTAAGCTAGCTTGTATCGAAATTTTCAACCGGTGAAAAGCCTCGACTTTTCCACGCCAAAGAATGCTGGGCACCGGGATTACGGAGCATGTTTTACTTTGGCTGGATTTTTTTCCGTCCACTTCGCCGCTACATCGCGTACCGTTGACCGAGAAACGGAAAATACCGTCCGTCACCGTTGCCCGAACATAAATCTGCACATTACTTCCGCCCAATTTGTCAGCAAAATTTTCCCTCCCTCTGTGCTAAGGGAGAGAGGTTGTGTGAGCGTTTTTCTTTTTGGGGTCTTTTCTAAGGTCTCTCGTTCTCTTTCTTTTGGTTGGAGGGCTTACATGGCCGTATGGCTGTCACCGCCGGATGGACGAATCGTTGAAGTTTGGTCGTAAAACCGTCGCGTCCTGTCCTGCAACCGGAACGCTTGATATCGTTGCGTGGGAAAAGCGAACCGCCTCATCTTTCCCCCTTCGTCGAAGGTACGAAAAAAGGCCGATGACTACAGTGAACTCGTAAAAGTTGGGGTCGGGTTCCAGCACTGCCTAAATATTCATCCACCCAAAGCACCGAAAGTTATTGCAGAAGGGTAAAACGGGACGGGGCTTCTGTATTCGAATTTTGGAAAGTGCGTTCGCGATTTATTGGACCAGCACATAAACCCGATGTTGCATTTTTTGTTGATGGGGACCCTCATCTCCATCGGCAGAGGCAGCTGGTGCGCACGGGTAATAAAATCCATGATTTCTGTAATTTATATGCCTTGCGGTGGGGTCGCCAACAATCGAGTGTTCGGCTCCGATTGGAACTGGAGGTGGTCGTCGATCGATTAGAAGCGGCGAGGTATAAATCAGCTTACATTAGAGACGCTCGGCCCTTTGTGCGTATTCTCATGTAAATGTAACTGTTGATAAAATATTTATAGACACTGGGTGTATTTGGGACTACAACGAGGGATCTGTGTGGAAGATGAGAGAAGGGTGGGGGGGAGGTACTTACATCCGACAAACTGATACGTTCCTTTTCGGAATTGTACAGAGGTACGAACATATCGCAATCGGTCGCTTGGTACAATACCGTAAATGCCTCCCATAATCATTAGTAATGATTATACTCGGTACACTGAAGTGAAAGAGGTCATAAGTTTCATACCTAAATTTTAATTTGAAATTTATTATAAGTTTATTTGATTTGTTTGAATACTTCATCAACTCACTGATTGCACAATGAAAAATAAATTTTTCGTTTAAGTATTTCAACATGTCATTATTTCAATTATTTTCTACATTTTCCTGGCGATACCATATGCTACCACTTCATTAGCTTAACTTTTAGTGTTTCCATATCAATATATTGATCTAGTTTCCCTTAAATTATGTATCATTCAACAGTTTTTTTTGCCATCAGACATTTTCAGTATTTAATGATTTTCACGAATATTGTACTATTTTCTTTTTATATTTTCACTGCACAGAGTTGCTCCTTTTGCAGATTTGAGTAGTTAGTATTTAATTAATATCTTTTCATATGATTTTTTTTTAAATGTTTGATGAATAATAAATAATTCTCACCGCAGCAGTTAGTGTGTTCTTTTTTTTCACACTGTAATGCTTGATTGTTGACCTATTTTTAAACAAAAATCAAAATATTATGGTTTTATTTCTAATGTATTCTATTCTATTGAATTTTATTTTCTATTTTTTTTATTTTATTCATTATTCTTTGCTTCAAGTTTTTGTTTTTAAACTGTGTTATGTTTCATTTTACGCATAAAACTTGTTTGAATTTTGTCATTGTATTCTAAAATAGATTTTTAATTAATTTTTAATATTTTTTATTTTCATAAAAATAACAGGTTTGCAGATTGTTTTAAATCAATCTTTGATATTGTTTTGAATTGAAACATTATAAAAACGTTACGAACGAACGAAAGTAATATAAAACATGTTCAAAATCAACGTCAAATTTTGATCGCTACTGTCCCACCGTGCACCTCAGCAGATGTGGAAGTTTGGAAAACACTTGTGCTTCTTTCTGGCTTCGCTCTTAAGCACTGGCGCAGACATACATACCCATGGAGGCACCATTTCATATCGGCTCATTATCGTCTTAAGAGATTAGGTTACGAAACCCATCCCACTCACCCCCCAAATTCCTTTCCCCAGTGTTCGAGCATGGATTTAGTAGTTAGTTAGGATGTTTTCCTTATCGCTCGGGGTTGACCTTTGCAGATAGAAGCGACATGAGTACAGCAGGGTACGCTAAACATCATCTTCCGTGCGCAAGCAAAGCCGTACCGGGGGTTTCCATTTAAATGTGAAGTGTGTTGTTGTTTTTCCGTGCGGTTGGTTGCGGTACACACTTATCCCGGTTGCTAATGAGACAGTTACCGAAGGGAACACCCGGCAGAGTGGCTGCTGAAGAGAAAGCTATAAATCATCGGACGTTTTTACCACCATCCGTGTTACGCACGGGACTTGCTAACTTGCAAAACTAGCGTAGAATGGACGGTAAATGGAAAAATGTTGGAAAACTTAAAGAAACGGAGGTACATCTAAGCGTCCATCCTATCTCCTAGCTCGATTATTACCTCCCAATGCCCTTTGTCTGTTGTGTGTGTGCGTGCACGAGCAGAGAAAATAAACATAAATAATTGCTTCTTAAAACATCATGTTTTATTTATTTTATGCTGCACATCGACATCGACACGACAAAGGAAAGGAAAGAAGCGATGAGAAGGTGGTGAGAATAATGCGACAACAAAGTGAGTGTATCGTTAGTACGACCTGTAGAAGTGGTGAGAAAATGATACTGAATGGAATGAAACCGATCCGTGTGGAAAGGGCAAAACAGGAAGGTGCGAATCGAAGTGGTCTAGCCTATACAAATCGAACTTGTGGTTGTTACGGGTACAAGGGAGAAAGGGAGAAGATCGAAACATCAAATTCGTTCCGATGTGTCGATATTCATATACACACACTGGGAAAGAAAACCGAGAAACGAAACTTTGTTCCACCGCCATTAGTAGCACAAGTCGGTCGGTAGGCGGTCGATTGGATGAAATTGAATTTAACCATTAATTCAACCGAAATAACAACCTACGTCTGCTTTGCCAGCATGATGTCAGGATCCGTGTTCCGTACGCGAGCACACGAACGGAGAAAATTCCACCCCGTTTTTCTGCACTCCTTCGTGGCACTCATGAGATGAGATCCTCTTTGCTTCCCATTCAATGCAGAAATGAAGTGAGTGGACAGTCACTCGAAAAAGGTTCATTACCAGCATTATACAGAGCTGTTGACACTTTTCAGTTTACTCCAAAAGTTTTACACGAAAGACGGCAACGAAAATGTAAAATGTTGGCTTAATCTTTATTTATCTTCATTTTGTAATCACCGCCAACGTGCCGTGAGGCTTCATGAGAGGTGATCAATCTACAGCGCTCCCTTTTCTCACTTTACTGTCCTTATTAAGCGCGTTCAGGTTGCGGAGGGTCAACGATAAATGACCCTTCCAGGGCAGTCGCTCAAGTAGGAGGCCTTTTGCTGATTCCTTATCGCAAGACATTCCAATCAGGTTTTTTTCCCTGCAAATGCTCATCTTGGATTAAGCATCGGTGATTTAGCATTTGCTTGAAATCTGACTTACTGTAGATTGAAAGATGGCGAAAATTTATGTACAAGACGCAGTGTTAAAAAAGAAAGACTACTTAATTATACAATTTTCTCGCTCACTATCACGAAATAAATCTACGCGCGGCAGGAATACACTGAGACACCAAGACTTGGGTAGGCTGGTTGATTTCCTTAATAAGTGTCACAGATGATAAAAGAATTCGATCGTTTGAGCTGTAGACACTGATATATACGAAGAAAAGACATGTTTGAGTAAATAATAAACGTGATCAAATGTATTAAATATTCCTACTTTCCATCAGAAGCACGCCTTTTACGCACATTAGTATAAGATAATTAGAGAGATTTTAGTAAGACTTCGTGTTGGGAAAAGTTAAACACCACTTAATGCGTCCGACTAAGCAAAGTTTGACACTACAACACCTCATTAAGCACCGGGAGGATGATTGCTAATCTACTCCATTTAGGCATAAATTTAAGAAGAGTTAATCGAGAGGAATAGTGCGTGCACAAGGGAGAAGCACTTTGCAATCGATTAGCAAATGTACTGGAATAATCATGGGACAATTTATTGCTCGCTAGCTGTGGAACTTTGTACAAGAAGAAGCCTACCATTTTTAGTTCGCTATTCTTTTACTACTGCTTACGCACCTAATTCAGGTTCTCATTAAGTCCCAAAGTACCTGAATTCTTCACCACCGAGAGCATTTAATGTCTGTGAGCTGTAATGAATCTTTAGCAAGCGAAATTTGCACAACAGTGATAGTAAAGGTTGCCATCGTTAATATTGGATGTTGCCGCTCGTTTAAACCACATTTTTACAACGTCTTCACCCGTTTATTGTCGCACGGCACGCAGGTTTTAAGTTAGTACCAGCTGCTTCCGACAAGCTGTCCCGTGTATTGAGCACCGTAAGGATGTGGCGCGGGCGGCCATTACACATGATTTTAGTGTGATGAGAGAGTGCCAACGCATGCACCGAGAATCACCGGCAGGATGATGATAAGCTTTCTAATTTATATAGCTAATTTTGCAGCGTAAAATCTGTTCCGTGCGTGGGCCGTGCGTGATCGTGTACATATGTGCGGACGAGTTTGTTATTTATGGTTGTGTAGAGGAGCAATTTTTTTTTGAACATATTTCGGGTGCGTGCGGTTGCACTAGAGGCGTTGTCGCTGCGAGGGATCGTTAAACGAACAAACAAAAGGCTCTTTAAGCTCTGCTCGTACAAAAGCAACCTGCTACACCCCCAGGCTCGTAATTTTGCGTGAGAAGGGTACCGACAGCCGGGAAGCTTAAGAAAAGTGGGACTAAGTTTTCTTTGCCCAATTCAATATGCAGAGAGATTTCTAAGGTCATCACTTCTGTTAGCAAATGAATAGGAGTAGCCTTCTCTTCCGGCAGGCTAAACCCGGTTGTGTACTTGCACCTTATTTATCATCCATTAAGCAGTACAAAGGTAAAGTGTTTCGAGCACGGGAAGTCGTTACGGCTCTTATTAAACACAATCAACGGTAAGCGTTTATTCGCCCAAACTTAAGCTAACATTGGACCAAATTTTCGGTACACAGTAATCGTAGAATCGCTTTTCGCACCTTCTTTTAGTAAGTAGTTTTTGAAGATTTCCGTTTCCCATTTTCTTTCGGTGTGAAATGTATCGTTCCATTTATATGCCGTTGGCTGTTCGGGAAAATGCTCCGATTGCGAGACAAACTACTTTCAATACAGCGTGCCTGTACACCTCCAACTCCCCCATAGTTGGGGTCCTCCGGACAGGTTGTATGAAAATTCTGATTTCCCATTTCACTTACCGTGGTTTAAAATTTTCACCTGGGCACGAAACCATTCCGCTATGAGACGTGACCCGGCATCCCGGCGACTCCTTTTGCTACCGAAACCCATGATCCTATGGGTTGGGCAGGTTGGTCACAAAGCTGCAGAAGTTCTTTAACGACGGAAAGCAACGGAAAAGGTTCTCCCCACGATCGTCCCCTAGCGTCAATCGAGAATATATAGTGCCTTTTGTAGTTGATTTAGACGCCGCAACGGGTTCCGTCCTCAGCAGTTGGCAGCTGGGACGCTGGGACAAACCTTCAGCCTCCCGAAAGCGTCTCGACAGGAAATAAAATAAAATTTTTATTGCTCTCCACGATTCTACCCTCGCCCAGGGGACCGTTTCGTGACGCCGTTCAAATTTCATTGATATGCTATTTTAAGGTGAGAAGCGTTACCCTTTTTCCCCGAGCTTGGCAAGTGGGAAAGTTTCACGGAGTGTGAAAGAAAATTATAATGAATCCCTTTTTTCCCCGAGATGGAAAAGGACATAGGAGTTTGGAAAAGTTTGCTTTGAAGTAGTGGATAGAATAAGTTGTGTTGTGTGCGCTGGGTGGAGAAAGGAAGTTTAGAATACTATTAAAAGCATCTATTTTCAATCTAAACCCATCCAATAAAATCAATCAGTTAAGGAAAAGTGTGAAATGAGATTTATTGAGGGATTAAACAAATGACTTAGGAGAGATTTTCTCTTGATCGATTGTTTTTCGATTTATTGGGTAGTGTCGATAGATTTCTGTAAGCACAATAAAATCGACATCTATCTTCTGCATATTATTTCAGCTTTTACTTAATTAGGTATATGTTGTCCCATCTGAGTGTATGAATACAACGTAAAAATAGCTAAAGGAGGTTGTCCGATATCTTTCTCATGTCATGACTAGCCCATGTTAGAACAAAGGGCTGGTGCCTACATAGAACAGTTCCAAACCACAATACACTTACCGACGACCAGCAATATCTTCAATACCACGCAATATGAGTTGGGCTAGAATTCAAAAACTACTCATTGCGTCATATAAGTCTTTGCTTGGACTTCGAACTTTTTTCCACAGAATTTAACTCATGGACAATCTCGCATAGTTCCATCAATCCTTTCTTCCGACACAATGTGTTACAAATTCATGGATATTTTAACATGGTTTTTCAGTATTTCAACAAAACATTGTCAAAACCCTGGATCAATTTTTGATCCGACTCAATATCCTTCAGCTTTCGCTGTCATAAAACAAAACCCAAAAGCTAGTTAAAAAGCAATAACTGACAAAACAATCGATGCAATATACAAAACTCAAGATTTTCATTTCCAATGTATACATCACTCGGTTTTCCGCTTCGGAATTGAATTGACGATGGATAACGTTTCTACATTTTTCGGCTTGCCCCACAAATCACCTTTTTTCTGTTGGTTTTAAACCAACATTTAACAATCAATGGTTTAGGGTGTAACGGAAAAATTCATCCCGATAGCATAAATTTCCAATCCCAAACGGGCGTATCTAAATGTATCGGAGCACGTCATTTACACAAAAACACACCATGCTTAAAACCGGGACCGGGTACACAAGTGGACCGTACAGGGTTGGGAAATTGCATTGCAAATGTTTTTGTTGAGCAAACAGAATCATTCAATTCCGCATCGTGGCACACAGAATCGGAGGTATTCGGCGAGTGTTCCCACTCCCACTCGGGTTTGCGATTTATTTGTAACGGCTGTTTACGGTTGGCCCGTTCAACAAAGACAAAGGTATAAAGTCAGACGCCGGGCTTTGGAAATGCGCTTTGAAGCTTGTCGCAGCGTACAATTTCCGCCGGTCTAAAAAGCTTGTTATTGGGTGCGTGATACATATACACAGGTGATATCTGAAACTGATGGAAGATTAGTTGCCTGCAGGGAGGTTCTCGATGATTTCCATACGCCACGAGTGGAACAGTTCGAATGCAAAGTTCGCATTGGCGGTAGCAGTGTAAATAGAAGGCGTATTAAGTTACAGCAATATCCGAGTGGCGTACAGGGAAGAGCCTGCTGTAGGAACCCACGGAAGTTACGGATGTGTAATGCAGAAAGTGGGCTTAACAAGTTTCATTCATTAACGGTGATGAGTTCGAATAGCTGGAACCGTTTGGTGGGACTGATTTGAAATCAGAACCGATTGGCCAGTTCAGGTGTGCGATGACTGGAGGTCGGAGCCTGCAGGCTCTCGTGCTAATGGGAAGATAAACAGCGAATCAAACCGAACTCTGTAATTGATCTTTGGAACGTGCGTTTATGGAACGAATATGATCAAAGCCCAACGCACTGTTGGAATATTTTGATTACGAGAGAAATTAAATACTAACAGACAACATAGCTAGAATGATTATTCAAGATTCAATTTTCCGAATAGCTGTATTCCAGACAAATATTTCACATTGGAAAGGAAACATCTTTACTCATAATCTAGCGTTGCTTTCAACGCTCATCTACATCATCATCATCCTTGCGGGCGGTGAAGAAAGATTTATTGAGTAGCATACTGCAAAACATTATTAATGTTCTTCCAGCATCATCCAGTATGCTCACAATCACTGATCATAAAGCTAGTTCCGAGGCAAATACTCTCTGTCCGTAACAGTATCCCACAGCCACCTCAAACACCAGTCGGAATATGATGCACCGGCGAAACTCCGCAACCGATCGTCAAAAACACAAATTTTCAAACTCAAGCTAGCCAACTGACCACACTATGTGTATGTGTGTGTGTTATGGTAGCCATTGTGAATCACAGCCTCCATGTGCGATGATTTACGGGCGAGTTTGTGATGGTTTTTTTTTGTGTTCCCCACTGTACTTCCTGGTTTCCCAGAGTGGACTGTGACTATGACCGCTTCCGGCGATGATTTCGTTGGTGTAGATTGAAAAATGGCCACTGAGCTATCAGGATTATCCGGTGCAGTATTTTCGAAAGGGAGCGACCACACTGTGATGTTTGGACGTGCGATAGTAGCTTGCGTTTTGGATGTTTGACTGTGGGTGCAACATTTGCATAGCGTGCTTTCGCCGGAAGCGGAAATAATAAGCATAAGTTGAAGGAACGCGAGAAAGGAAATTGTGCCACGGATATGAACGGATTGCCAGGAATGTGATTTAAATAATATTTTGATTTATGTTCACTTTAAAGGGAAGTTCACGAATCAAACAATTATGTGAGAGAAGTATGCTGTATATATTCTAGGATAAGACATAATTTTATTTTTCAGTTTTATTTAAAATAATTTATTTTTTTTTATTTCTTTTAGAATGGTTGGTATTTCTTTTTGGAGGAAAAAACTCCAAAATTAAATTTATTGCTTTGCTCCAGTTCCACCAGTTTACCCATTTATCCGCCCAAACGGTCATGCATTAAAAGTAAAATGTTGCAGTAATTAAGGGCACGGCAAGTTTTATGCGTTCCTCCCCGCCCGATGCACGATTGACGCCGTTTGTTGTTAATGATGATGACGATGATGAGTTCAAGCGAAATATGAGCATAAAAAGCAGGTTGCAATTTTTCGATGGCACACAAAAGGCCGGGATTTATTGCAAACGCAATACTACACACAGCACATTCGCACCGGGCAATGGAAAGGCAAGCCCCATAATCCACAGTACGTTGGTGTTGAAAATTTTGATCCAATCGTTTCCTCACACTTTCTCTCTCTCTGTTTTTATTTTTCCTGATCGTTAAAACACTTTGTAAGCGTTTGCACGGCCAGGGCCAATGGTCCACTAGGCTTGCTCATCACAATTTACTTTATGACTTATTTGACCCACAGAACTGACTGGGGGATATTTTTGTCTCCCTTCAGCTCGGATCCCATTTTCTGTACCCACCCCCTGATTAACTGATAACGAGCCCGCTGGGAAAATGAGGTTGATTTACGGGTAACGATGTGCGAAACCGGAATGCTTGCCGGGTGAAGAATGTGATTTTTTTTCTTCCGTTTTTGCTGGTAATCGAAAATGTTTCCATCTTTGCACTGTGCAAGTGATTTGAAGTAGAAACTTCACTGTGTCCTTCAATGGCAATGTCCAAAAGTGACAGTGAAAAGAATGAAGAGCATGATTATGGTGTCCTTACAAAATGGCAGCATTCCGAAGGGCCAAAAACGGATGGATCCGACTATAGCAAAGGTACGAATGGGAACGAGAGACAGAGAGACCCCTTTGTTCACTTTTCGTAGTAATTTTCTCTAAGTACCACCGGTCCATTTGTGACAATTTGGATCACTTTTCAGATGAAGGATTTGGTCCATTTTATTGTTGTGCAGGGATAATAGAACCGGCACGATTTGGAACGGATTTCCTGGGGTATTGAATGTCGCTGGAGGATTCCTTAGAATAGCCCAAAGCAGTGGCAAATAGGCGCCAATAGGTGTCAATGAATAAGTGGAAATGTGGATTAGGTTTCATTGCAAATTCTGTTTCTTGTGTTTGACGTACCGTGAACTCAATGGTCAATCGCCCGAACATAAGTCATCTGAAGTTCGTATCACTTGAAGTTGAGCAAGTTAATCAAGGCTGTTTTCTATACCAGTTTCGGCGTCATTAAAATAATTGTGTGCAATCCAATCAAAACTACAAGAGGATCACCATTACGCACCCAGCATTAATTTAAACAATCATCCAATTCGGTCCCAAAAAAGGAAAATCACAATTAACTCCAGAAGGAAAATAAAGCATACGGGCGAAGCACTATAATCAGCCTTTTTTTTTTGATAAAACAATTTTGACGGGTGGCCTCTTCTAGTGGTTCACTCGGGAACCATCAAATCTAAACCCAAGGCCTTCCCTCCCAAAGAAAAAAAAAGGATCAAAATCACGACGCATTATTCCTTGGTAGCAATAAAAAGAGAGGTTCACTGTTTTGTTTTTGTTTAATAAAAAAAGGACAGTTTTACATTACCCGCTACGCTTCCAGGTCTGGTTTGACCGGAATGATCAGCTTGATCGAAAAATTTATGAGCCCTCACCGGAGTCGGCAGGTTCGTGCGTGGCACCGAGCAAAGTGCGCCATTAAATCGAAATGCGTTACGGTGCTCATTAAATCATCCTGGATAATTATTGTTGAAAATAAAATTTTCAATTACTTTCTACATAAATATTTGATGTAGGGTCCGGGCTACCAGCCACGCCGATGGCTGACTGTGCTTCCGTTAATAGCATTATGCATTCACCCTGAGGGCACACTTGTAGGGCACATTTTCGTACATTACAGGACAGTTTTACAGGCTTGCATGGATGCTGCTGCTGGTCGATGGATGTGTGCCGAGATTGATAAATGGATGGATCCGATCCGATGGGACAAGATGTGGATCAGGTTTCGCTAGTTAGACGATAGGGCGGACAGTAAATGTATGCAGCCCGTTAAGTAGCGCGGACCCCGCTTTATCCCTGGAATCGACACCATCTTGATAGGATGGTGGGCAGTTTTCCGCATCGATTTGTGACGTCCGGTACTGGTGAAGGAAAGCGGCAATAAGGCTTCGGGAAGGCTTCCTACACCTGCTCGATAGTTGATTAAAGTTGATCTATTTTGATTAAATCTTAATTCAATCAGTCCCGTACATCAGGCTGCAGTGCGCTGAACATTGTATCGTTTCCAGATCGTTTGAAGGGTAAGGTAACTGTACCGAAAACCACACCACAGCAGGAACTATTGCAGGCTCATAAATTTGTCATATGCTTATCTGATGCAGTTCAAGGAAAAATAAATTAACTTTTATGGGATTTGCAGTGTGCCAATGGGAATGATTTTATAGGAAAGCTATAAAACAGCTTTAACTTTTAACGGTCTGGAATAACGAGTACCAACACATGATTACGGTGACAGTAAAACATTTAAGCGGCTTGAGGAAATACAGGCCACACTTGAAATGTTATTTGTGCTTTCGCTATTCCTAAATAAAAGCTTTAAGAAAATACAATATTTTATAAGAGATTTTACCGGTATATCACTGTTCAAATTCTTGAGTCTCTCCTAATGTCATCTGTATTGATTTACTTAGCTAATTCAAACTTTTATAAAGAAATCCCTTATATTATTCATTTCATGTAATATTATCTTCCTCTCTGCAATGCTTATCTGATGTATTGTGATTGTGTATTAGTTAGTTTTGTATCTTTTAATTGTTATTGTTTAAATTTTTTTGTTTGCGTTTCATTTTATATATTTGTTGATTATTTACACATACTATATTTGTTTGGTTCTGAATTGTTTTGTTGCTTTTATTTTGTTTTCCTTTCCTCATTTATCCTTTCGGTTCTTAATTTTTTAGTTGATCTAATTAATCTATTTGATGTTTTTAAATTCAAGTATTAAAGTTTTTAATATATTTTATGTTTCAGATTTCTTTGATGACTTTGATTTATTGGTTTTATGATTATATTTATTTTTATATTTATTTGTCCTTTTTTTTAATAGCGTTTTTTTTTATTTGCCTACTTATTGCTTTTGCCCTTTTTTGAGCAAGTTTTGTTTTATCTCCATTTTCTAGTTGATATATTCCAATTTTCCAATTCAATTTCATTTCTAAAGTAACATGAAAACCTCTTTGAAACATCTAAATATGGTACAGCTGTAACAGTTAGTGATCATCACCATTAACAACACTCCGTTCAAGCCTATGTATGTTGCGCCTTTTTTTTTACAATTCCATTCCACCGGAACAGACACATGAGGTGGGAATTATTGGTCACGACGTGAACCATCCGCCAAGGAAGGCTTATTATTAGGAAATTAAATAATTGCATACTGGTGCACCGGGTACGTAAGGCGAAACAAGAAAGGAACAGAGCCATCAACCACACCTTGAGCCAATCATACTGAAAGGCTCGCGCGCCTTTCGTCGTCACAAGTGCTGGTGATTATGCGGCAAAACCGAACGATCGAACGATGATGGAGGTTCAGAAGATGATGGTGAGCCGTGTGTGTATGTGTACATGAGTGGGGGGGGGGTTACTTTGTTATCATAAATGCATACATCCAGCCGGGCGAAGAAGGAAATTACAATATGCAAATTAGGGAAGGCGTTTCTGTAGCTTCATTATCTAGGCCAGGTTTGCAGTTTGCAGTTAAGGTTCACATTGATGATAGTTTAGTTTTTCACCTTTAGGGACGCTGTAGTTGAAGCCGGGATGGAAAAGAAGGTATCTCATTGCTATTCCGATCCACTTTGCTTTCCCTCTACCCCGTCGTTGCATTGTTGCACGATCGTGTACGCTATCCCGTGCTGTTGGAACTGTCATGTTGCATTATTTAATAGAAAATTGCCGTATAACCCCCCTCCTTTATTAACGGGAGATTGATGCGCTTCGATAGACATCAATCAATGGGCTGATCGATCGTGGATGGCATCTTGCACGCATGAGAGACCCTCAGTGACACAGGTTTGACAATACGGCTCGGTAGAAAATCCGGATTCGACGCCCTTCGGCGTGCGGTTGGACCTCAGGTGGGTTTGTACACTTTATGTCTCCTTTTTTACCACAACCCATAAAACGGTTGTCAATAAAGCGAAGTCCGTTGACAGACCGTGGCAGTAGGGCCGGTTGGTTTTCCGCTTTCCGCTGCTAGGTTAGGTTGCTTTCGTTGCGACAGCTTGGCAATGTTGAGAAAAGCTGGAAGCTGCACTGGAACGCGAATTTCCAATAGCTTCGTTCACCGTCACCAGACGACATGCACATGTCGCCATGGAAACATAATATTTTGCACAGTGACAGCTGCATGATGACAAGTATTCGATCGTTACAACTGGCAATGTGCTTATGTTTTCGTAGATACTAAAGGCGGATGTGGCCACGTGGAAGCGGCTGGTGAGGTGGATGATTATGTTGTCTATTTATCAAACGACTTCATTGTTGATTTTTGTCAGCAAATGAACACCGCTTACTCCAACTAGAGTTTTCTGCTCGTTCTTTGAATGGGACAATCGCCATACAAATTATTCTCTGGTACGAAGAAGTATGTTATAGCTCGAAAAGAATATCTGGTTTTTTGTTGAGCAGTGTTTTGTACAATATTAAGACATTGAATTTGTTGCAAAATGAAATGTATTTTTAATGTAAACACTCAAAACGTTCAGAGCAAATTTCGGCGAGACTTGCTTCATAGTTTATTTGCAAATGTACCTCCACTTTCGGAAAGTAAACTCAAACTTTGCTTCTTCAGGAGATTGTTTTTATTCGATTGTGGAAAATACAAAAAACAACCTTCCTAGAAACAACGAAAGCTTTCAAACAATTCGCAAAATTTAAAAACAACACAACTTCTACCTTCCTTCCAATTCGGCCGTACCACTTTCGCACCACAAACCTGCCGGGATTTGACACTGAAAAGAATCGACACAAAGCTCCACTCAAAATGGGCCGCCGGGATGCCGAATGTTTTCGTACCAGCAGTAAGAAAAAGCAATGATTCGTCTTGATGCCGTCGGTTGACTTGCTGCTGTTGCTGCTCAGCAACTGGAAGCTTCTTTCCCGTTCTCAGTGTTCCTCAATGAAATTCGCTCAAAGTTTGGATGGATGAGCCTGAAGGGATTTCGAGCCGAAAGGCAAATACCGTCAGTCTATAGCAACAGAAATAAAAAAGAGGAAAAAGCCCAGATGCAGACGATGAGGAATGCGTGGCATTCCTGACGATGATTCGTGGCGTAAGGATTGTCGAACAGTTCGCAGCGGCTTAGAAAGAGTAAAAGCATCTTAAGTTTTAATGATTCGTGTTCTTGTTGGTGGTGCCGTTTTGGATTCTGAGCTCGTCTTAAAATGGCACACATTTTCACGTGTAGAATCGCATGGTTCGTTAAGGTTTCAAGAAAACCGAAAAAAAGATGAATATGTGTCTTTTGATGGATACAAGAGTTTAGAAGATTATCGTACACACACACGGGGAGGTGCTGGTAAAAAAAAAGGAAGAAGTACATGGGAAGTGAAGTAATTTAATTAATCGTCCTTATTTTTCCATCACAAACACGAAATCACATCAAGGATTTAACTTTCGGCTTAGTAACTTTGCTCCAAAGTAAACGCAAAGTAGCTTCTCCGGAAAGTTAATGGAACTCTTTAAATTGCCCTCGAAAGAAGAGTTGCCGGGAAGGTACATTTTCCACCAGATTTCCTTCTACTTGATGGGGAAATTTCTTCGCCCACTGGGTGTGTGGTGCCTCGGTTCGTACACCCTGTGCATCAACAACATAAATCAAATCTGTTCTTCGATTTGTTCCATCAATATTCATGTCCCTTTACCGTCGCGTTTTTCTCCATCGCCAGCGTGTACTGCACATTGGTGCAATCAGCTTTTGGCATTAAATTTCACTGTCAACTTCATCTTCTAGCCGTCGGGTTGCGAGCAGATAGGGTTCACGGGAATCGGAATCGTTCAACCGGCACTTCTAGCAAGCGTTCTATTTTTCTCTCTAGTTTGCACAAGCATTATCGAATGGTGAAGAAATTTACATTTCATATCAAACGAAAAAAGGTGAAGAGTAGCAAGAGAGCGATCAGGGAGAAAAGAAAACAGCTCTGTTTGGCAGCTCGTCTGCACGATTTGGTATACACGTTTCGATAAAATCCAATTTCAAAACCATTCGCTGCCAGCCAACATCGCTCTGTTTTTTTTTTAAAGTTCGATGCGAATCCAATTTTATTTTGAAGAAATGCATCACGATGCATTCGGGCACTGAGTGTGGTGCGAACATTGGGTCACAATGGTATATCAAATGTTAAGCAAAAATGCGCTTCCACTGTAATCGTGGATTCATTGTTTGAATGGGTTTTGTGTACGTCGAGCGTCAAAATGGAAAAAGGAAAAGATTTGTTTGCTGTTCGCGAAATATCTGCGCACCAGTGGCAGTAATCCTTAACTTTTGTGTTAAAAAGAGTTTATTTTCTTGTAACAAAGTGCAGCTCGCTTTAAAAAAATCTGAGTGTGCTAAATAGATCATGATTTATCGGAGTTTGATTAGGTGGAACTGAAGGATAATAAAAAATAAACATACAAAAATCTTTCAAATCTCAAAATCGTCTTAAGAGCTATTCTATTTGCAAGCGCAAATAAATCGCATGCAAAGAAATCAATCTTTCGGAGTTTGAGGCGAGAAATTGGAATTCGTAAAGAAAATCAAACAAAATAGCTTCACGTTCTACGAAAGGGAATAAACATTGTTGGAGTTTTGTAGCTTCCCAAACATTTATGGCTCCAGGTAGGACTTTATATCTTCCCAAAATAGCAAAATCGCGTTCTGGTTGGGTACTTAAAGAGGATCAAAGAACGAGTATTTGTAAAAAAATAAAATAGCACTTGATGGAACTTGGATGCTATTTAGGGTACAGGAGCACTCGTTGGAACTTTGAAGCTGTTTAATACGCGCTCGGCACTTGAAGAAGCTTATTAACATACTAGATTAGATGTCTAATTCCTTGAAAGATGATAATAGCTTGTTGAAGATGAGCAAAGATCTCGTTAGGACTTCATAGCTATTTAAGGAGTAGAAGTAACCTGTACTAATGGTTTAGACAATTGAGGCTCTTCCTATATATTGTTTTAAAAGTCTAATTTTGACAACAGCAATTGCCAAGCTTAAATGGTCAATACGAGCTTCTAATTATTAAAATGACTGCCTGCAACATTTTAATCATAAGATTCTAAGATGGTAGATTTCTAAGTTCAAAAGTTCCCAACTTGTTACTTTAACATTCGAACCACATACATTTCGTTCTCCATTGATTCGCCGTCCGATTGGGTGATGGTAATTAGGTCAATTAGCTCAAACGATCACTCGAGGAAGAAGTACCATCCCACGGCACTAACCATTTAGCAGAAGGAAATGTAATTACCACCCGAATAATGTACCAGCAGAAGGACACTCTCAACATTCTGACTTTGAACTTTCCTCCACTCCCAAAAACGAATGACAAGCACTCCATTCAAACAAACAAGGATATGGAGCAATGCTTCCGGGTGGAGTAATTTTCGGAATAACGTTTCATTGATGACAGTATTCCGATTCCTCACGGTCCTCAAAGTCCACCTATTTCTAGTCACTTTTCCGGGAAAGCTCTCGCAAATAACAGGGAGAATGTGAGAAAAGCGAGAGAAGTTAAAGGAAGGGAAGAATGTGTAATTACAAAGTTTAAAGAAGAACGTTACCGAAGACAACCTTTGGCCTCGTTTAAAAGGACATTCTAGTTCACCAACACTTCTACTCGCCTTGAGGTAAATGAGAAGCAGATTAGATGGCATGCCGGGAAAATGCTATGCTACGGGGGAGAGACAACTTACTTTGTCCTGCTTGGCGTTACTACTCTGGTAGTCGTTCCAGTAAACATGTGGTAAGTGATTGTGGAGGGAAAAGTTTTTCTTCCAGCATTAGAAAACGTATCACCATCAATTCGAATGCCATCAGAGTGGAACATAGTTTCCCATCCCCGTCAAAGCATCATGGTTGAGAGATTAGAATGCAGATTGGTAAACTTAAACTTGGTGGTGTAAAAAACATTTTCTCATTTTCTTTTGAAAATTTCCAATCTGCGAGGAGGGAAAACAAGAATCGCTTGAATTCAGTTTAAGAAGGGTATTGAACAGAAAATCAAATGGCCAAAGTTCAAGATGGCTGATTAAAAGATTTTCCCCTTGTGTAGGATGAAGGAAGGAATACATTTTAATAAAGTTATTTATGTGAACTTCATCGAGCGCACGAATTGATTAATGTTTTTTTCTTTCCTTTGCGTGGGTTCCATTTTTCGCTTCAGAAATTTTCCCATTCCGGTGGAAGAATTTTATTATTTTACACTTAAAACCAGAGCTCAAAGCGATAGCTAAGAAGGCCCTTCTGCGGGACCATTCAATCAGCGAAAGAAAAGGGTTCGTAAATTGATTCAATTTAAATTTTCAAATCAAAACACCCGGGAGAAGAATTACAAAGATGGAGGGATAAAAAAACAATCCCAAAATGAGGATTGGAAGCATGAAATAAATGTTGCGGTTAAAGCACCAAACAATAAAGAACCCAATAAAGCGGGTTAGAGAGCAAAAAAACACAAAATAACTAAAAAATTAAATAAACCCCACCTTCCCGCCGGTTTCCCGTTTTGGTGACTTGGGAAAATCGTGGCCACCTTGTCATGGTCAGAGGGTTTTCGCTGTACCGATGGGAGATCTGCAGCTGTATTTTTATTTCATTTTACGACAACCGGAGTACACCGAAAACGGAGTCCGCGTCCGCAGAACCGTTTCCCCGCATTACGGAAGCTGTAAAGTTAATTGTCCGGTGATTGTGATAAAAAATGGTGGAAGCAAAAAAAAAAACCTCCGTCAACCTTCTTGGTCCTGCGATGCGAAAAAACGAATCAAATCTGTTCACAACAATGAAATTCATGTTGTAAAAGGATGGCCATGAGAAAAGCTCTTCCACATTGAAAAAAATGTACCAAAACACAATGCGGTGCTTGCGGTGATGATCATAATCGGTGAAATAAAGCTATTAGAATGGATTTTCTTTTAGCAATCGGCTATCAATATGTTGCCCGGCGCTAGCAGCTAGCGAGCGGAGATGTTTTGCACACTTTTTTTAAGCTTAAAGTTGTGTAACACTCCGGTAAGTCGATTATAACTCTGTAAGCCGATTTATTGTTTTGAGTTTAACGGTCATTCGGAACGCATTCCGAATGAAACTGTTCATAATGGAGATAGGAGGGAAAATAAGGACGGAAAAAATCAATTGAACATTGTAACTGTTTTTCCATTGTTTTTCTTTCAAAAACTCATTTACTCAGAATCATTTTTTTTGTGGGGAAAATTGCTAGAATGTACCATTCACCTTTTCCACATTTTCTTGGACAGGATGGGATGGGATTAACCTCAATCTTTTCACATTTCCCCACCCCAAAGGAAAAGCACCTGCTTACTTTCGACGTGCAAAATCGGGAGTTTCTTGAGATTCCGATCGGAAGCTCAAGCAACAATTTTCACCAACCTTTTATTTCGTTCTGACAGTGTGGTCTGTCAATATTGCATTTCCATTTCCTTCGTGACCATTCACAACCAGTCAACCGCCATGATGGTATCAGGGAAAGAACGAATCTTTTTCGTTTCTCGGGGAAAAAAAACACATCAAATCGATTATTGCTTTCCACTCGTTTTTCCCGCTTTCCTTCCCCGGGGTAAGGATTTCATCTTTTGGTTTCGTTTTGAGAAGGATACTCGCACTGTATCTTATCTCTTTTCTTAAAAAAGCCACAATCACATCCAGTGTCGTTTCACGGGACAGCTCGGGGAAAAAGCTCAAATCATGCCATTGTCGGGGTGAGATATTGACATTGAAAACTTCTAACCGTCCACTTGACCATTCCGGACCATTCCTGGTTGGAATTTCCCAGTGAAAAGACCAATAGGTGAAAGTGTATCCGATTGCTAGCTGACCGTGTGCGACAAGTACGAGTCATTGTGTGCCCTCACACACACACATACACACATATCATATACTTTAAATTTGTTCACTCCTCCAACACCAGTTGGGAGGGATACGTGACGGTCTATTGAGCATCGGAGCTACTGTCTGAGTGGTGGTGGCTATGAATTGACTCGAGTGTTCTCCTCTTCTTTATGCGGCTCTTAGTGAATACCTTCCGTCCTACCGGAAGCTTACCCGCTTACGAGTTGATTGCATCCCATTCCATGCGGCGCTCTATTGAGGACATACACACACCCCGCTAAAGTGTCTAATGCTTCCTGCTTCGACAAGTGCGATTTTCTTCTCCTGCTCGTGGCACTCATTTTCCGATGTCACGGTTTATGAAAATAGTTCATCGGCTGTCCCCGGTGGGCGTGTGTGTGGTGTGCAAGCTGGTGGTAAAATTTCGCTGACCGAGAGAAAAGCGATCGATTTTTTTTCCTCTAGCTTGACCTCACCTATGGAAATTCTCGAGTGGTAAGGACGGAACAAGCGAAAGAAGGACAGGCATTTAGGGAAAATGCCTTGGAAAAGTTGCTAGAGGTATGCATTGTTGGAAAGGATACAGCAGAGAAGCGTTGACCTCGTTGAAATACTTTAACAATGTGGGCAGAGAGCATCCATGAATCTAATTTATACTCCAATTGTTCCATCTGGAGATCTGGGCGGACAAAAGATTGGGTCATAAGCTAAAGATGTTACCATAACGAGTTATAATGGAATTATACGAGCTTTAATTTGTGCCATCAATTGTTCCTAAAGCTGTGAACCTTCTAGGGGATCATCTGCATCGTTCGGAAAATGATTTAAAAGTAGTTTACTGATGTTACGAACGAAACGATAAAGATCAACCGTTTGTCGTTTGAAGGATTTTGCAAAGCGTTCGGAACGCTCTTTTAACCATTGCAGTCTTAGTCGCATTGTTTTATTTTACAACACTGAAAAACCAGCTGAAACAAACAATCCACAATCGACTTTCGGTAAGATAATCAAGCGACGGCAAACAACGAACAGCAAAAAAGGGAGCAACAGCAGGACAAAAGCCAACTTCCCGGCTAATCGATTTTCCACCGAAAGGGTTCACCCCGATGGATCGAGGTTTCTGTGTCGGTTTGGATTTTTGGGGTAGCAAAAAAAGTAAAACAAAACAACACAGAAAGAACAAAGCAACCTTTCCCTGATTTGATTAACATTCACTCCATGGTGTTATTTTATCCCCTTTTGTCCTAAAACGCCAGCCATCCGGACCGACCGGACCCATCCTAACTTTAATTCGTTTTAAACTCTACATTGAATGGTTGGTTGAAGGGACAGACCAAAAGGTGCTGTAGACACCGAAGCGACTCATCCCACTCTCACCTGGTCACGACTTTGACACGTTCGGTGTCTTAACACCCCGGTCGGTTTGGATTTTCACCGTTCGGGTTTTTGGAGCTGGAAGCAAGGAGGGATGAAACAAACGACGAGCACTGAGGGATGATTTAAGAAGCGTTTGAATTTTAAATGTCACATTTAATCGAACGCTTGACAGAATGCTAATTTAAATGCCGTTACTCCTTTTGTTCTTTTTCAACACACACACACACACACAAAACCCCGACGAGGTGGCGGATAATAATTCAAATACGATCAAAAAGCAAACCATCCGCATCATTTGATCCCGCAAATTGACAAAATGGACAATGCGATAATAAAGCATCGTGGAAGCTGCGAGAAGCGCACAACGAGCTGCGCCAGTTTAAAATGCGCTTAATTAATATTCCACTCGACAGCAGCACTTGGTCGCATTAATCTCATCAAGTAAATCCCTGGCACGTTAGCGCCACGTTGCATTTTTTTGCGTGTCTGGTAAACAGTATTGTATCAATCCGCGCATCGTAATTGGGCGTGGGGAATCAAAAGTTGAGCATCGTTTGTTGTTTATGTTTTATTTTTCGAAATGAATGTTTTAATGAATGCAAATCACTATCAACGGAGTGGGATAACCGCCCATCCACATACTCAGGTGAGCTTATTAACATGATAGTGATCTGTGGATCTTTTGTTATGGATGAATGGAGTAGCTGTTTCGAATTTATGTTGCTTTGGGTACGCTTGGGTATAAAATTCCATACTCCACAATGACGCCACTGTACATTGTTGCAGCAGTTAGAAAGCTCACCGAACTCAAGATAGCTAACCGATTAAATTTTGGTTATGCGACATACTGTTTACCACATACGCTGAATAGTTTCTGAGGAACGAAGAACTTTTCATTGGGTGGACAATAAAGTTCCTGAGTTCCAGACACACTTTTCCTTCCCCTAACCGTGAAAGGGCACTTTATCTATTTTTATTAAGGGATAATAGTTGTAAGCAATTCTACCTGGCTATCCTTTATGTATAAAAAAACCCTAAGTTTAATCATTATTTCAGCATAGAATTTCAGCATTTCTCCTTCTTCTTGACTTAACGCTCTGTTTAGTCATACCAATCATATAATGTTTTACCAGAATTATAGAGATATCAAGTAATTGAATACTCAGTTCTCAATACGAGGGCTCAGCCCGAAAAATATTCTATATCCGATCGTGCCGTGTTGTAAATTTAAATTTATAGCTAATTTATTTTAATCTCAACAAAACTTTCGTGGCAATCTAATTTGCACCACCTCTCAAGCAACAAAGTAAAGGAAACTTCTACGACCGTACATGTACATTACTTGAAGACTACCAGCAACCAAGAATTTTTCATCCCAGAGTCGAATAATTACTTAAATTTCCCACTTCCCACATTAGACATCAAGAAAGATCCCGAATCGGCTCTTAACTTTCGTTCGACTAAAGATTAATGCACGATAACTGTGTGCATAAGTTTGGGTTGCATACATTATTTCAAAAAACTTACACCACACCAACTTCATTATCTCGACGGTGCGACGAAATCCTCCAGCAGCACGTAGTTCAAACAATCTTCAACGTCTAATCAATTCATTTTAGGTGTGATCCGCATGGAGTAGAAATTGAGACCCAACTGTTCACGTCAGCATTTGGTGCTGCATTCGGTTGCAGTGGTTGGTAGCGCACTCCCTCTTAGAAACTCCCGCAGGAAGGAAATGTAATTTGTTTGTTTTTCGTCCTCATTACTCCTCTGCACCGGTGTACACTCACACATTCACACCGGACCCATTATAAATTCTCACCATCCCATTCCCACCATCCCGAGTTGTGTCACTTTTCTCCAACCGCGCCAAACACACGGTTCGTTGCATTTTAAGTTTTCGCTCACAGTTCATCGGGTTTTCGGGTTCGGTAGAGGGCAAATATGCCGGCGGCTTGAATATGCTAATTGAAATGCAAATTATCCATCCTTCACTCAAACTATCCGGAGCTTCACCGTTTCCGGAAATCGGAAACCGCGTGTAGATATGTGCGGTTTTTACTGCCGTCTACCATTGCTATCTGACCTTTTCTATTTTACCCGGCATCCATCGCATAGCTCAGCAGACTTTGTGACCAATCAGAAGGCGTTAAAGATGCGGCCGGAAAATCAGGTCAAGTCCGGAGGTTTTCCACTTCAATGGAGTGTGGCCCGAAATGGATCTTTTTTCTTCTCTCTTTCCCCCATCATGTTACTCGCGTGCATGACGGTGCATACTCTCAAAAGTCTTGCAATGACACGGATGGCGTTATGTTTTTGGTGTAACGCCAGTGTGTTTCCAATGGAGCTCCCCAGGGGTAGACTCCCCGTGGGGATATAATTTATGATGGGCCCTTGGGATGATGCCGTAAGATCACAAGCGTGGTAGGGCGTGAAACGTTGGTTTTGTTGGTTCTTAATGTTAAATGAGACTGAAAGATGAATGAGCCGAAGCGTTTAGTGCGGATGTGATGGTGGAATAATATTTGCACTGCGTCGATAATTATTCATTTAGCTAGCAAAACTTGCCTGATTGACTTCACTTTGTTAGCATAACATTCTACAGTAGCGTTCATGAATAAGGTAATGCAAACCCTTCCGCCGAACACGGTGTACGAAGTATTCTCGACATCATTAAAATCAATTATCAATCACCATTCTGCTGATTATCCTTTAAAAGGCAGAGAGTTCAGCAACAGTAGCGCACCCAAGCGATATCTACGGCACTGCCTAACATGCAGTCGTGTGTCCACTTTCTCCCATATGCGTGGGGTGTCGTTTCGAAACAGGAACCATACACGCGCACACGGAACTGGTACGCGGGTTGGTAATTTTTTGCATATCTGATCCGCAATCTCGAACCCGTCCCGATCGTACCTCATTTCGTATGCGCTCTGGTGCGGTTGGGCGAAAGGTCCCGGTAGGTCTTCCGTGGGTGCAACGGAGTTGTTCTTTTTTTGTATGCGAGTGCTCATCTGTCGTCGACTTGCGAGGCTGGAAGCTGGATGGGGAAGCTTGGTGTTCTGTCTGGGCTGGTGACATCTGCATAATGTAGTCGATTTCCACAGCGAAGTGATTGGGCTGATCCATTGTTTTCACTGTGGAGGGAAATGGACGATGGCTGCGGCATGTTGACAGTGATGTACATGGTAAGGTAGCAGCAACAGCAGGAAGTCATATATTGGTGAAGTAATTGGTGTCTTTTAAGTGAAAACAAATGCAACAGAAGAGTGGAATGTATCAGTAAATCAAAGGCTTGGTGTTTTCCATAATCTTGTTTTTGTGGCTCAATTCATTTTATGTGTAATTGTAACTATTGCATTAAAAAGACTCATCTTTTTCCGATGAGTTCTCGTCTTTCTCTGTTGTTCTCCAGAACAGTGCTTGAAGTTCTTTTCTATTCCTTTTTTATATAAATAAAGTTAGTTTTATCCTCAAACCATTCTTCCACTTTTATTACGCCAACGATCCTTAAATCCATTCTCCTATCTTCTTTCTATCTGAATATTCCTAGAATATGTATGTCTTATACCATGAGTCCTTATTTTTGGGGTTTATGTAGAAAATATGCTTTGAAAGCGATGAAACTTGAACTTTGTACTTTGGGATCCATTCGGAAGATTACTACTGTTGGAACAACGGTTCGCTCCTCAATTTGTATTTGTTTACAAATGCAAAACTTCCGACACTTGTCACTTGAGGAGCGAACAACATCACTTGCGGAACACCAGCCGGAACAACCGTTCTTTAAAGTAAATAAATAGGAGCGAATTTATTTTTCGCCCTCTCTCGCCATTTAAAACTAGCTGCGTTCAACACGGTAAATATTCTTGTCCGAAAATTTATCCGAACTTTTCCGCGAAAGAACAACTACTTTTTTAACCAATCGTTTGAGTCTTAAAACGTTGTTGTCATGTCCGTTCTATGTTGGAATACTCTTGTGCGACTTGGAGTCCAAAATATTAAACTTGGGTTGATCGTTTCGATAAATAAAATTAAATTATTCGAAACTTCTGTCCACAGTCGATCATAGTGTAGAGTTTGAGCTTTTCCTTTCTACTCCTGAATAATTGCTAGTGGACTTAAATAGTCTAAACATATAGTTCTTTCAAATTCTGTCCAATACGGTGTTTGCTTTATGTCATCCAGAATTCTCATCTACTAGTGCTTTTTCCAAAACTTTTCAAATATTTCGGTTTATTCATGTCATCCATTGATTCTGACAGGATTGTTATTAGATTCATTTCATGTATGTTAATTACCTGCGGTCAGTAGTAGTCCAACCGCCGTACCAATGAGAGGAATCTATCGGACTAGAAACAAAGAATGTTTACACGTCGATACACTTCATTAGTCTCCCGCCTTGCAATAATAACTTGCCAATCAATGCATAACCATATTGTTGTGCCAGATGTTACTCATGTCCAAACAATTGCGCATTCGGATGGAAAACGCTCATCACTACTCATAGCTGTTTTTTTTCTGCAACATCCGACACCGTAGTCTAGTTAAGAATAACCACAACAAAATTTCAGCAGTACTAACTTATTTGTTTTTAACACGACAGTTGTTACATTTCACCTTCGCCCTAGTTATAGGCTACTACTGTCTCGAACAACACAATACGGTTACGGTTTCAAAGGACCGCGGTACACGATCTGCTTCTCACACTGGACAAGGTCGGTGGACAAGCAGCGTTGTAACAGTAGCAGAAGAAGCATCATCTTACACCTCCCTGTAATGGACCGCCCGGCAGACAAGAAAGAAACACGGACGGGTTCATTTAAAATATTCTGTTACTCTACTTACACACTGTAAAAATACAGAGTTTACAAAAAAAAGAGTGAGAAGATTCCCATTTGCAGTCTCGCCCGTCTTGATTCCACACACCTGTTAGCGGCATGACATTTCGTGGCGTTAAGAATGGTGAATAATAAAGGAGCGAAGTGACACGGTATGCAGTCGGTGTTGTTTTCGCGTCTCGTTTTTTTGCTCCCGATGCTGTCCCAATGGTACACGCCGAGAGGCGGAGTTCAATGTGCCCATTCAACTGGCAAACGTGACAACACTGGTGCAGACAGCAAGGGAGATAAAAGAGTGCAAAATGTGCATGCGGCATAAAATGCATCGGTAAGACGGGTGCACATTTTGGTGAATGGATCATGCTCGGTCGATGCTGTTGGCAAGTGAGTGGTGGTGCATTTAAAAGACACGATTCAGCTCATTAACACTGGAAATTGAGCATATAAAATTAGCCTCAATTAGGTGAAGATCATCAAATCAGCGAAGAAAAAGTAAAAATAACACGCTCTGGTAACAAATCTTTGTCACAATATTTGTTGCATTGTTAAGGTAAAAATAGGCACAGTTTAATCACACGTTGTTAACAGTTTTAAGGCTCCTCCCACTGGTACCATTTCGTCCGTTCGGTACCTTATTATGATAATTTCGATGATCCCTGAGTGAAAATTTCACTCATGCCTTGTTCCTCTTTATACCCCCAATTCGATCATGGATCCCCATATCACCTTTCCATCGGGCACCGGCTGTGGTTGTGACGACAAGCTATAAATAAGTTCTATGTAAACACTCGTGACATAAAACACGCTCATAAACTTATGAACCAGTTACGCGCATCGTCACGAGCTCCCGTGCGCGTTCCGTACCGTACGCTCATTAGCGGTACGATTTCTGGCCCATAAGCCATAATAACTGGCACCGCTGCTGCTGCTCCTGCTTCCACACTGCCCCAGATATCCGGTCGGGGTCCGTTTTGGTCAGCGCTCAAGCGCCGGGACACCATTTTTGCGCACAAACAATTTACATTAATTTTAGCTTGAAAGCATATCCCGCTCGCCATCTGCAAAACGCGGATAAAATGGGACGCTGTCATGTTGATGATTATTGGACTAATTGTGATCCGAATGTCGTGATAAGCATGTCATTTTAATTTTTTCGGGATGAAAATTTACCGGGTGAAAATGATACTTTGAATGTTAAGAAGAGGTCTAACGAGCCGGGAGAAAAAACAAGGGCCCCAATAAGCAGAAAAGATTGACGGTGATGTTTGTTTTGCAGGTGATTGCAGTTAATCTTATTAACAATCTTTTTTATTTTAGTTGGTTTTTTTTTCGAGTGACCACATTTTTGGACGCTCTTTTTCTCAAGAGGATACTGTTTACTGATGCCGCAACTTGTCGGGTTTTGTAATTCCCAGGACCGGGTGGACCAGTTTTCTTTCCGCCGAGTTTTTTAAATTCATAATTATTATTTTTATTTACACACCATTTCTGCTGGAACCACAATCAGGGACTAGAATTATACTTAACTCTTAAAAGTATGGGGATCTTTCAAGAAGCATGCTTTTGTGTTGGGAGTTGTACTGGATAATTTACGTTGAGGTCGATCTCTCGTTTTTTTGACATTTTTGTTTGGTTTAGAAGGGTATACGGATATGTTTTTGTTTTACTCGATGCCAAACATTTTACAGTTGTTGTGGCTCAAATACTATATTTGATGGTTGTAGTTTACATAACCTTAATTAAATTCAATGTCTGTAAGATGTACAGTTTTTTTTCCAGTAAACAAAATTTTATGTTTATTATGTTCTATCATAAGAGATAGAGGTATTTTGGTATTATTAATTTTAAACAGATTTTTTAATAAGACTTTTGGAGAGGAATTGCGTTGAAATTATATTATTGTGGAAATTTTAAATGACTAAACTTCTATACTTATATATCCATCCATTTTCTGTGCATAATTTGGTTTGGTTATCATTGCAAGCTCCATTATCCATTTTATGTAAAGCTTCACAAAACTCTTTAGTGACAGAACTTATCGTAAACGTTTCATCTTTGTGCCTGCTTACCTTCTGAACAGCGCGATAGCGATATAGCACCAGCACGAATGAACATATCACCTTAAATGAGCTTCACAACTGAAGCTTCTTTTTTTGCATAACTTTTCTGTTATCTCCCTGCCAAGATCTTGATGCAAATCATTCCCCAACGACTGCAAAATACTTCGCACGTTACTTTTCCTCCCGAAACTTCCACGTTACTGCCCGGTCGGTGGGTTTTTTTACGACTAACACCCTAACAAGAACCGTTATCCTTTCAGCATTTCAAGGAAACATTTCCATCGCAAATATTCCCCACCGTACGTACAGCATAATGCTGGGCGCGAGCCGGAACATTCTTCATTCTTCGGTGCAAGCAGAGCGAAACAGTTACTCTTGGTAGGAGTGCGCACTTTCGTTCACGCTTGCCATGAACCAGTGTGACTTTAACATGGAAGGAAGGAAGAACATTGGTAGAGCGAAAAGAGGCAAAACTCGCCACCATTCGCAATCGACACTGACGGTGAAGGAAAGCAAAGGCATGCCGGCAACTTGACACACACACGAGCGCCACATGAGGGTCGCGTGTTTGACTAGAAATGCGCGGCCAATTATCTGATAATCGGTATCGGGTCGGTTGCAGCGTGTAACACCAGTTGCAGTGTGACGGCACGAGATTGGCGGCTATCGTTCGCTATCAAAACACGGACCGTGGAGCTGTGGCCGATGGGTGAAAGTAACGGGCAGGATGGATGGTCTCGAATGCCTTTGGCAAACGCACGACAAAGCACACTGTATTTGTTGCTATTTTCCTACTTTATTCGCTTTATGTGAAAATAAAGATCAGGAAAGTTGAATTGCAAATTGACAATACATTTAGAAGGATTTAAAAATATATTTAAAGAAAACTTTATTACATGCTATTTATCCATCTGACATCGGACCAACGCCATCACGTACCCTACCCAATTAGCAGCAAAATGCCAACCATGCTACTATTTATCTTGGAAAAATGTCTTCCGTACAGTAAAAAAATCATCGCTCCCATGGTGTCGTTTTAGTTATCGTAAACGTCGTCCGCGCACTCGTTCGGTAGCGCGACACAAATCTCTACTGGCCCCCGAGGAAAAACAGGAGCAAGCACATCGCGTACATTTCCCGAGCCGCAGCCTCTAACCCACTGGGCAATAGGCCGCACGCGTGCGGGTACGTGCGCGGTGGGACGCGTAATTGGTCACTATTTGCCACGTCCAGCAAAGTGGCCGCGACATGCCATGACAGCCGCACCCGGAGGCCAATTTCAGGCTTCCTCTACCATGTGCAGGAACGTTTCTTGATACAACTTTTTCTTCCACCGCGATGTCTCGATCGATCGTACGGGTAATCGATCGAGTACACATGGCGTCTTCTTAACAGGGTTCGGGGTAACCCTCACATCGTTAGCGTGTTATTGGTGAGCACGTAAAGTTTTTAAGCAGCGATTTATGAAGTTATTATGCTTATCGTACACAGTGCACCAACACGCGAACTGCACATGCAAGCGGTGAGGTCGTTACGATTGAGCAAACAAACGAAAACAAAAAAGTGCAATAGTGCCGGAGGTGTGCTGATTTGTTTTTTTGTGAGTGTAGGAATTTTAATGGAGAGCTATTATGTGTTTTGGAGAGTTCCCATTCACCTCACGACATCAGTCAATTAGCGGCGAAAGGATAGTCGTTTGACGGATAATATCTTGGAGATATAGATAAAGGAACTGATGTAGTTTTGTGAAAGAACATGAAGAAGTAGAACAAATCTATTAGTTTTGTTAGCCTTCACGTTGCTATCAGTTTTTTTTAAATTAAAATGATATCTTCAATCATATTAAAGTAATTATTTCTTGTAATAGAGCACTGAAATACGATTGTACCAATAGATTGCATCTGTTACCTCACAAAAAACTCCATAATTTTTAACATGTCTTGGAATACGGCGGAGTACTCTGTGTGAGATATTGTTTAAAATATCTGAGGCATTTCAGGACGAAACATTCAGAACTCTCCACAAAGACTTGGTATTATAATTTTACCACTTCAAGAGATCGTTTGGATAGGATTTTTAGAACATTCGAACATTGGAATTAAGATTGAGCGAGCAAAAGAATATGAACTGGTTTAGAACTAACCTTAAATATATTAAAAGCTCGAACACAACATTGAGGACATGGTGTCTACATAGTCATAATTTGACCTTAATGTTCTCCAAGAACCTACTTCTCTGAGACCTAGGCTATCCGAAGTTCCTTGTTCCATTAGAGATATTTCAGATAAACCTAGCCAAGGAGTTATTCAGACTGTTCATAGTCGATCGCACTTATTTGAAGATCGTCTTTAGTTTTATGATTTTTCGAATAAGCTCCAATTTTAGGAATGAATATCAGCATCCCCATTTAGTACAACTGCAAAAGAGTTTATTTCTATGGCACACACGTTGCCATAGTTCCGTTTCATGGTTAGTTATTCAAAAGTTGTAGCAAATCACTAGATATTTCACTCGTTACTACCTAGCATTCATACCTGAAAAGTTTCTGTAAACTACACTTTTGTATAGAAAGCTATCACCATCGTTCCGACTTTCACTTCACACACAAATCCCAAACCTAACCAGCCCGGAAAGAACTATGAAAAGAACCATTAGCAAATCATCATCCACGCCGCTAACGGGGTGTGATGAAAAATAGCCCACAACAGCAGTGTTTCATCATATTTTGCACCCGTCTCGGTGTTTGGTGTTTGGCGCTGTAACATCGCGCTGACACCAGCCCTTAATCCAGAGTCCCTTTTTCGGCTCTTCACTCTGGAGGCCGCCAAGGAAACCAGGAAACCAGGGTTGATGGATGAATGATGAAGCAACACCACCGACACAGTACGGTATACGTACTTGTGAGGTTTAAAGTTTGTTTTTGTTTCGTTCATAAATTATCTCTCTCCTTTCGCCGGTACGAAGGTTACGAACTTTCGATCGTTCGTTGTTTGGGTTGGTGGGCAGGAATATCATATCGCGTTGGATTTCATCTTCAAACCGGGGTTTGGGGCATGGTTTCATCCCGGAGTAGGATTTGGGAAGCAGCTTTAAAATGCCTCCAGAGATATTGCGCACTGCATTACAACGGACAGTGAGCCGGGAAGCGCTGAGAAGCCTCGTCATAATCTTGATGATGAGCCTGAGTTCGAGCTGACGACATGAGGGGGAACCGGATGGAAATGCTCCCTTATTAGAGTCATCCCCCTGTTCACATGTTTACCCTTAGTTTGTGTGTGTGATTAGTAAATCTTTCCAGCCGAGTGTAACTCCAGCGCTAGCTGGAAAGCTTCTTCTGCAAAGAAAAACTGGCAAAAGTTTCATGTTACCCATTCTCATAATTATTACGGTAATCGAATCAGCTGCTGGTTGTGCGTTTTTGGCCGTTCCTTCGGCAATACAGGGAAGAAAGTTGCTCTCGTGCGAATGTTTACTAACTTTTCGGGTGTGTTACTATGTGGTAACCATACACGAAACCATCGGAACGAGACAACCGGAAACATTGGAAAAAGTTTCTTCGGTAAGTAGAACAGTAAGCATGAAGTAATTAATATGTTAGACAACGGACGGCGTGATTTCAGTACCATTTATTTACCTGCCGTTTCTGGAGACTTTTACTCGTTACACCAGTTGAACAAAACGAGAAACGATCCGTAATTATCGATCAATGTTTGATTTGTTTGAATGGGAAGCAACAATGAATGATTGCACAGTAATGATGTAACTGAAACTTATGAATCAATAATGGTAAATACATTAACAAGGCCCTCAAATAATGTTGAAACAAAAGCGGTATAATTTGACAAAATTCCACATAATATTCTTTTCTCCGTAAAATCGCCATCAGTAAAATCTTTCTCAGAATAACGGTGGGCAGTAATTCGGGTAATTACTTGATAAGGGTTCTTCTTCATTTCTGCTTCTGTTATACGTTAAAGATTATTCAAAAAACTTCTGCTAATGAGGAACACCTACGCAACATGTCACCATATACTCGTCAATATGTTAATTCCATTACTCAGAACTAGCCGTATCACGGTATCGGTACGCAGCCGAAAGAAGACGAAGTGGCCTTGTGGTACTGATTAAAATTTAATTGAATTATTTATCTCCAAGACGGGTGCGCGTGCGTCTTTGTGACTTTGGAAACTGTTGCTTGAGGAAAATCCCTGCCGCAGCAACATCGCGTTAATTTTCAACACCTTCCGCTAGCGCACTCCGTGTAATTGAGAGCAAATGAGACAAGAGACTGACGGCAGCATTTTGGGGTGGATTGCACGCAGTGATACAGTGCGGTGTTTATGTTGACTATGCAAAGCATAATTGTCAGAGCTGTCGAACATACGGGGCTGGTGGGGAACGTTTAAACGGAAGGGGCGTTCGGTGGATGCGGTAAAGCCAACCGAAACCAATTTGAATAATCCAATTAAGTGACAGATTTATATTACAACCGATACAATTTCCAACGCACTGCTTGCCCACCTGGTGATGAATGCTCCATTTCGGCCTCCTTTCCCGCTATTCGTTTCCCGATGTTTGGACATTCTTGTCGACTTGCTCTCGTGGAGGGAAACTTCTAACAACACAACCATGGTAAGATTCCCCCACTGGTACTGGTGTAAATGGCGCAGAAAATTGAATTCAGTCCTTTCGCTACCGGAGGGCGGTCATTGGTCCCGGATTAGCTGCACGGAACCGTAGGGATTATGGTGGGCTAGAGCTGGGATCGATGGAACGGTTGAACCACCTGTAATCAGAAGTCATTCATGGAGATAGTTAATGCAACGCTGACGCTTTCTTAGCACACCCGCAGAGAAGGAAGATGCTGTAAGGAACTTCGCGCGCTCGTGTGTATGTGTGTGTGTAAATAGGTTCGATGAGTTTGGCGTGTTTACATTTGACCTACTTTATGAAGATGCTGTACGAGGGGAAGCGTTTTAATAAGACAGTGACGCTCATTTCTCCCCCAACAGGTGATTGTAGATGATTTGATTTACGATAATTATTTGCGTCTCTCCTGCAAGAAAATCTGCTACCTTCAAGTATCTAACATTTATTTTTAAATTAATTATTTTATTAAAATAAATATCAGAATAGTCTTACAAGGTATAAAACAATGTATGCGATGCCAGAAAACTGTAAAAACACTCAAGAACAAATTTCGAAGAATATGTTAGATAACCACAGGAACCGGAAGGATGAAAAATAAGACAAACTAAATTATAAGTATGTGAAAGGAAAGTAGCGCTGTTGCGAATTAAGTAATGATTAAGGACGTACATATGTTATACACTTAATTGGATTAAATAATTCGCACATATCTTAGTTAGGGAAAAAAGCTTCTGCAATAGAAAAAAGGATTTGATTGCCTTCAGTTTCTGCAAACTGAATTTAAATTGAATTAGAAGAAAACACCTCCATCTTAATCGGTTGTGACAATTTCCAGGATTGCAACCAGAAACGATCAATTTATCTCATCGATTAATGTATTCGCTTTGCATGTTTCTTTTCCCTTTCTACTCCCATTGATCTGCCTTACTTCATGTACCATGTCTGAGTCTGGGACCTCGGCGTATACACGTCTTAATAACGAATTTTTTCACTCTCCACACCATTTATTCACTCTCATCACCTTGCACCAGATGCTTTGCGTCCAAAAAAGGAAAACATGCAGCAGTAATCGGAGTAACAGATCTCGTGAACTCCCGGCACAGTGTGAGAAGCAATAAAGCAAAAAGCAACAAACGGTGTTGTAAGAACGCGTAGCTTGCGTATCCGTGCAGAAAGATTAAAGACAATCTTTAAATCAATTTCCATTTAATGAACTAGTTCAATTAAACTCAATCAATCGATTGGAACGGTTGGAAGAGGAAAGAAAACAAAAAAAGGACAGAAGGAAAAGGAACCCCCCAAAGGAGTGTGAAAGGATAAGTCGGGAGTTCGGTTGGCGAATGTAACAGCACTGATTTGCAGTTGCAGTTCGGTTTCTGTTTGTTTATTCTGTTTGGTTTGTTGGTCGTTCGGTGTTGGCACGGTGCCAGCCCAACTGAAGCCGTCGCCCTGGGGCCGATCGAATTCAATCAGCATAATCACTCAGCTCATTCGCTACTCCCTTCCGATGCACAAGACACAGGATATGGACTAACTTTTCGACGGAATGCAAATGAACCCATCCGTCCAGGGCGACAGATTACTGCGCGCGGCAGACGCAAATGAGCCTCCGGTTGGCCACTCATCATGATGCTCGTGTCTGGGGGTGACGATGGGGTTTGGAAACAGCTTCGCGATTTTCCAACGTGGAACGGCCTCTACACATGGTCGCCTCCTTTACTCGGTTCGGTCATTAATCAATGGCGCACGGTTTTAATTGCTGTATGGCAAGTGCTACTGTAATGGAGGGAATGCCCTGCTAGAGAATCTTCCCCTTTTCGCGATGGTTCGTTAGTCCGGAGTGGACAGGGAACGATTTGATTTAGAACGGAAAAGAGGAAACCCGCCGGCACGAAACGATCTAGCGGATGGTATTTCTTACATAAATTATACCCAACAAAAATCCGTGCCGAACTCATCGTTTTTGCTATCTTTTTCCACCCAATCCGCCTGGTTTATCTTCATCCATGCACGGTTGGAAGAGCGAATGTTACCTCACGCATCCAACCGTATGTGACACATCCATTTTAAACCGCGAACGTGACACCGCGACACCCGCGAATGTGTAAACAAATTAGCGCGAATGTGTTCATTTTTCCCCCAACGATCCGGGGCGCTCTGTGTCCAGAGCCAGGGTAAGAAGCTGGGAGATTATAAGGGACAGGAGATTAGCACGATTAACGATACTTAGGGTGAAGATATCTCCGAAAGGTGGTATGCATTAGGTGTGGATTCAAATTAGCGACAAACACCGGCAGTTTGAGGGTCTCTTTCCCTGCTTTTGCCCCGAAACCGTGACCGTGGCAGATGAAATCATAATAATATGTTTCTGACATGTTTTCCTTACAGCAAATGGATGTTTTTATTTTTGTACTCTTTTTTTTCAAGCTGCCATATCGAGCGATCCGATCCGTTGGGCTATGAATGACGCAGGGAAAAATTATATTTAAACTGCGGAAAAATACAATATCCGGCCGGCAGTGGGATGCGGGAAGCAAAACATAATGATCGTTTATGTTTCTCTAATGCTAGAACAATGGTAAATCTTGTGCAAAGTGATACATCATTCTTGCTGGGAAGCTGAGAGCGGCAAAAAACAAGTGAAAGTTGTAGTGCTCTGCGTTGGCATGACGGTTGTACGACACAATCTGAATTATGATGAATGAGGTCGGTACTGATCGGAATGTTTTTGTGTACACGATAAATTGTTTCATTCATGTTTTGAGACATGTTTGAATAATGCATTGTACAGTATTGGAGGAGAAAATAAGCGAACATAGATTAATTGGGTGCAAATCGTTTCGTTTTTAGGACATGATATCGTATTAAGGTTGAACACCTAACCTTAAGTTTTGTTAAAAATACATATTCTTAATTGGACCATGTTTTTAACTAAAATAAG
This sequence comes from Anopheles minimus, assembly GCA_000349025.1. Classification (NCBI taxonomy): domain Eukaryota; kingdom Metazoa; phylum Arthropoda; class Insecta; order Diptera; family Culicidae; genus Anopheles; species Anopheles minimus. Next base: position 5,664,421 of record KB664266.1, on the reverse strand, counting down.
CAAACACTCAGAATAATTTACCATTAAAAAGACATTTCGCGACGGGTGAAGCTGGGATTAAATAGAGCATGTATATTGATGATTTGATACGCGCTTTTGAGCCATGAACCCTACCCAAAGATGACGAATCCCTGAAGTGTTGAAGTCGATAGGAAACAGCTTAGAACGTGCTTCGGCCTCGTGCACATACGAAAAAAGACAATGGAGGTGTCGCTATGCTGAGGAGTTATATGAATGAAATGAACTCACTATTCGGTGATCTGGATATGTCATGCGAATGTCACCGAACGAATTCAGCTAGTAAAGTACCTCTAGGCCATCTAAATGGATAGAGGAGTAGTAAGCCTCAACCTAGATGGAGTGATGGCATCTGTGCTTCAATAAATAAGTGAAAGATTGTGATAAAAATTTATCAGTCTTTTTTAAGTTCTTTTTGAAGTGTCACTACCTTGAGTAGCTCATAGTAAACAAAATACACAAACCAGTCATTTTACAAATTTTCAAGAGTTACTCGCTTGGTTTCCAGGGAGTCTCGAGATCTTTGCAGTTCGAGACTGGTAATACGTTCCCATGTAATGCTTTCGGGTATTCATCTGTTGTGGAACCATTTTTTTATTGACTTTACTTAAATATTTTTTATTATTCCTTTTCCACATCGATTTCAAAGTTGCATATGTTTACGTTTCATTCACCGAGCAATAATTGAACAGCTTTCCAGTCAAGTTCAATATAACCATAAAGTGTATAATTTGTTTAAGTAAATAATGCTCGATAAATTACCTCTATCGAATACCACCACCCAAGAGCATTGAGTGGAATATTCAAATTCTTCCAAAAATAAAAATCCAAATCACCAAACACAGTTCATCGCATTCGAATGCCCAACAAACGCAAACGCAACGAAACAAGAACGAAGGATAGCGGCGTACCAAAAAACCCCCAAAACAACCAACAAATAAACACATTCCCTCACGTAACGCGTACGATGACTTCACTCGACGCAAAGTATGGTGCGGAGGAATGATTCCACCTTTTTGCTATGGTTCCATCCAATCGAAGCGTACGGCATTCGGGCTGGAGGTATCCTGCTGGAACAATGTACGTAAAAATTAACGAACGCGGCGGGCACGCTATTCCGACCCCGAATCTTGATGTTTAAGTCAGCAAAAAGGCCCAACCGAGCCGATAGTCCGGATCAACGTTTAAAGGCTGGCCATGTGTCACAGTGCACGGACTGGTCGTCCGGATGGATTTGTGCTGAAGTGGCATCAAACTGTGTGGCGTGCGTTAATTGAAGTATCCTCTCACACGAACGGTTGCGCTGGGTAGCGTGATCCTTCTTCCGTGATGATTTCGTGTGTGTGTTTTTCGCTTTTCTTTTTCCCCCACTCCCATACAGGGAACCATCCCGGTGTGACAGGTGAACGTGGGAAAATTGAAAACCGGGTAGAAGCGAAAAACAAAAATCACCCGTGGGCGCCGCCAATATACACAAGTGTCCGACACCGTCAAGGTGTATCGGTGAACAAATTGGTACTGCAAGTTTGATACTCTGTTTCGGGTGCGCACCGGTGCAAGATAAATAATGGAACGTCCGATATGATCGGGCCGGGGTGGACAAAATGTTATTAATTTAAAACACAAAACTTTAACACGCTTTTGCTTTTAAGGATCGCTTTTGCATCTCGGATCGCTGCGAAAGGGTGGGCTGAGAAAGAGAGCAAGTGGAAGAAAGCAAAATGCCTCCCCATCGTTGAATCGGTCGCGTGATTGTCTGGCTGTGTTCGAGAGATCGATTTTATGCGACACTTGTTAATCATTAACTAGATAAGAGTTTATGCCAAAGCTCCGGGTGGATTAAGCAATCAAAATATGAAATACCGGTTTCATCCCAATAAAGGTCATTGCTATCTTTTGCTCCACTCTTGTCAGATTGTAGGAGATGTGTGTGTTTTGTTTTTATTGATGTTTTTTTTTTTCTTTCCCAATTAAATCCCACACAACGTGCACCGTTTATCTCGCCCACCCAACAAGCAATGCAATATTCCTTACCGTTCGAACAAGTTTAATGATAGCACGCTCACACCCTCCCAGCGCCACCACCTTATCTGCTCCCGTCGCTAGTTAACAATACCCACCGGAAGCGGACGCGGGGGCACACTGCCAAACGCAACGATCTCATCAATTTTCATCATTTCCCACGGCGTGCGTACAAAAAGGGCGCGCAGTAAACGAATAGGAAAACACACCACCACAACGCCCTCCGCTGTGTGAATTGTAGTTCATCTTTAACACTGATAAAGCAGCTTCAAAGTCTTCCGGATACATTTGTTGCGTGGAAATTGTCCGTCCCAAGGTCTGCGGATTGGTGTAGTGCGAAAGTGAAAAGCCTCCCTTCGGTTTGTGGGGATGATTCACGGTGAGTGACCCATCCCCCCCACGAATGAACTTTTACGCTGAGCACTCACAGTGAGTGTTCGCGTGGTGAAAAACGCGGGGAGCTCAGAGAGAGAGAGCGAGCGAGAGTGAGTGTTGCGGTTCCCGCCGGAGCAACCCTTGACGTTCGGTTAGGGGGTTGTTTTGTTATACGCGTCGTCCTGGTTCCGGCCGCATCTTCTCGTTCATCGTGAGCAGCTGTCTTGTGCGGGGATCGTACGGGCCACTTACTAGACGGTCGGCAGTCCTATCGGAACCGTCGAGCAGGCTTGGCACGCGCAAGTGTTCGCACGGCCCGCCAGTTGTCGAGTGTGGTGCGTATCGGTCGGATTGTTACAATTTTTTTGTCTCTTTGTGGACCTGCGATAGTGAACCTTGCATTGGCAGTGGTCAGGATCTGTTGGAAGGGAAGGCCAATGTGAGCTGGCTGATTCCAGAATTCTAGACCAAGAGCTACTGCACCATCCGGATGGCAGTAAATCATCGTAGCTCGTGGCCATAGTGTGGTGGGAATCGATGAATTTAAAAGTTATCCAACAATTCTACTGGTCCCCTGTTACGATCATCTCCCTGCGGGATAAATGTGATTATTTATCGGTGCACATATGGTAGGTTACCGCTGCCATCTTTCGTGTCGTGTGTGTTGGAACGGGGAAGAGGAAAAAAAAAGAGCGTTTGAAAGATATAGCGCGCAATCGGTTCCATCTGCAATGGTGGTGGCAAACGACTGAATTCGTAAATTTGTGCCATAACCAATTTTGAAGCAGTTCGTTGTGCTCGTTTGCCATCGTAAGTCATTGTGTTTACTGTGTGGTAAAAGTGCATATCGGGAAGAGGGTTTATACGTGTGTGTGTTTTTTCAGCAGCCCACCCACAGTGTCTATCGCCGTGTTTGTCCATCGTCATAAATCACCATCTTTAGAAAACAAAGAACGACACTTTCGGATAGGAAAAGGGTTAAAATTTGTATTGAGCGTTCAATCCCCTTTACGGGGCATTAAGCTAGAATGCGTTTGTTCCCATCGCCAGTGAAAATCGATGAAAGCGAATAAATAAAAGCTGGACTGCCCTACTGTCCCCACTGTCTCCCATCGAATTGAATGTAGTGCGGGGTTCTTGTTTTTAATGTGCGAACGGGTCGTCTGGAGTGGTCGTAAAATGCTCACCAGTAAATATTTACCCCAAACCGTGTTTAGGTGCGTTTATGTGTGTGTTTTCGTATGAAATTTAATCAAAAAAGAAAACAGCAAACGAAGAAAGATCAAATATAGAGCGGAAAAAAACAAGTGCTTTGAAGTTGTCATCCTCGCCAAGGATTGATGGTGCGTGTGTTTTCGTGTTTCCCACTAAATTCTTCCCGACCAGTGTACGGTGAAATAAAGAAGAGTCAGATAAATATCCATAGCTCGCGTGTGTCGAACCGAGAGTGGATCAAATATTCGGAAACGGTTTGACGTGTTCGATATCCGGGTTGGAACGAACCGAATCTTCCCTTGGTGGTGCGTACACATCAAACCGGCGTGGACTCACGTAAGACGAACCGGCCGGAGAAAAAAATCGTAGTATACAACGAAAGTCTTTGAGATTGTGCAAAAAAAAAACTGCACCGACACGACACGGCTACTGTGGATCAAAAAAGGTAAATTATCTATTGTAAGGCAAACAGGGGAATCGGGTGCAACCCCGGTGCGTACAGAATTTTAATGTCCGGAGCACACACCGCTCTGAGCTGGGCACACTGTGTACCATCCATCTTATTCTCGTTTTCGCTATCGACAACACGGCGAAACGTGACAGACGTGGGAAGACGATTAAAATACACCATCTTCCTGTCAGTTCCTTTTGAAGCTAAAAAACCGGAAGTTTACTACTGTGGATCACATTTAACTATTTTTATTTTCTCCCCGGGACGATCGAGAATGGGGTCAGTGGGGTTGTTGGAGTTACTCTCGCCAGGCATCAGTATGCAGTTGCATTGCATTTTGTAACGATAAACAAAAATAAACACTCGACAGGGAATAGGTAATTAATTAATGGAGGCTATGATATTGGTTTCACTTTTAATTGTATTTATTTTAGATTGCATGAGTGGCTTAAGCTTGATTAGCAATTAAGTGAAACAACAAACGTGCAAAGAGCGATGATTGGTTTAATTTAGAATTTTACACGGGGATGAGCTAATATTGGTATTCTGGCTAATATATTCTAAGAAAATTATATTCGAGATTTTAATTTATTGCAAAAGAATGAAAATTGTACACAACAAGGATCAATCTAAAATAGGAAGGAGTTAAATAAGAAGGCTTAAATTAAACTATGTTTTATAATATTTTTAAAGCCTTTTTTTCATGCTGGTATACCAGAAGAGCAGCGAAAAAGTTTTGTCTGCACAAACCTGTACTTTCGAACCCTTGAAATTAAATTAACTCCAAAAACGAGTTCCTAACGAAGAGAACCCCTTTCACGATGAAAGTTTTTTTTCCAACCTAGCTTAATTAGCTGAATTGCTACACTCCAAACACACAGTTGCACGGTAAAGCCGTGGAGGACTTTTTGCCAACAGTTGTATTTGTTATACCCCGGCTTTATTTGTTAGAAAAGCTCCCCTGCACTGAATGGCTACGAAGGTAAATAATCAACCCAACGGAATCGAAGCCAAAACTTGCCTAACTATGGTCCCGTACTATGGTCACCCTGAAAGGGCATCGGATTCCACGGTTATTTCGTACGCAACTTTCTAAAGGACACCTCCATCGGTTGCGGTGTCGTCCCCATCTAATTCAACTCAAACAACACCCGCACCCACCGAAGAAGGAAAGTGAGTTTACACTCTCTATCGTTCCTCTTTGTGCCACTCGCTGTGCCATCGTGAATGAGTTAGTCGAAACGAGTTTGAAGAAAGCGAAAGGAAAATGGTTCCGAAAGGAAGGTCCTATGTCAACACGATTACCACCCGCATTCGGTCATTTGCTTGTGTATGTATGTACGCTGCGGTTAGAACGTACTTCATCAATATTTAAATGTTGTACTCAACGGTCCTTTTTTGTGCACACACCATCATTCCGTGTGACTCCTCGTGCGTCCTCGGTAATAAGCAATACTGTGTCAATGCTGCAATAACAAGCTTAGGTAGGTGGTTTTTGCCATGGTAAACAGAGCTGCTTACATGAAGGTAAACACGACAGACAGTGGGAAAAATCAACGGAAAACTCACCCCGTCCGTGCCTATGCAAACTTCCGCATGGGGGTTTTTATGTGGTACCCTTCCTGGTACATATCATCTTCGTCGGTCGTAAGTGTACCTATGCATCGTAACGTTCCTGTTTCAGCATCATCGTAACGAGCAGGTTCATCACGGGCCTGGAATCTCACATTCAATATAAAAGGACGGTCCGTTTTATCTATCCTGAAACATTTTCTTTCGCGAAAAAAGGCCACCCCCTGCTCGATGCTTTTGTTGGCAATAATTTAAAGCATCTCCATTTGCATTAATACTTAAAGGCGGGAGCTAATGTAGCCCGCCCGCTACTGTCTCGCCCTAATATTTATATCTGCAGGCCACAGTCTGAAAGGTAAACACATAAAGCAGCTTATGTTACCATTCAGCCAAAAGCGCCATGGTAAGCAACAAAAAAGCATGGGCAAATAAAGTATGTAACCCATGTTTGATTAATGAATTTGCTCACGAAGAAAACATCATGAAACGTCCCGAGCGGCTGCCCTTTTAGCCCTGTGCATTTTCCTAAAATTTTCAAATGTCCTTGGCAAAGAGTTTTTTCCTTCTTCGTTCCTTATCTTTCATACGGTAAAATTTAAATAAAAGCACACGAAATAGGCACCGAGGAGGCGATAAAAGCAAAGTTTGGCGGTTCATCGCGATTGTTCCTTCCGCGTGGAAATGGCTTGCAAGTGATTTTGGATTGGAGATTGTTTTTTGGTTCACGTTCGGCTTCGCGTGGAGATAACGAAAGAGAATAAAATCATCCCTTTCAGTTGTGATGATGGGTTGCGGTGGGGAAGTTTGCGTTTGGGATGGCGTGTGGCAAGATGGTATAAAATTTGTTTGCAACACGATGGGTTTCTGATTTGTTGACTTTATCTGAGGTTTTTCGAGCCGAGGGGTGCGCTTCGATGGCTTAGATAAATTTTGCAAAGAAGCGGAATTTTATGAGTTTCTCCACGCCGGGACTTGAAAGCATTCCATGGAGAAGATTTAAAGCATGAAATATGGGAAAATTTATAGACCACACACCAACCGCAGCACAGAAATTTCAACATGAAGTTGTGACATTCATCTGGAAAAGCTGTTCTATTAGGAATTTATTAAACTAATAAAAACATTAAAGTACTTGGATTGTGGTATTTTTTTGGGTATCTTTATATTCCTCTATTTATAAATTATCTCCCAAAAATGTTGAATTCATGCAGGAATGCCAATTATTCTATTTATTATTTCTGGTTTTGATGGCAGTGAAAATCCAACTCGTAATGAAACACATTCAGTTGCTCCCACCATATTTATCTTTTTCTCATGGCTCTATGGATCTCTAAACCTATAACAAAAATTGAAATTTTCGGTAATTGATATATTTTTGTATATAGACGAAAAGTACCTTATAATATGTGAAATTTCCAGAAGAATTCTTTTCATAAGTTTTCATAAATTAATCTCTCTTTGTTCAGTTTAAGGCAAGTCAGAGGTTATGTCAGGCAAGTTTGTCATCGTTTGTCTTCATCGTCAAAGATATTGCTGTTTATTAAATTGAGAGACGAATATTTAAAATATTGAAAAAATACAAATAAAATACTAAATTTAATCTTCGTACGTAGATTAATGAATTACTCCTAGTAGATAACCTAGAACATTTTCCACCTTGGAAGTTTTTGATGTATCTTTTGTTTCTTTCACTGGCATTTTTAAATGTATAAAATTAAGACTCTTTTAACCAAACGTGTAAGATTATTTAAATTAAAAATCTTAACTATTCTCAACAATCGTCATCTCCTAATTATTGACCCATTTTTCTTCAGCAGATCAACACAAACATTCAATCATTTTCTATACCCGCACCCAATGTTTGTTTTTCCACGCCCCATTTATGCCACTAATCAAAGCATTTCACAGTCACTAAAACTTTCATCCCAAAGTGTCATTACATTCATCAATCATGGGACGAACCGATGATGCAAACCGCGGAAGGTTATGACCAACAGCCAAAGGGGGCCGGGCGACAGGAGGACAGTCAGTTGCTGCCACGCTTGTTCCCATCTGGAGCGTGACAAAACTGACAAATCCATTACCGGTTCGAACCGAAAATGCTTACGCAAACGTACCGGAGCAGCTTCTAGTGCCATTTACAAATAATTAATTTTCATCGCACCGCATTACGCGCACAGTTTGAGCGCGTATTTACTCTCCAGTTGTCGGAGCATTCAATCGCCGAACGCGTTAAAGGTGAGAAAACTCATGTAAAATTGGTAGGCAAGAAAAGCAGCGGTGGGGAGGCGTGAAAATGGTGAAGTACGTCAGCAGGAATTGTGGAACATTTTGGAAAAACACGGGGGCAGCAGTGGGTTGAAAAGCGGGAACGATGGATTCATTACCTTCCGAGCGCCCAAGGTGGACGAGGAGGTTAATGTGAGCGCATTTCTTGACTTGCTATTTTTCCATTAAGAACACTCTAACCAGAACACAAGCAAAAGGCAAAACGCGTGCTCCACTGGCGCTCGCGTTTAATCGCAATCGTAATCATTGGAGGAACGGGTGGAATGGAATGGAAGAATTTATGAATCCGTGGTGCGTCGCTTTACTAGCAAGAGGTTTCGGTAGCAGAAGCTAGCATAATAGCCAAGCCCGACTCCTACAACATTTTTGTACGTCTTCCACGTAACCTCCCCTATTTGCTAATGAAAACGGTGTTCGGTAAATTTATTCCACTCGATTAACGTGGAGAATTTCAATTTCGTTTCGGTTCGGTAGCAAAACACACCTGCCCTATTTTTTTTCTGCTGCGGCAACTTGAGACAGACTCGCACTGGGAGGAGTAGATTGTAAATTGAAGTGTCATTTCTGATTGGGGAAAGGATTTCTGGTGGAGCACAAATTCCAAATACAATGCAGTTGAGTGTTAGAATTCCCTTCGAGTTAATTAATCATAAATGTGGGAAGATTTTATTTTTCCCACTTACGCGTGTAGGAGATAAGTTTGCTGCCCTTTTTCTGGTTCATGTTCGCCTTCTTTTTGCAGTTGAAAATTCGATCGCATTGCGGTACTTTTCTCCATCGTTTTATTACGAGCTCTACAGAAAAGAAAAAATACAGAGTAAACTATTGGTTTGCTGGTGACAGGTTTTATTAGCACCCCGAGAAGTAACTTTCCGTTTAAAATACTTTGTAACGACGCACTGCAACGCCCAACTCTCTCACTCTCTCATGTTACCCTCATTTCCAAACGCTCCATTTGGTCCTTTTTTCACCCCCAACGCGTCTGTCCGATCGTTTCTGCGGTTAAGCTGCATATCTGCACGTTGCTACAAATCCCCAACTACCCGTTACATGCCACAAGCATCCTTCCTAAACCGTGCCTGTGTAATTTTGGGACACGGTGGGCGTGATTTCCTGCACGAGCCATTCTTGGTGCAGGGTGAGTGGATGGAATGTTTGTTGGGAGGAAGTGTCCGAAATGCTTACCGGCGGTGCTCTGGGTGAGAAAAGTTGCCCGTACCAACTTTTGAACTCGTTCCAGTATCAAACGGAGTGGGTCTTGGAGTGTTGATGGTGTCGGTTAGTTGATGGAAAACCGTTGGCAGGAAGTTTATTCAAATTACTACCTCCAAACTTGGGTATGCCCACTCTTTATTGGAGAGTGGCTCTTGTTACTTTAAAAATAGAATTAATTTTGAAATAAAATTTACCACCAATAGTTATCCTTGTCATCAGCAAGCTAAGTAGGCATAAATTGAAACATTGCGCGATGACCACTATGAGGATTTTTAAGTATTTTCTAATGCTTCATAGCATTGATCCTCATTTCTATCCTACGGGCAATTCTTGCGCTTTAATCCGATGTATGCCTCGATGTTTTCGAATCCAAGGAATTGGAGAGGCTGTGTATAAATCGTTTTTGTTTGAAATTCTCCACCTTAAGTTGGACTTTTGTGGGTACTTACGAGTCACGGAAGCCAGAAACGACTGCCTAGGATCTGTCGAGGTTGTTCAACTATTAAACAGGAAGACTAAGTTATTAACCCTCTCGTTTATATCGTTTCTTATCTTTTGCTTATTCTATTCCTATGACAAACAAATGGCTATACCTCCTATTTGTACTTTTATATATTTTTGGTAATGTATTAAAAATTCACTGTAAATATAACTATAAAAAATATAAAAACTAAAATAAATCTTATATTCATAAAAAATCACTCTAACGCACCAACAAGCTGGTGCATCAGTTTGGATGCAATATTCAGCACCTTGCATGGTTCCCACCGATTGCATGAAAACTATGCCTTCCCTAAGGGCATGAACAAACTTACAGTTTACGATGTGCCGCTCATGCTTATGATCATGATGATGAGGATGATGGAAAAATTACCTTCTTGAAGAGGGCAAGAATAAAACAAGACAAAAAAATTACAGATATAATACTACCCTTCCATTGGTATGGTCCATAATATCACAGTAGGCGTTGCTCGATCGTGCCAAAAACCCGATCGATGACCGATCACGAAGATAACGTAAGGGGTGTCGCGTAAATTTAATAAACCGTTAAATGCAACCCCCGTGAGTGGTCCTGGTGTGCCGACCACCAAACACTTTGCCAACGTCCGCCCATGCGAACGGGCAGGGTTAAAGGCCGAAGGTTTTTAGGGGTTATTTGGCGATCGGTGATGCATTAAGACGCTAAAGCGTTGTTTTCATTCCGTACACTGCATTTGTGGGGTTGTGATCGGGAATTCAAGGGGTTTTTTTAATGCAATCACGAATCGTTTATTGCAGCATCGTGCAATGCGTGCGCGCGTGCATCATTTCTTCCCGCGCTTTGCAGTGGAATTATTTGATCAAGATCCATAATAAAAGCAACTCCCAATTGATGGGGCAGTAATAAAAATGCACCGGCTCACCTGGAATGCACCAGAATGGACAGCTTTCCACCCATACACGAAACAGGTGACCAACTCGATGATGAGTGCAGGTAGTTTGAAAGGATTTCTCATCGAAACGCCAACGCGTTTGTGGAGTTCTGGTTTTTTTTTCACTTTTTGACGGTAAACAGAAACCACATCAAAACAGGTAGGTTGTTGCGGGTTACGATAAGTCAGTCATTATGGTGATCGTATCGCTCCACAACACAACCTCTGCTAATAAAATTTATATTGGAAACGTGTTTTGTTGTTGTTCGTCTGTTCTTCTATTTCTCTCCCGTTCTTTCGCATTTCGGCAGAAGTTTAATCGCATCCTCGGGATGCTGCGGTCTTAAAAGCTTTTCATTTAATTTAACCACCCCGCTTCGCCTGGTTGGAAGCTTTTAATGGGGAGGCATATTTTTATGAGCATGTGGAAAGGACGCTTCGGATTTTTCGGAAATTTGTGTTTATTATTGCACCTTGGTAACTGTCCGGTGCCGGGCGACCACCGAAACAAGATTGGATTCTGGACGAATCTCGTCACTCACCCATCAACCGGGATCGAACGCTGGTGCTGAAGTTTTAAATTATGGTGGTTTTTTGGTGTTTTTTTTTCGGATTGGATGTTGATTTGGCAAGATTCCCATACGCTTGTTAAGAAGCAATTTAGAAAAGACGCATAAATGGAAGATTGCCTTTTATTGTAAATCCCGAAACTCATAAGCCTTTTAGATATGGGTGTGTTGCGGTTGTACCAGGCACCCGGTTTCAACTTTCGCCCGGGGATGATGATGATTGTTGGTGCTCCGAAAGCCGAATTCTGATTGCCCATCACTTTTGGCGCAATGAAGCGGCGAACCGGCGCTCAAAACAAACCGGAAAACGGGCACGGGAACGTCAACAAATTTTACAATAATGTAAGATATTTATAGTAAAATGAACAGAGCGGTATTGCTGTGCGCATATTGCGGGAAGCATTCTTTATTTCCATCGAACCCAAATGGCATAAATTGAGCCGGTTTTATTGTTTCAAACCATTAAATGTAGCTCAAGTTCAGCCGTATCGCCGCTCAATAAAGTACTCCTTAAGTCTCGAATCGATTGTGATATTTAAAAAACACACACAATGTTGATTTTCAAGTCGTAAGTACTGAACTTCATAAGAGAAAGGATGTTTATGTTTATGAACAAAGCCAATGAGAATGTTTACCACTCGGGATATCAATTTGTTTGTGACGAAAATTTCAACCCCGACCGGTTGCTGTACTCAACCTTGATGTTTGCGATCAATTTCACGTAACATGTTTTATCTGCCCAACAACAGACTCGGCGGCGTGGCGAAATGGCTTCCACAGCCATGTTTGACTTACTTAACCGCTTCTAGCGAGATCCATCCACACCAGCCAGCACATTAGCAGCCCGGAAGCTAAATTTGACACAGTGTTTGCACGAATTTTCGCAAACAGTGAGGAAAATTAATTTCCTTGCCGTATCTTTGCATACCCGGGCACTAGGCTAAGGCTGAGTGACGATGACAAACTTACGATGGAAGCTTTCGTAGAAGGAGATGCCGAAATTTAATTATGACTAACGACCAAAAGTAACTTACCGCTGCTAGAATGTCCTTCGATGAGCGTGAGCGTGTTTGGGTGGATAAGTTCCAACGAGCTTGAATGATGAAGCTTTGTTTCTGGTTTTACTAAAAGTCATACAAAACATTGAATATTTTTGTATGAAATAGCAGACATTTTCTTTAGATTATCCTTTTATTTTGGATACTCAATACCTTCTGTTCATGTAAACACGAATGCCCGTGGGGGTTTCCAAAACAAAAAACAAAAATGTTTGTTTCACTAGGGAGTACACGGGGTTGAAAAACAGCAGCGTGGATAAAAATTGAAAAATGTTGTTTTTACTCCGGAAGCTCCAATGAAGCGTACTCACGAGGGACCCCAAAAGCACCCTCGCTTCGTTGCAATCCATCAGTGGAGCATACAGACCGGATACCACAGACCAACCGCAGTAAGCATCATCGATCTCGACACTGTGTGCTTTTTCTCTCCTTTTTTCTCTTTCCAGCTATCGTAACTCTCCATTAGAGTATTGAAGTTCAAAGCTCAAACGGACCGTTCCTCCTGTTAACCGTGAACTGCACCAGTTCCGGATGGGGGCAACTTCCTGGTTGATTTTACGGTGCACAAAAAACATAGACAGCCTAGTTGCTCTTTTTGTGCGATGTGTGTACCGTCCCTTTTTATGTTTTACTCTTTTTTACACCAAGCAATGTAGCAATTGAACAGGACCAAACAAAAGGGGTTACCCACCGGCTTACTGTTGAGTGTCCACACCGCCTGTATTACCGGCTTGGTAGCAAGGGTTGTTTGATCTACTTCGGATGAGACATGTTGCATGTTGCGTTTTGTAAAACCCTCGCGATCGTTGGTGTCCAGCTGGGTGGGGTGTGCTTTTAGTTTACGAGGCCTCCGTATGGCAAAGCACGTACGATTACGCACGTGCTTGAGCACGAGTCGATTAAAACAGGAAGCGTTTGAATAATATGTTCTGTTCATTAAACTTTGATCAGGGATGAGATTTGAACCTTACATGGGAAAACAGAATACCTTGATGAATTAAATTATACTATCAACTTGTTGTTTTTAACCCGAACATACCAGGAACCTCTGCAAATCCGAGAAAATTAAGTAATACACACAATGATCCAATACTGTGAAGGTTCAGGTCTTCAATAATAAATTCATTCTATGTATTAGGTATCTCATTTCCTGATAGACACTTCCACTTAGTCCCGTGGAAGTGGTAAGATATGAATTGAAATGTTTATTTAACACATTTGATAAGATTATTTGCTTTCTTTCCAATCTTATCCTGTAAATATTATTGTTCAGATATTTCTGACATCATCGTATCAAGTAACCTTTAAACTTCTCCGGCATTTTTATTATTATCTTTAAAATAATATTTATTATAAAGATTTATCTCATACTTTCTGATCCTTACATTCCCACTGTCCCAGAAGAAACGTTTTTCCTCCACAATTCATCGTTGTTGACCGAACGTGCGGTAGCTTGCCGGTACATTTTAATGTGTACTTTTTTCCTCGAGCTTTCCTGCGTGTTATCTACATCTTTCCAGACAAAATGCCGTATAGCTATATACACCTCCCGTCACATGGAACATGTGCAAACGAAGACATCTTGTTTCTCGTGTTTTTTTTTTTTCTTGCTCGTTCGAAAGCAAACCCGAGTAATCGGCATGCTCTACAGCGATTGAAACAATGTTATCATCAACCGTAAGCCCTTTGTGCGTTACCACCTGACAGTTGTGCCCCCTGCCGTACACCGTAAGGGGACTTATCAGATCGATAAAGCAGGTTATACTAAAGGGGAGTGATGATAAAAAAAATCCAACCCCTCGATGTTCTAAGCTAGGCGTCGAAGCGTCGAACCGTGCTGCCAGCAGTGCAGTTTGAAATGGATCATTAAACGGATAATTTCCTCAATAGTTGTTGAAGCGTGTAGTTTCCGCTTTTTTACGATTGGATTCTGTGTGTGTGTGTATCTGGGTCGTTGTAGCTATGTTTCGGTTTTTGTACAAAATTCCCATTCTTTCAGTATGGTGGGACTGTGATTTCAGATCCAGTTCTTAGATTCTAGACCTGTTGGAGCTATGTTTGGTGCACTCTCGGGTTTATTCTCTCGATAAGAGGTATCGTAAAAGTGGAATCAGTTCCTGTGTTGGTCAGAATGTAGAGTGAAGGGATGAAGGGTTGCGTTGAGGTATAATTACTGTCCCGATTAAGTTTAATAGGTTAGTGAATGTTTCGCTATTTATCTCACATAAGTAAAATCTCAGAAGGGTTTTTGTGTTTTATTTGATTTTCTTCTGCTTTCTTTCATTTTTTTACTTTTATATCTTACAAAACAGTTTTATGAACTTACGTTAAATGGTGACCTCAGTAAAAACCGACATGATTGACACTGCACACAAACACGCGCAACAAAGCATCCGGTTCTGGAAGGTTGGAACGGAAAAATGCAATAACCGTAACCTTGCAGCTCGTTCGCTGCATCCTCGCAGGAAGTGCCACTGGGATGGAGCCACTTTTTTACTTTTCTTGCGCGAATTGGAGTGTGCCACGCAAGTGACACACCGAGCGGGTTCTTTTTTCCCCATCCGCGTAATGCAAGTGCAAGATATGTTTCCGGATAGCAATTTTCACCTGTACCAACGCCCGGAAGGGTTGCATTCCTGACTTGTGCAGCTTCCTTTCTTTTGTGTTCCTTTCTTTCGTCGTTTCTTTCTTGCCATTCCATTGAATGCTTTGAGCTTCCTTTTGTGTCGGTATGCATTTTATATTGAAAGTGGTGAACGTAACAACGAATGATCGCATTCATTGATAATAGACAAAGAAGTGGAATAATGGGGTGACTTTGCAAACCACAAAGCAAAATAAAGAAATTGCAGATGAAAATTATTTAAAACACAACTTAATTTTCCGATTGATTTTATGCAGTTCGCGGTACACAATTTCTCTAAAAGCTTGCTTCGAAATAAAAGAACACTTAAATTCGATCACCAGTTTATCGGTTGATTAAACAGAAAATTGCATCGCACGCAGACGATACGAATACAAAGCACAAAGCGCTGGCTTTCAGACACTCCGCCTGGGAGTGAAGCTAGGGCTGAACGTTATATTTCCAACCCCTTAAAAACCGAAGCTATTTGCTTCTTGCTGATAAAGCAATACCAATTCCGCTCAATGCATTTCATCAAGCGCTCGGTGCGCAACCAAGTATCCTTCTTCGCCCATCGCCGGAACCAGTGGGTGGTTTGGGGGTGGGGGGAGGGCAAATCATCGCTGGCTACGGGGGTTACCCTTGCGCTCGAATGCAAATGGTTTATCGTCGTGCAATCGGCGAACGATTGCCAATCGGCCAAATGAAACCGAGCCGGGGCAAAAGCGAAAACCCCGAGCGCTTTTAATGAAATTATACGGAATAGGTTTCATTAAACGCTTGTTAAGTGTTGCCGTCTGTTTTTACGATCGTGTTCGGAGGGGTTTTCTGTTTTCGTTGCATTACCCTCCGGATGGGACAGAATGCGCCAGCATCAGTTTTGTGGAACGTTTCACAAATTAACGAGTTACACCTCCTGTGGGTTAATGTTAGCGCTGTTGCAGCTGTGGAGTTGCAAGAATTTACTTACATTGTTCACCAGTAAATGATGAAATGCACGTTGAAGAAGAAACATTAAGCAAAGCGAGATGGGACGAGAATCGGCGTGTGGTTAATTTCGCAGGTCACTTCATTTGCTGGCAGTATATCAATTGGACATACTTAAAAGAAAAACAAAACCAAAAAATTACATTTCTTGATAACTTCACACAGCATTCGCATCCTTTTTCGCGTGTGATGATCCTTGATGAGAAGTGCTTTAATGATCCTTCCCTCCAGTGTTCCAGTGGGCTTGATTGAGTCGGTGATAAATTGTACGATTAATTGCGCACCTGGGGCGGGACAGTTGGAGTTTTTATTGCAGCTAAGTACGGGATGCAATACGAACGGGTAGGGATGTAATTTAAAAAAAAGGAAAAGGAGATCTGCGTAATTTCGACATTCAAGAGGTTTGTGCAAGCTTTGGTGATTTGGTGCGTTCAATTTTAGATATTTGTAAATAAGATATTTTCATTAGCTAAAACGAAATTAGCTTTAGAATTCGGTGACAAGATTAATGAGTTAAAAAGTTAATCAAATTTATTTATTTATTTTTTCAAATTTGAAAAATTTTGGATAATTGAAAGAGTAAAAATTGAACAAAAAAAATTAACTTAGGAATGTCTCGATGCCAATATAGGATCTGTTCTACGTATATTCCGCAATTATTGTAGAAATTTTTGAAAAAATATTGAAAATTAATTACCAAAACCTGCTTTTCTTAGCATATAAGCGTTTTTAGATAATGTATTCTTAAGAAAACTGAAAAAAGCACATTATAAATGGAAAATATCTCATAGAGTTGTTCATCCCAAGGCATCTTAATTGTCCTTTTGCTTAATTGTCCTTTTGCTTAATCTAACTCCAATCGCATTACATTTGGTTTCATTAGAATTCTCCGCACCATCGAATGCTTTACTCTCTGTCGGATCCAATGAAATCAATTACATCCATCACCACGCTAATCGCATTTACCTTCGGCCACATCGGATTTTATCGATGCCAAACGAAAACCTTTGTGGCCGACGGACCTTACGCGAATGCAAAAACCTATTTCGCAACTCTGCCCACGTGCAAAAACCCACACATACATACTGGATGAAATCGACCATCGACCATGTTGATTGGAATCCCCAAATCCAGATCTCTGTTTTTCCATTGCCCGGAAGGCAACTGGAAATCACCACGAATACCAATATTTATTTGTTTCACCCACCACACCGCACTAAGCTGTATCGGCTTTTCTTTTATCTTCGTTAAGATTTTTATTGTTTTTAGACCCGTGACCATCTTGGTGGATATTAAACGTGGACACCAAGCTGGCAAGCGGTGAATAACTTCATTAGCGAATAATACTTGCCGCAAAAACTTTAGCAGAAGCAAACCCATCAATGAAGAAAAAATATGATAAACTAATTAAAACAGCTTGAGCGCGCTTGGGTCACGTCCCATTTTCGCAGTTAGTGATGTTGGTGCACAATTTTTATTCGCATTTTATTGGCTTTATCAGTTCATTAAGAAAACTGGCAAAGACGGGCGGACAAAGGCAAAATCAATAATGCAAGAGAACGTGTACTGTTGTATTGTATTGTTTAAATTTTTAGCTTTTGTTTTCAATTCAATTTTTCCTCTCGATCTAACGCAAAAAGTTACAACGTCCCTTTTTGGTTTTGCTATTGGTATGCGAAATTTTGACACAAAAAGAAGATGGAAGAAAAATGTGGACGTAAAGTTTAAACATTTGTTGATAATTTGTTGCATTTCCCAAAGGGCTTCCACTTTCCTTTTTTTCCTTTTTCAAACTACCACAACATTCTATTATTGGAGAAGTTTCTCTTTTGACGTTTGGTCAGCTGAGAGGGTGTTTTTTTATTGTTGGCTTGCCTTTACCTCCCTAAAGTTCCGGTTTTTTTTTACTGAGGATAGCTAAATTGAGAAGAACTTTTCCTACGCTTTTCAGCCGAACCACCGTACAAGTGTTGGGTAACCATGGTAACGATGGTGATTGAATGTTGAATGTTTGAAACATTTTGCCAACAAGTTTTCGCATCGCACCGGGCAGATGTTCGCGTGTCAGTTCATTCATGTTCCTTTGCTGAAGTGAATGTGCCGCTTCAAACCGAACTTCAACTGGATTCATTATTTCGACAGCTTTTCATTTTGTTCGGGGTTCTTCTTCCCGACAGCTTCGTTTTTACAATAGCCGTTACAAGACTCGTTACCGAAGCTAAAGTGTCGATTTGGGGATCAGTCCCGGAAGTAATAAGAAGGGAGATTATGTTAAAAATTCAATTTATTCACACTTGCACCGAGCGGGATGAGAGTACGCTTTAAGCGTGAATGTGTTTTTTCTTCATTTTGGGTTTAGAATTTTTCTTTCCTCATATAGAATAAAAAAACGTTACACTAAAGCAACCACAATCCTCCAAAGACGGGCTACAACGGTGGAAGCAACACTTGTTCCGGGAAATCGCGACCGGATCTACCGGTTGCAAAAAGGGAAAACGGACGCCAACGAATGGGAGAGATGAAGTGAAGTTGTTAAAGTTTTAATGGTACATGAAAAAGTTTCGGTCTAAGATTGAGATTAAGATAGCAAAGCGGAAGCCCGCAAATTAATGTTAAGATGAGTGGCCCTGTTGTACCGTACCGTTGGGTCAGGACGGATTTTTGTGGTACGCACTTATGGTTGCCTTTCCTTTCCGTACGGTGATGAGTCTGTGTCAGGAACGAAGGCATCGCTTTTGTTATTTGAGGAACTAGATTGCGGATGACTTATTCTAAAGCAGTGTTTTGTTTTTTCTTCTGCTAGATTTTTTCTTTTGCATTTGTCAAGGTTTTGAAGAAGGTAGAGCAACATCATTTTCCAAAATTGAATATGTAAGTGTCCAAACTTTTTAACTGAAGTTGTAGGCGAATAATGATACTCAGTACAATAATTGAAGTAGTAGCTGTAACTTGAAAATACATTTTATGTAAAGTTCCCCTCTGAAAACTTCTGGTGAAATATTTAAGGATATTGAGCAGATTATGTTGAGTTGTCCGGGTTATATGCAACAAGTCCTAAGAGCGTGGATAAAAGCTGTAATAGTGTATTAAATATTAAAACTAACATTTATCTAGAAAATCGATTATCATATACCAGATTGAAAAAGGCGAAGACTTCAAGTGATTTTAAAAACACACCAATATGAAATATCCGCTTGTCACTCAAATAAGATTTATTATTTTTTACTAACATCCCTAGAAACGTAGCATTTACCTTCCCCATCTTTTTTCTCCCCCTCCCACATAACCCTATGAAACTAATTACAAACTATTCAATCACCGATACAAAACTGTAATTGATCGTTTATAAAACTGTAATTAAACTTTCCCTGGAGCTGGATGCTCTGGATCAATCGCCCAAAGCTACCAGGGCACGTTGAGCGCCATTCGATAAAGATTATAATTTTCATAGCCATAGCCGAGAGTAGTGCTGTCGTCGTTTGTCGCTTATCCTCGCTAGCTCCGGTTGATCCTTCTGCTTCTAGTTCTGCTTGCTCCTTAAGCACCTCGATATATCCCTGCTGAAAAGCGATTAGTGGTAATTAGTTTTTGAGAAACTAGTTGACAAACTATAAAAGCGGAAGATGGGTTTTGCTACGCTATCTCTCGTGCATGGAATGACTTCGAAAGTGTATCCACTCTCGAATGTTCGTCACTGTAACGTTGTTAGCGCCACCGAAGCAGCTGCCATTCATGGAAGGAGAGGTGTCAGTTTTTAACGTCCTTCTATGGAAGCATAATGCCGGATCTTTGGGACTCATCCTTTTATGTGAATAATTACCACATTAAATTAGCGCAGTAAACTATACCAATCTGGTAGGAAAAATTGCCTCCCTTTGATAATTTTAAGCTATAAAAAATCAACCCGAAAAATATCCTCTTACGCAATCCGTTTTCCAGGGATAGCAAACATAAATTCAATCACTTCAAACAAAAGTCCACCAAACTGATGGAATATTCGCGAACCAGAACCGCATTATAATATGGTTTACTTGTCTTTTGTTTCCGTTTTAACCCAACGGGCGGGTGGGAAAAACAATCTGTGGGGTAATTTCACATCAACCCTAGCGAAACGAAACAGCGAAACCCTTCGAGACCGTCCGTGGAGTGATGTAAGTGTCTTTTTTCTCTGGGTCTGCATATTCTTTCATTGAATTTTGCATTTTTATGCTATGCATGCGACTTGTAAGTGCACGATTTGTTGTAGGATATCCTCCCCGGGGGGAGCAGGTTTTGAGGGGCTGCTGAGGGGAAAGGGTGTTCCATTTTTATGACCTTCTTCAGCTTCAGAATAGAGAATTCTAGTGGATCTTCTTTCCCTATATCTGTCACCCCGTCCCCTGTCAATGGAAAGGACTAATGGAAAAATGGTTCCAAATGAAAAAAAAGGAAAAACCGGGGAAACATACTGTCACGTAACCACAAATACTGCTTGTGCAACACAAGACAATGGCAGACAAACGGGTCGGTCTGTCATTTCCCCGAAAACGATGGAACCCCGAACGACGGTGTAGGATTATACGACGACAACTGTGATTTAATGTGGTGAAAAATTATAATACATGTGAATGTCGATGGTGTGCGCCGCCACTTTTGTGTGACGACCTCCCGAAGGGCATCTGCCGCATGGTTGGCAATTTCTCCTGTTGCGCTGGCGTGGCAGCATTAATCTGGCCTTGCTCGCTAGCACAAAAGTGCCCTTTTTACGAGCCAACCGACAGATCATTTTCCACCAAAAAATCAGCAAAAAAAAGGAACACATTTTTCTGCACTCTAAGCGACTATGTATGCGGTTCGAAAGGATGCGAATTGTGAAATGGTGTTGTTTTCTTCTTTGCCAGCAAATTCCCATCTGGAATTGCATTTTCCATTACACGGTAGGTTAGACTTCACATGGGCAAAAATGGACCAAAAAATCCTAATAGTAGTATGTGTCGTTACTGGAAAGACTTATTTGAGACGAACCTTCATAACGTTTTCTCAACTTGCTTTTTCATCTTCCAGAATTTTTTCTAAAGAACCAGAAAATAAATGGAAGAACGACGTACGAATGCTTTCGTAGCCTTCGAGCGTAAGCCAATACCGCACAAAGTTATGTCATTAATAAATCAAACCTCGAGACATTCTTCCACCTGCGGTGTGAACGACGCGAAGAATTAAATCGTACACTCTTTACCTTCGTCATCGCTGGAGAGCTTCTTCAGCGCAACTTACGACCGTTTGTGTAAAGTGATTTCGCAAGCGAACGCTCCGTGTGTGGAACGACGGGATTCTGTCTGGAGCGCCGTGTGTAAGTCTATTCAATTAAGCCCTCAGCACCGGCGGCGGGCCCGTACTTGCAGGTGTAGCGCAAAATTCTAAGAACGGAAGGACAGATTCGCAATCGTATTTTATGAAGAACAAAAGCCCGGGGAAAAGAGATTCCCCATTTGCAAGCACTTACGTGTCTCCACGTCGTAGTGGAATGAATTGAAGTGAAAGGAAAAGCTCGGTGCTTCAACTATCTTAATTTATTTTACCTTTCACAGGAATCTTTGCGGGTGAAGGTTGAGTTGGTCGATGAGCATAAAGCTGCTTAGATCCAACCAGGCACAACTTGCTCCTGATGAGTTCTACGGCAACCTGCAGAATGTTCGTATCGCGAAGAGTACGCAAACGATATTTAAGACATGAGCTTTGCATGTTAAATAACATCAGGGTTATTGGGGGAACGAAGTTTGAGAAGTTTACAAGGTGCCTTCAGAGACATGTGGAGGAATTATTGAGCTTTGGCGAGGCTTTTAACACGTTCTCAAACAAATTGAATACAGGTTGATAGGAATAGTTTAAGAGTGACACGAATCTACTATTGTCTGTCATTAGCAACTTCAGCGTATAGCTTTGAACAATAAATTCCGGCTTGTACTTCAATATCTTGCTTATGAAACTTGAGGGATCAATCTCCTAATTGAATCAAATGGAAGTAAGTTTGAATATTCTATCTTAAAGGCCAATCATTCCTCAAAATTATACTTCGAATCGATGTTCAATATCTGAACAGGTTTTTTCATGTAATGGCCAGGTCTTTAAAACTGAGTATCTCAAATATCTCTTATTGGGATTTTTTTCTAAAAATGTGTTTTCGAATATTTTTGATTCAGTCATGCCATCAATCGTTAGTGATGTTAGCTTCTGTTGCTATCAATCGTTAGTGATGTGAGACATCCTGGAAAGGCACAATATATTAAGGTTGGTCAAGTGCCTTTACCTTACCATAATAATTGGTGTACAATTGAAAGGAGATCTCACGGTGACATTTTCTTCAAACATATTAAAAAATCTTCCAAAAGTTGTTACGATCGTACGTCTAAGTCCTAGGTATGGAAACCTCGAATACCTTAATGGTTATGTCTAGCTACTTACCGCTTGTAGAATTTTCTTTGAATATTTTTCTTGAATCGTAAAAATGAGTTCAGTTGAAAGGATTTTTATTTTACTTAAAAATTTCCACTTTAATCACATTACCTCATTATGTTGAAACAAATAATAGGCATAATAGCGTTCCTTCTATCCATCCAACGGCTCTTACAATGTGACCTAATTTTTCTCAATTTAATTAAAGCTCTACATTCCTGTCACAAACCTGAGTGATAATCCGCATGGTAAACCGGAGCTTACGTCTACTCTTATGCACTGTTGCACCGGCAAACATTAATGAAAGCAAAAACTGAAGAAAGAAAAGTAAAAATGTAAAAAAGGCTAAGAAAGAATTAGCATCCTTCTTCAGCAAGAATACGCCTGTACGAACGGCTTATAATGACGGCGTGGAATGCAAAAATTTCAACAGCTCAGCTTAACTATGTTTTAAACTGACAGATGAGAACAAAAAACGTAGCGAAGGAGGAACAGCATAAAATGCGGTGAAAAATTACTAAACAGGACCAGCAACGCTCGGAAGCAGTGACAGTTGGTTACAAAATTAGTCGAAGCGTAATGCGACGGGGAGAAAACTTTTTCTTGCTTCCCTCCCTACGTGTGGTCGTCATCTCGCAGGGGATGGTATGTCCTTTCGACGTTGCATACCGTCACCGTGTCTTGTGTGGGGTTGTACTTGACAACACTGTGCATGGTGGCATCGTGTAACGTTTTGCTCAGTGCAGCTCGTTAGTGCACACTGTTCGGTTCCCCCTTTCGGTGTGAATAAGCACACCGCGAGACGCCGAGAAAGGCTTCAAGGTGTAGCAGGAAATTGTGTACTGTGCTTGCTACTTCCGTTGCTAGCGATCCACCGCACCCCGGGGTTGGTAACATTGTTTCGCTACAACGATCCTTAACCAACCACATTACCCAAACGAACCCGGAAACAACCACCCGGTTGACAACGACAATTATTCAAACAATCTTTCGCCCTTTTCTCCCAGCATTGCTAAACGTAATTACGAGCGCGGGCAAACACATCGCACCGATAAATCATAAAGATAATTGGACCATTAAAGGCGTATTATATTTCTTCCCTCGGTACGGCACCGCACAAGGTCTAACCTTCTTGCGAAAGGGCTCGGTTCGATGATTGCCTTCTGCGTGTAAAACCGCAAAGCTCAATGATTCCGATACTGCTGTTGTTTGTGCGGAGGCTTAAGGGTAAAAATGGTTCCCTTCGAGCGTTTTGTATCCTAGACGGCTTTAAGCCGGGTGGAACTCTTCATTCGTAAGCCCACGCACTTTCGCTCGCATCGAAAAACCTCAACTTAAAGATGAGATCGAACCACGTGGGAGTTTGTGCCGGTGGGCATAAAAATTATAATTAGAAAATTATTAAACTTACCATCGCCAGCATTCGTGACGGGGGGGCAGCAAACCGCCCAGACCATGTTGCTCCATTCTCAGAAGCCCCGAGGTGATCCGGCCAGTGTTATTATTATTATCATTATTAAAGTACAGCGATAGAAGCGGTCGGAGGCCCGTGTTCTATTGAGCTGTCAGTAAGCTTACCCAGTCTGTGACCTGATTACATCCTTCCAAGAAATAGACCAAACCCCACCAGTGAAACGTTCCCGAACACACAAAGACTGGGTGTAAATTTAATATCAGAATTCAATTTTCGGTCGTACTATGTTGTCATGAAGGACTGGAGGCTGCCGATGGCAATTTTTGTCAATTGCTAGAACAAAACGCAAAAAAGGAACTTTAATCGAAATTTTGCTTATGCTTGCAGAAACCAGGTTTGCATTAATAACCACCGCTTAATGGAGTGACACACATTAAGCCAACGCGGTCAGATAAGACGAGCGAACGAATTCGGTAGTAACGCCCCGTACTGGAAGAAGGTACACACCAGGTCCAGTACTTATGGTGTTACAGAGAACCACCAGAGAACCAACCGTAGTCGTCCATTTGCTCATTGTACTGGAAAGATAATGATGCTAATAATATCGAAGATATTCACCACCGAAACTTTGCAGGGAACTCTCAGCCAAGCGATGAGAAAAACTTTGCTCGCCAGTGACAAAGTTTTGGGTTGTCCCTAAATTGGTATCGGTAACAAAATTTTATACACAATTTCGATGTAATGTTTCGGGTTGTGGATGTACAGTGCCACAAACGCTGATTTGAACAACAAAGAAATTTGAGGACGATGTTCTAAGAATTTCGTTTGAAATTCTTCTTGTAATATAAAACAAGGCAAATAATTCCATTCCCATTAAACCTGAAAGCTGAATGACAGTAGAACTACGATTATTCGAGCTAATCGAGTCACAACCCTTTGCCGGATTTGCGGATTACACGGTTCTTATGCATAGGTGTTCACGAAAAGTATATGGTTTGCCATCAAATATGCCAACACTATTATTTTCTTACTGCCCGGATAATCCAACAGCCGAGTAGTTGACATTTGAATGTACAAATAATTTGAAATATTTATTTAAAATTGTACTAACAAACTTCGAACAAAATTTACACAAAATTATTCGAAATCCTTTTGAATTTTTAAAATAATGTTTAGCCTCAAGCGGTAACTTAAATCCTAAAGAAGGTTTAGTATGCTCTCTTTGACCGAATTTATGTTTGAAGCACTGTTGCTCGAAGGTTCAAGAACTGAACCTTACCATATACCCAAGAGAAGCATTACAAATAATGTTCCGTGCTACTAGCATGCCTGGATTAACTTTACACTTTGCGCTTGTTCCTAGTGGAGTGTTAAAGATTTTATCGATTGTGACTTTCTGTGTCCATGCTTGTTTCTTCTGGTCAGTGAAGGCATGAGAGTGTGTATAAAACTTTATCGCCTGCAATAGCAAAAAAACAAAAACACCAAGACGACGAAAATGAATGACAAAAAAACACAAGCACATACTCACAAACAGCTCTACAGACATCTTTATCGGATCATTAATGCTCAATGGGCGAGACAGCAATCGTGTCGGACATGTGGCAGATACCGTGAACATGGACGCACAGCACAGTACATAAGTGACAGCATATTGCACACGAACGAATAAATTACAAATTGGCCTGCCCATTTAAAACACAACAAAACGGTCACCCCGTACTTGAGTTAAGCTAAACCCGAATCACAGCTTTCAGTTAAAAGGGAGATACGAACAACAGACACAGGAAAAAAAAATACTTGCCCGAAAGTTATGTTCTTAATGATTATTACCGCCGCCAAAATGGGGTTGATATGGCGTCGAGCGAGTGTAATTGCTTGTTGCTTCTCTTCCTGCCTTCTTTTTTGCTGTTCCCGCCCGCCACCCGTATGATAAATGCAGCGCTATCGTAAGTCACTATTAAATTAGTGCAACAAACTGATAAAGACATATTCATCGCGAAACATAAAAATTAACGGGCGGGCAAACCGCGTCCATTCGCAATTTCGTAGCAGCGAGGGCAAGCAAAAAAAAGAAAGCAAAACACGCGACTGAAGCAATCCCGGCAACACGATCGACGCCCCACGTAGCAACTGACCCCCGGAGGGTGGTTTCTGTCTTACGGTTCAGTTTGCTACCTTGCTCTCTCACACATTCGTATTGTTTTGGAAGGTTAAAAAAAAGTCCCCGGGCCGTCTTCTTGCGCTTGCTACCAAACCCTTGGTGGTGTCGGTGTGTGTATTAAATTATCAAAATCCCATGTTCTCCCGTTGTCGCTGTCGCATTAAGCGAAATTTATTCTCCCATAAATTACTAGATTGCTTCTTCGTGCTTCGTGCTCATGTGTGTGTGTGTGCTTTCGATCTAAAATCCGGTTGCATCCACCTTTTTGGCAGCAAATGATACTCAGTTATAATGTTTCCATTTTTTCTTGTTTTTTTCTTGTTGTTGCAGAATGGCGTCACGCACTGAGGGATAGAAAGAAGCCA
This sequence comes from Anopheles minimus, assembly GCA_000349025.1. Classification (NCBI taxonomy): domain Eukaryota; kingdom Metazoa; phylum Arthropoda; class Insecta; order Diptera; family Culicidae; genus Anopheles; species Anopheles minimus. The sequence continues at coordinate 5,638,240 of KB664266.1, read as the reverse complement.
CGTAAGATGTGGAGACAGTTTAGCGGGTCTAAAGTTGTGATAGAATTTTAGTGCCAAAGTGCTCCACATGCATCAACCTCCAGTGGCCATTGAAACAAACGGACTTTACGAGCGGAGATGTAACGTACTTTACCCGATTGATGTGATCCGCGAATGGTAGGACGACACACGCGCCATACAAATGTGACGACGAGCAGACATACTTATAAGTGGCAGCAGCAACCAGCACGTCATAACTCATCGCACTGATTGAATTTTCGGTTTTTGGATGACTCGGGTAATATTGTACGACCCCAATATGCAAATGGGATCGCGTGGCAGTGCAATAGTTGGGAACGTATCAACAAATGGTACCCGTCAGCGGAAGTCTTAACGAGCCAACGGACTACGACGTGTTGTAGACGTTCTGCCACCGCATGCCGGCCATCTTCTTAAGCACACCAAATTCAAGCGGGACATGGAGTTGACGAAGGGCACCAACATCATCAAGCTGTCTACAGTCGGGGCGTCCGTGTCTGTGATACAGCAGCTGTGCACTTACACTAATAGTACTACTGCTACTGCGGTATTCTACTGAGCGGTTACCTTTCCCCAGTACCAGACTGTCAAAGTTTGACAGATACAGTCGACAGCAACACCGAACCGTAGTAGTAACCCGCGTAGAAGCTGTACACGTCGGTAGGTCAGCTTTCGTATCGTCTCAGCTAGTATCGTTTACCACGAAAAAAGGAAACCACCCAACAAAAAACAAACGCAAACCTTCAGCTGTCAGAAGAAGGTGAAGATGTATCCGAACTATCCGACGGCACCACTAGGTAATTTGGGTGGAACACAGTGCTTGTACCGTAGCTACCCGAACCTTCCCCAACAGTCGTCGCTGCTGTCCTCGTCCTATCCGTTCGCCGGCCGTCCGAGCAACACCGGCATTGCTGCGTATCCCCAGCAATCGATGACACTTCCATGACACTACAGCTACCGACAGCAGCATCAGCAACAACAACCACCACCACCACCACTACCACTATCCCACACCTACACAAGACAGACGCAGCGACAGCAGCAACAGTCCCTACCGAAACTCCCCGGAACCGGTGCCAGCCCGTACCAGTCGGCGAAGAAAAACAATTGCTACTACTGCAACAACAACATCAACCTTACCTGCACCTGTCTGTCCTCGAGTGCGTTGGGCTACTTCTACTCAACCTCGCAGACACTCCACTCGTCGGCCCCGTCAACACTCAACCGGCGCCGTTCCTCGATCCGCAATCCGCCGAGTGTATCGTTTGCCACTGGCAGCACCGTTCCTTCACATCATCCCCATTCCTACTCATCGCTGCCCCGTACGAGGCGTAACTCATCCACCCATCAATCCCGCACACCGTCCACCGTTGCCGTCGGTGTGCAGATACCCTCCCCACCAACGCAACCCACCAAACCAGCCCCATCGAGACCATCCCAACATCACCAAGAATCCCAGGTGGATGAAGAAATGCTAGGTCTCGTGCCTGACGGTAAACCGCTCGGCAATGGGTCCGCCGATGATCCACTGCACGACGATGAGGACGATCTGGACGACCCGAACGCGGACTCGCCCCCACTGTCGGCCTCGCCACCACCGGCACCACCACCACTACCACCGCCCGTACGGAACGGATGTCAGCGGTGTCGGTTCTCGATGGCTTCCGCTAACTCGACGCTAAATCGATCCCATCCCCACCTGGCCAGCGGTACCGGTACGCTGGGGTCCGGTTCGGTTGGGGGCGGCACACTGCCACGCACACATCGCGGCACCACGAACGGTGGAACGCTCGAGCGCAACCATATGGCTGCCAGCTCGAGCCATCTGCATACGGCGGGAGGCGTTACGGCAACGGTCGCGTCCGCCGGCACCGGGAACGGCACGTATCCTGGTAGGTATTTAATATGTAGCAAACACTCCGACAACAGCAGTTATTTAGTTTCTGCACTGCTAAACTTCCCGGAAGTGCTCCGGTGTGTGTTTGCAGGGGTTTCCAAGTTATGGGGTGCTGTAATTCAGCATTTCTTGGAAGTCTAATATCCTAAGATGGATATGGAATTTTTCCCCAGAATGTAGAGATCTTGCTCAAACTATATAACCATTCTATAGGAAATATTTGCACAAAATGGAATCCATCTAGCTCGAATACTCGATAAAGCTTGAAGCATTCCTCAACAACTTCAACTTCAACTTGTGGAGAGATCAGAAATAGTTGCAACTTTACCATTTTATCTCAAAAGCCCTGTAAAGTACCGAACTTCATACATCACGTCCAGTTCCTCAGACAAAGCAATCCGTAAGGCTATAGCTTCCATTTAGACATAAACATAATGATGATCTTAGACGAGGCAAAAATCAACACACAACACATCCTCAAGCATATTTTCAAGCATGAAAGCTTTCTTCCGTCGGCATACCGTACGCGCGCTGGAGCAATATGATTAAAATGGGAATCAAATTAAAACAGACCGGTCGTCTTGAATTCTAACAGCGTGTGTTGGCAGCAGAAAAGAATCCAATGTTTGAACCGACCATGACGTTTCTCATGAATAATTAATTTCCCATACCGCCGGTTATTGAATGGAAGCGAGACAAGAATGCAACGACGCGTGGGGATTATACGTGTACAAATACCCCGACGTGGGCCCGGCTCGCCATTGGATTGAAATTGAATGAAATTGGATGATAGAATGATGATGGCATGGTACCAGACATCTCTGCTTGTTTCTTATTCATTTGTGATGTTTGTCCCAGGCAGGCAGCCTGCAGAAATGAGCTTCGTCCTGCGGCAAAATTGTGTCGTATTAAGGATATTTGAGGAGTTTAATATAGAACGAACGATAATCTGCCGTTGGAAGTAAGTACAGGCATCGCTGCCATTAAAAAGACGCCCCGTTTTTTGTTCGGACATTGTTAAAAAACTGCTCGGAAGCTTCTTTACCAGTCGGAAAAGCTCTTCGTCATAATATATTGTTTGAATAGACATGCCGGACACCATGGTTCCCTCTTGGAGAAGCTTCCAACATAATGATACTTTCGCGCATAATCCTTGCGGGGCTTCTATGCGTCATTCCGGCGGATTGGTTTCGGTTCTGTTTCGGCCACTGGCATAGTCGGAGATGCTACATATCTGATGATGGTGGCACATTTCGTGATGGAGATAATGATAGGGTTGATGTACCAATTTGCGCTGGGCATCCAGCGCAGGAAAATGGCAGCTATACCTTGCCCGTCGGATGCAGACCTAACGGTTTTAATCCTCGGAGACTTGATCACTGACGGTGCAGATTCCGTCTGCGGTAATTAATATTCCTTGTCCAAAAAAAGGGCAACGCTTAGTGGAGCGAGAGTAACAAAAGCGATGGCATCCGAAGGACGGGATATCGTTCAACTTTTTGCGATCCTTTCCTGCTTCTAAAACAAGCTCACGCATACAGTCGATCCTTTTTGCGATCCTTTGCAAGGTAAAGGCTTTAAACTATTGTCACTACCAAAGCTCATCTGCCAACGATGGAATGTCGTCGTAAATAGCGAATTGGATTAAATTTATGTGGTCTAGAGGGGACACGGCCCATTCATTGAGCGAATGGTTCGCTTTTGGACTGAAAATATCAGTCCGGAATGTAGACGAAAGTGAGACCATGTGGACATATTTCACACCACATTTGCAACTCCTTCCTGTAAAAAAACAAAACCCTCCAACGCATTGCACAAACGTCACACTAGTTTTCGCGCTTAGCTATTGGTTGGTTCCTTCCACCCATCGCGGTTAAGCATTCCTGTCCCGGTAGGTGTCGGGATGGTACTACCACCAAGGCAAGCAATTTCAATTCCAACGACCCATAAACTTCCCAAAAACCCCACCGTACGCCGGTCGTCAGCGCGAATGGAAGTCGTTGATGTTTGAGTTCATAACAAAGGCGCTCAATTATGTGTGTTTGGATGCCGCGTGTCGGCGAAATGCGCCTGAAAGGCTTGGCAAGGGGGTATGAACAAGTGTGAAATGGGAATTGCAGAGCATTTTCATGCAAATTGATGCGATACTGCAGTGTGAGCAAGTTGTTACGCGTGGAATGATAAATTAGGCTTTGTGCTGGGGCTGGTGGAGCTTAGTTTTCGGAAATGCTTTCGCTGGTGTACATAGGTGCTTGCTGGAAAGCTCATGTGCGCTTAGTGCCTAGGTAAGGTGTGATACGTTTCATTCCATAAAGCGTAAAATTAATTAATTTTACTTTTTGACGCTTATGCGCCAATACAAAATATAACGAGTCAAGCTTTATGCGTCTATTTGGGATGTGGTTTGTTTGCCAAGAGAAGAAAAGATTTATCTGTTTTGTTACCCTTTTCATAAGACTTATATCACATTCTCAGTAATTACATCTAATTTTTTGAGAATTTAGAAAAAAAACTTTAATGCAATCTATGGAGTTCCAATATGGAACAGATTGTCATAGACTAATAGCTCGAACTTGTTTCGTTTAGTGTTCCGATATTTGTGATTTTCATTATAATTACTTAGGGCTACTCAGCAGAACATGCTAGAAGATCGTGGAAAATCCAGCTGGCATTGCTCAAAATTGTTCACTAATACATCTGTGGTGGTCTGAGTATCTTTAGGTGAAAATTCTTTTCTCTTCCTGGACTGCTATCTCAACTACACCAATTTCTGAAATTTATTCGAAATGGTCTCAATTCGAAGATCGTTACGAGTGTTTTCAAAAGAGCTCCACGTTCTTGCTCATTGTTTTGGTGAGAATATTATCATCAAGAGCAAGTTTAACCGCTCCACTTCACCACAAAGTTTATTTGGAAGTTTCGACTGCTTTGAAAAGTGCACAATAGAGCAACAGCAACGTCCCAAAAATATTGCTTTTTAAAATAGAAACTGGGGCACGTACGAACTGGAGCATGTAAAACTCTTTGTTGCGAAGATACAGGAAACTTCAAAGAGATTAAACTGTGAGGGAATATATTGTTATATTTTAGGACATTGATGTGATATCTACTTGAATACTATCTTCAGACACTATAAGCTAAAAAATTTTAAATTTTTCTTGAGGCATTTTCAGTACAAACAATGTTCTGAAACTCAACTCTTGGTAATTCCAATGACTCCATGTGCACAAAAAGAAAAACCTTTTGTTAAACCTCCATGCAATTACATTTTCTCGTTTAAAGTCTAGTGAAAATTTGCTGTAACTATGACCCAACAATCTCCACTAAACTGAGAACTTTTATTTGTTCACATTCACATAAAGGGACCACCACAGCTAATTAGCGGACTCCCTTCCGCTAACAAGATTAAAAAAAGGAACTCCTTCAAATTGTATATTCATTTTCCTGGGCTTTACAACCGTTCCAAAACCGGGTGCTTAAAAACTGGGCACCCAGTCGCTGTAAATTGTTTTTGATTACAACTCATAACCTGCGGTGAGCGTGAAGCAGGTCACTGTGTAAAACTTTACCTCATGAGAATAAATGAAAATGTACGTGTGTGTGAGCGTGCTACTTTTGTGACTTTTGTACTTCAAGTTGCTGCACACAACTTTTCTCTTTTGTGGGAAACATAACTAAAACTACACTCACACACCAACACATGCTAGCACATGGGTAAATTGTGGTAGGGAAAAAAGAAGTTTAGAAATTCATAAAGTAGTAGCGTACGGTTTTTATGTGTTTCATTGCACACAAACAGACGTTGGACGGTACCTCCGGTGCTCCGAACGTACGGTAACGGTGAAAAGTTGTTGCAACTTGACCGCTTATCACTTATGCATATGCCCAACATTTTATGGTAGTAAAGAGTTGTAAATGAGCGGTGGTGAAAATGAAAACTGCAATCTTGCAGAAGGTGTTTCTTTTTTGGAGGGGAATACAAAAAAAAACGGAACAAGAATTTGATTTATGGTTTGCAAACGTGGGAATAATTACAAAATTGTATTATTCATCAACTGATGCACCTTTTTGTAATATTTCTTTCTTTTTTGTACCATATGCGGATACGAAAACAGTTGTTTGGTTAGTTGGGTTACCTCTATCTGACCATAATATCAACCGCCGCCATTACTTACTTCCTGTCCATCCGTCGGCGGTTGTGATTATGGAAATGATTGATAAACCACACAAAGGCTGACCAACATACACTAATCGGAGCTGCACCTGAATGATTAATTTTTCCCGCATCGAATGCGGGCACGTGTTGATTGTAAAGCGTTAATACAATTAATCAACCACAGTTTTGAATTTATGTGTCTTCTGGCGCGGAAGAAAAACATGTAATAGTTGATTGTTTATAAAATTAAAATATTGGCATAAAACAAAATCAACATTAAAGTACAACATGTTCAACGCATTCCGAAATTCGTTTCACCGAAGGGTAAAAGGATATGAAATTTTCATTCCACTACCCTGCGAGCAAACTGACGCATTGATTTTTGTACGTTTTGCCCGCGTGAAAAGAATATTAAAAACTCACTCACACGAATTATGCAAAGCAAAAAAAAACAACACACGCTTGGGGCGAGTATGATTTCGGTTCTCCCAAAAACGCATAATATGTATCGTTACGCGATTCTCTTTAATCTTTTCAAACGGGCGAAACGGGCGATCAAAATGTAGCACGGTACATGGTAAATGAATTTTTGATCGAATTTTGATACGCGCGTCTGTTGTGCTTTTTTCTTCTTTTTTTTGATTGCCCTTGTATCGGTTTCGATTAAACTGTCCTTCGCGCACGTATGTGTTCGTTCACTGATTTGTGTGTGTGTTTTTTCGTGTATTTCCTTTCGCTTTCTTTTTCCTCCTATAAACAGGATACGATCGGAATCGATTGCTAGATGAGGAAGACTCCGCATATCCGGCCCTGCTTGAACGTGAGCTTCACTCCCTGCATCGGAATGTTCCTGCGCTACGACGAGCTGGCGTCGATACGACCGCAATCCGACAGGTAAGAACATACGCGCAAGCATTAAAACGTCATGACGCACCGGGCTACTCCACCCTTTTGTGACTTTTGAGCGGACACGCGCCATTTCATACAAACCGAAAGAGTAGAGTAGCTCGTGAGCACAACATGATCTGATTGTTTGTATACATTTTTTGGAATTTCTTTTTCTATCTCTTTTTTTTACACCACATACATACGGTTGCATTTTCTTTTGGCAAACTGGGAAAACGCCTGAATGTATGCAACACCACGGTAACAAACCGGTTGCTGGAGCAGCACTTCTATCCGGACGGTGGCTGGGGCTGGATTGTGTGCGGAGTCGCATTTTTGGCCCACGTCCTGACCACCGGGTTTCAGCTGTCGTACGGATTGCTGCTGCTGTACGCGATACGCCATCTGGGTCACGAGGTGAATACCGAAGCAGGTTAGAAACGCACGAATTTGTACAAGTTTTTTTCTCTTTTCTACATTTTTTTTATATCCTATTTACTTTCTAACTCGTTTTTTTTTGCTGTGCTCGTGCACGAACAACACGATCCAATCCGCGTTTTCCCACGAGCACGAGTGTCAGCAAACAGTGGGCAAAATATTTAGAATGTCCATTTGCAAAGCACGTAGCGTAAGGAATACAAACAGTAGGAAATGTGGCAGAAACATCACTTCGGAGCAAAGTAACACAAACACACCGGTATCAGGCCGTGTATAGTTGAAATGAAATATTTACCAGTCACCTTTTTTTCCTCCTTTTTTCACCCTGCGGGAATGATTCTTTAGGGTTACAACGCTTTGATCGCCTTCTGCTTTCAAACAAAAGAAAGAAAAAAACAAACGAAATATGTAATTTACACGAGTACAAAAAGCCATTTTCCACGGTATCATGTGTGTTTCCGTCTGTTTGGTTTATACTTTTTAGTAAAACGTAAAAAAAGTTTCAATCCGCTCCTGTATAACAGAGTGGACTAAAAAGCCCCTGAAAGTATGCAACCATGCTGTTTAATGTAGCATTAGGATTGTATATTGATTTCATTCCATCATATCACGCGGTAACTTTATTTAAACTCATAACAATAAGCTTAAACCACTTATTGTGTCATTATCATTCCGGAAACAGAAAAACTATATGACTGTGCGGTAACAATGCGTTTGTGTCCTTTTTTTTCGCGTGGGTTTCGAAACTTTCCCCTCAAACAGAAGCGTCGAACATGATAACTGGCTTCAGGAGCTTATAGTTTGCCCTTTTTTGTTTCTCTTAAATATCAGATTAGAGAAAGTTTATCCCGTTGTCTAGTCCAACATGGCGTTGGGCGTCAGCTAGTCAGGTTCCTCGAACATGGACAACTTTTTTTTTCTCCCGCAGTTTGTAAACTTTCCACTCTCTAGCTTCCTTCCTTGCATTACCACTGACCATCGTTGTTCGCCCAGCAGAAAAGTGAAAAAATAAATAAATAGATAAAGTTGCTCATGAATTTTACACTTCACACCGAAAGCCGGAGCACAGTGCTTCCGTTTCCATCACGAACCGGCACGGTAACGCGCTCACGTACCATGGCGCGAGTGGTACCATAAATCAGCGTTGACGATAGTGGAGTTGGTCCCATCGTCATCGGCACAACCAGCACTGCTTACTATCACATTTGGTGGACGTTTCGGTAATAAATAGACATAAATAAATATTATAACTTAATTTATTGCACTGTGCGCGCTGTTGCTGTTTTTGGGATGGTCGCGTTCGGACGATGGAGCCAGTTGGCCCACTAGTTGTCGGGCTTAGTTGAGCTAATCGTCCACGAAGGCTATTATGTTTCCGACTTTTACGTGACGTTAGAGGGGGGGGGGAGGACGGGGAGGAAAATGTTCGCAAAAAAAATGAGGCATAAGTATGGGCTAAAGCGCAAGGTACGTGTCGTACTTAATGCTGCACGCAGTAATGGACTGGAAATAAATATAAACCTGTTTCAATGACTTACTGTACCTAGAACAAAGGACGATGATGAAAAGCAAAAGAGCTTTTGAGTAGTGGAGAAATCGATCGAAAAATGCTAACGTTTCAATTTCTTACGATTTGGGACGTGCCTATTGCTCTCTACGTGTCTTAAAGTACTCAACGAAGCGCAAGTACAAGTTAATGACCACTTCGGTGATTGAATTACTTCAGCTTTTTTCGTTTTCGGAGGACTAATTGGTTTCATTTGAAAGAAAGTTACTCCATCATGCAACAGTATTTTTATTTTCATAGTAAGGCCTCCTGTGTCTTTGCTTCTTTGAGTTTTCTATTTTTATTTTAAAAAAATCTGTTCGTTTTTACACAAATGATTATTTTTTATAAAATGCCTGATGAATTATGATTTATGACAGATTTATATTTTTATTCCAGGTTTTAACGTTACTTCTCAATGTCAATGCTTTATTTCCCCGGTATAACTGATACATCGATTTGTAGATTGTGCAAAAAAATTCTGAAGATTTAGAGTCTGATTTCTCTAAAAGATTTTTTTAAATTTAAATTTTGAAAAAGATTATCAAGTTATTGAATTTTCATGTTTAATAAACTCTATTATATTATTTAGAATCTTGCTTTTTGTGCTTTTATTCCCTGAAAAACTGTAAATATTGCCTCTTTGATCCTACTATACTCGGAAAAAAAGACAATCAAACGAGCTTTTCTAGCACAATAACAACACTATTCATCAGGATCACAACAGATTGCACTAGTAGTTAGGCAGAGGGATTTCCTTCTGTTGTGACCTGCTGCAGAGTTGATTCTACGTCGCTTCGTGCTAATCCAATACATAAACGCTGACCGGAAGCATTAGAGGATGACATAACAACACAAATGTCCTTGCCATTCCATTCTAAAGTGTAGCCCTGCATCAGCAGCTGTCAGTGAGCGAAACGAAGAAAGGATAAAGCAAATGAACACTTTTCAAACTCCGGCAAGACGAGAACGGACAAATGATGGCATTTACGGAAAGGATTTTTTTTCACCTCTATTTCTCGTCCTTGCATTCGATTTGATACTGAAGCTGCAACGAAAATAAAAACTAAAAAAAAGGGTAAAACTAAAATATCCCCTCGCAGCTCGGAGCATCAAACAAGATTAAAATCCTTACCCTGTTTTCGGGATAACTTTGTTTTCATTTCGTTCTGCTTCCGGTTTCGGACATCGATCCGTTGTTTTTGTTTCATTTTTCTTTTAGTTTCAGTGCATTTTTCTTGTGGTGTGTACAGAAACTGCCTGAAGGGACATGAGGTTGTGTACGCTGCTCATAACATCAGAACTTACGGTTGAAGTTTCCTGCTGGGAAATGGAAAATGTGCAACATTCGCTTGCAGCTGCTGCTTCAGAAATCCTTCGGGAAATAAAGAAAAGAGTAACATATTCCAGTTGCCTTCAACGTTTTGACTGCGTTACAAAGTTATGGAAGAAATAAAACAATGTATCTGTAGTGCCGTGAGAAATATCTTAACTATTTAATCATTATGATAGCATTTGTTTTTTTTTGACGAATTATAACCCATTATCTCATCGCCATCACGTTAAATTTATTTAACATCAACAACATACAAAACAGACACAAATTTATCAGACCCGAAACCATTCTAGATCGTGTATCTAGCTTATTGATAGCGAATTCCACAAATTACATTACAACTCAATCATTCCCTGTTCCATCCTTTTAGCCTGTCTAAACGCACCTCACTGATCGATTCAATATTCCACCACGTTGTGGGAACTTAATCGAATTGAAATGTTTCCGGAAGCCACCGCGCGTCAGTTCACTTGACAGGGCTTTTCAAATACAGGTCGGTATGTTAATGCCAGTTTATAACGTGCAACAAATGAAAAAAAAGTAAACGGAAATTCTACCACTCACCTAACGTACCACCCGGTGCGGTAGGCAATCCATCATGGATCAATCATTTGGAGCATTAAAAGTGGCAAAGGATTCGTCACCGCAACAAATCCCACACATGTAGCGGAACTCACACACGCTAGGGCGCGTAAATTTGACAGCTTCCTTAGCGCGGCCGGGGCCTCTCTCAGACCGCACCCGCTCTCCCAACCACAACCACACGTTTCGGTCGTTCCGATTGATTGATGGCTGTATCGTCGTTAGTACCGAGCGCAGTTGGGCTAATCTCATGCGAAGTGAAAAGCTTTTCGGTGGTGCGTTGAAACAGAATGCAAAATCAGCGGAGATAAAGTGAAAGCTCAAGGTAGATTTACTTGCACGATGATGGGAATTTTATTGCGATTGGTTCCTAGTACGTGGATGGAGATATTGGAGGATTTTTGGGATTTTTTATTTGAGAATACGTATAGAGTGTAATGGTTGTCAATTTTAAATAAATCTGTTACATATCAAAATGATCCCTTCTTTTTGAGAAGATTTTACCAGGATTATGTTGATATAGTCTGGATATATAAAAATCTTGATAAGTTATCTTTATCCAACTAATAGCCTTGACAATAAGGCTAATAGGCATTTGTATATCATCAATCAAATTCATTATTCTTCTATTAATTCAAGATGTTCTTCATCGTCCAAAATAAGTACTTTTGTATTACTTTTCGAGAAAAATATTCCTCCCAGGAAATCATAACACGTTCCAAAGTGTGCTTTTAACCATCGTTTTCCCTGATCAATTCCTTCCTTCCTTCCGAAACAAAAGGAAAAGGTTCGAACGGAAAGCTTTTGGAACGAAACACACCAGCGCACACTGATAAATGCGCTTTCCCATGGCATTCGGCCAACAAAACTATGCCCATAATTCATCCAACAAATTCGAGGCTATAGTCCGGCTTGTTTTGCTCGCACATCGCCGGACAACCAGCAACAACTAGCACCGTCTGGCACCTTATGTTTCGGTTGTAACGCGATGGAATTAAAACGAAATAGCAAACCGGTCCCGCTCATTTCCCAGGGGTGACATTCTGCCGTGCACTGTGTAAAAAGGTCCAACCCCGTAACAACCATCGAGGAACGAACCTGCGTCCACATATTTGGCATGAAGCCATTCATGGCCGCAAGCGCAACGCAACGAGCTGATGGCATCTGTGTCACACAAACACTTGTGCAAACGCACCTCATCAGTCATACGGGATCGTTGATTTGATCGTTAGCACAAACACGCGTACCATTGCTGGAACGTTGGCATGGGCGGGTGGATAAGTAAAAAGGGCAAAAAAACAACACATTGAAGGGTTTACGCGCGGTGCCGGAGCCCAAATCTGCGAGCAGGGAATTGTGTTTTTATTCTTCCACCGGTACTATGCCGTTTTACCGCACAATCACACTTTCCGGGGTTGGAACTGGTGGTGTGCAAAGAAACATGGGAGGAGTGTTACAGGGAATCTTTTACAATGCCTTCTTATTCCGCGAAAGGACACCTTTGGGAGCCTTTCCTGGAGTGGAGTTTGCCTTTTTTGTCTTGAACACCTTTTCTGGAATAGCAATTTTTTATTCGGTTCGTAGAAATGGAGGCGCCTGGTAGCTGGTTCATAAAAAGTTCCACCCTCGGATGGAGACGCATGGTACTTTTTGCTATTTATTTTCGATAATGCTTGAGCGGATGTTCTTTTGAAACTTTTGATTGTTTCTTTGTTCCAAATTCGTCACAAGCTTACAGACTGTCACCTCTTTCCTGTTTCTACAATGTAATGAATATTTCATTGGAACACAATGTTTTCATAGTACACAACTGGAAAATTGGTAAGATGCGGTTTGTAACGCTAGCTGCAGTCGTATCAGTTACCCGTACCGACAAGACCGAAGCAAATGTTTTGTGTTCCCTAAAAAAAAATATTTCCCAAATCATAACAGCAGCTCTTGTAGCCAGCCACATTTTTCGATTCGATCGATTTTCATGCCCACGAATCCAATCATAAATCCCCCATGTCATGTTATTATAATTTTGCAACACTTTTACTAGGAAAATATGCCACCAAGCTTGTTTGCTCTCGTTCCCTTTTCGATGCTCTTTTGGGCGTTTCGTTTCTTCGTAGCAAAAATCTTACCACATTGACCGCATTCCAATTTGGGAAGGGCAATAGAAAAAACACAAAACGTCCCAGAAAACAATCTCCAGATCCTGGAAAAGCTGGGATGGTGAAGGTTTTGGTTTCTGCTCCACACGAAATACGCCCAATTGCCGTAAAGATGACAGCATTCCCGGGAATTGGTCGTCCCAACAGACGCGAACACATTTAACGGTTTCTTATTGGATGCGAGACCGGGTGAAAATGCGGTAATAAGGTTGGGGACGGCTTTAAATTGGAAACTGTGTATCGTCGTCCTATCGTTGGGAATTATAAAGTGGAATCTTATAAAACGAGCAATCTTTCTATTGCGTTTCTATGCCGGCGAAGCGTTGATTTTTAAAACAAAGAGCTGTATCAGCAATCGAGAAAGCACCGGTTCTAATGAGCAATGGATTCTTAACTTACCTTCTTTATTAGTGTGCAAGATGGACTTGAGACTAGACTCAAAGAGCAAACAGTTTACTCTTGAGGAACTACTTGACATTTAATGGGAAAAGCTAAAAGCATGGCCAGACAATAAACTAGCAATATTAATATTTTTTTTATTAATTACCAAAGCGAATACCTTTAAAGAAATTTTATAAAAATCTATGTTTGAATAATAATAAACTTTGCAATATGTTATTAACTTTAAATCTCTTAAATTATATAATTTTTTTTATGACATTTTACTTTTTCCATTCATTTTCTTTTCATTCTTAGATAAATGACACATAAAATTGACAAAGCAGCGCTAAGATAAAGCGCAATCCCATCTGTACACTCATGTTGAAAGATGAATTTCGACAGGTTGACAAAATGCTCTGCAGTATTAGCTTTACGGTGTACCCTGAGAAGATAAAGCAGAAATAAGCATTTGTTTTTCTGAAAAATCGGAAGACATCCCCGGTTCGCTCGTCTTAACTTCCGTCATAAATCAGCACACACACACGCGCCATGAAAAAAGACGAAAAAGAGCTTGACCGGACACGGGGTGCATCGATGCAAGAAAGCAAACGAGTGTACAAAATGCATCCTCTTTCGATCGCTCTTAATGCTTCCGAACCTCGAACGGAGAAGGACGCGTTTACAAAGGGAGTCAAAAACAGGATTTTTTTTGTCAATTTTCACCCAGCTCCCGGAGCCCGCATGGTGACAGCATTTCCACCGTGGGCTGTGATCCCATAAATACCGAGGGCAATGCTAAGCCACAACAACAACAGCAGAAACCCCACACGAGCACAAACCCTGCTGCTTCATGATGGGGTTGTGTGTTCAGCCGTGCGATGCATGTTTAGGACGCAAGTGTAACAAGCACTTTGTGTGGTTCCAAGAAATGCTTCTTGCTGCGGGACACGCTTTTGCTATCCCGCTGTGAACCGCTGTTTGTGCACGATGCAGAAGGGGGCGAAAATAAACCATACCTTTGCGTTTGGTGTGGGTCGTTTTCTTGAAATGAATATCCTTTTTCCGTTGAACGGTTCGGTTGAACGAATCGCGGTCATAACACGCTGCGCACATTGATGGCAAAAAGGTAACGTTCTGGGTCAGAGTGGTCTGATGCAGGAGGTAGCACAGTTTGCCACCGCTACAAGCCATTGGTTGGCTACCGGGTCGCGAGAATAATGTGCTTTCTTATGAAGCTTTCCATGCACTTTGTTGTTGCATGAGTGCAAATGTTTATGTTGCAGAAATGCGACTGATGTAAATGTATGGGTTTTGCTTTGTTTCAACAAAATGTTTTGTTGTTCCACTCACTGTCACTGTTTGGTTAAGAATATAATTCATGAGATCTTGATAGTTTCTTCGGGGGTTTTCTAGAAAATTTCATGATGAAAGCTCTATAGAATGGGTAAATTTTACGTCACATACATACGTTTATGTACTCAATTATTAAAAACCTTCTGAAAGAGAAAAATAGAAATAAATAGAAGAGTCGGCTTTGATTCAGAATTGAACGGAAACGGAAAACGGAATCGATGACTCGTGATCATTATTCTAAAGATTCATGAATTCTCAAATATTCATAAATTGATTCTTGGTGATTCTTCAATACACAATCCATAAATCCTCATAGGTTTATGAATCTGCAAAGCATCACATAGTTCAGATATTCTTCTTCTATGGCACTACAACCTCGAGAGGTCTTAACCTACCATATTTGGCTTCCGTGGTTTGAATATACCCGTAACAGATCTCCTCAATATAAACGCCTGAAGGTATGCATTACACTTCTCACATGTATCATTTTATTTGTCTACAAAACGTTTTCAATACAGAAATTGAATAGAATTTATTAAACAACATCTGGTTGAAAAAATTTATATCTTTTTCTGCGGAAACCCGATTGTTTGCAGATGAAACGCTTCAATTAAACCACCAACATTGCTACGTTTGCGGTACCAAACACTTGCAGCACACTTTAAGCAGAACGCCAATCAATTAAATATCCATACCAAGCACCACTCGATCCGCTAATGTCCCTGTTTCCCCTAATGATTGGCCCAACCCAACCAATTCTCATTCCGCCGAAAATCAAACACTCGTTCCATTTGGCGTGGACCCGTCGTTTAGTAGCGTAAACATTGCCCCATCAAAAGCCCCTTAATCATATTCGTCTACATTGCGGCCTACCAAAGTGTACGTGCGGGGTGAAAAGAAATCACAAATCGTCGTCTGTCCGCCTCACGCCTCTGCAGGGACACATCAAGCTGTACCATAAAATGTCCCCAAGATAAACTGTTAACCACTTTCTCACGCCTCACGGAACAATCCCGCCCGTAAGCTCTGTGGGCTAGTTAGTTGAAAATTTATGCAAATAAATAATGCCACAAAAAGCCACCGTGCTGCGAAACGTGCTGTCCTTTTCCTTGTCCTTTTCCCCCAAACCCTGCTCTCCATCCGGCACACTCCACTTCTGCTTAAGTGTATCCATAATTCAACCCATGAATTAGATGAATCCATTTTGCCATGTTCCGGACCTGATCGTCACGGAGACGGAATTCGACGAATAAATAAATAAATATAAATTCATATTGAAAAGCTCCACTCCGGTAACAACGAGCTCCGGCTGTGGGGCATCCGGAATGAACGTTCCAGAAATTGCTACGTGAGCAAGAATTTCGTACGCATTAGAAATGCTTATTTTGCGGTAGAGTGTGGCAAATAAAACACCTCCACCCAAACCAACGCATCACGTGTTTAGCCACGAGATGGTCCTTCCGTTTGATAATTTCAATTTTCCAAATCTTCTCCCAAAAGCGCATGATGATGATCGTTTCGTTTGTGGTTTTCATTCGCTGCAATAACAATAAAAAAATGTCTCCAAGCATGATTCATAATTCTATTACCAATTCTTATTTACGCAGAGACACTTTCATTTTTTCCCCCATTTTCGGTTCTTTATCGTTTCAGGTTGGCTCGGGCCGGCCAGCTGGGCCATGTCGCTGTTTTCGGCAACGATAGTTGTGGCGCTGTGCCGTAGGAAGTCTACCCGTTTGACAGCTGTGCTTGGTGGGTTGGTGCTTGCGTTGGGCATCCTGTTCACATCGTTTGCCACCCAGCTGCATCAGGTAGCGTTCAGCTATGGTAAGTGTAACGGGAGGAACAAGACAATCCTGCCGGAGGATGTATCTTACGCCATGAGTCAGCAGCACACAACCGACAAGGTGCGGCAGAACGTGGATGTTTTATTTGCATGTTTATGAGCTGTTATACTTGTCCAATACTGCGCCGTAAGACAAAACGCCCGTAAAGAATGTTTTTCATGGTATGATACTGGGATGATAAGGAAAAGGCGCCCAACCCAACACGTAAGACATCCATGGGAGAGAAGGAGACACATTAGGCGAGAAAACCCGATATTAGCTCCGTGAGAAGAAACCACCTTGCTACGGACACTTGCTTGCACGGCACACTATAAAGCCAGTGTTTCATATCCAAAGCTTATGCTATTGTTTTGCCGATCCTGACCGATTCTGTTTTTTTTTTAAGTTGGTTACCATTCGAAAACAACCCGAACCCCAGCTGAAATGTCCATTTGGCATCGTGCCCACTAATAGTCGATGCGATGGTGCGGTTTGGTGCCACGTTATCCCCCTTTTGTGGTGTGCAGTTCCATAACAACCAGTGATACTCCGGGGGTGTCCTCGTTTAAATAACACGATGAATATGTATGGACTATGTGTTTCAATTATTCATGCAACATACCACTTGGTAATGATTTTTACCAAACGCGCCTTGGTTGAAGTAGTTTACCGCCGGGCAAATTAACAGCGAACGAATTGCAACCTATACGTGTACACCTGTTTCCTGCGCAGGACGCCCGGTGGGAGATGATTAATTTTCCGATGCAAACGTGTACGTTATTTGTGTAATTAAATACGGATGAGAAGTACGGTTGCAATGAGATTAAAGAGAAAATGATGTGTCATTGCATACTTTTAAGAGACTTACGAGGCTTACACGCTTGTTAAATAATTTTAATAGGAAAATACAGCATCATTATGTCAGTTGCCTTGATGAATTTGCCCTTAGGTATGTTTTTAGCGATTTATAACGCCTGGAACTATGCAATTATTATATTTTGTGTTATTTTTCTGGTTAGGAGTTACTATAGCATACTTTTAGGCGTGTTCTTTAAAATTGTTATTCAGTGCAAATTGATACAAGAAAAAGAGAAAATAGTGTGGATTTGAATACTTTCAGAAGGTTTAGCGGCTGACACGCTAGTTTAATAATTTCAAAAGAAAAATGAAACATCATAATATTAGTTACCATGATTTAATTACTCTTGGTTGTCTTAAGCTCCTGGAAGTATGCAATTAATGTGCATAATACCCTTTATTGGATAATTTTATAATATCTAAGGATTATTCGTTTTGAATTGCATACTTCTAGACGTACTAACTCAAATAGTTTCTCTGTGGAGATTTACTACATTCTACCTCATGTCACAATCGAAAGATTCATTCGTTTCCATATGTGAAATATATTGGATGATGAAAAGCAATCTCTTAATCATGCTGGATGCATCGATTCAAAACATCCATTATAAGCCTCATATCATCCATATTATGCTCTCCATTGCACAACTTTATCTTCTGGGTCCAACAGAGAAGTCTCCATTCGACACGTTCGTCGAAACATATGTGGTGCTTTTACATGCCCCACGCTCCCACTCCCTCTTTATCTCTCAGAGATTAATGTCTGATTTATCTGTCTGAAAAAACCATAAAACATTTGAAAACTGCATCCAAATCGGTATGCTTCTTAATCGGACCGGATGCAGCTGCCATAGTCCATTGTACACTATGGTAATGCTTTATGGCGAATTTTGCTCCACTTTCTGCTGTAAGCCATTCTCCAAAGCTGAACCCCTCTGGAACCTGGATGCCTACTGTGGGTAGTGTTACAAAAGTATTCCAGGTCTATCTGCGACCCTCTCCCGGGACAAAGAGTGTACCGCAACAACAAAAAAACATGGTTGAATGGTTTTTTATTTGGTGTCACAGAAATTATGGTCACTTGGAGTGCTGTGTGCCACCTGTCTTCACCTTGCTGGTGGTGTAAAGTACTGACCGAACGCTTCCTTCCTGTTGCTGGAGTGCAGCACCAGAACTCAATTGCGTAAGCCGACCGATAGCTTGTGTCCCTTTTGTGTTGGAGTTCATATTTTTCCCCCAGTTTGGGTTGTTTTACAGCACCCATCTTCCTGGATAATGGCAACAGTGCTGGTGCTGCTTCGATTTGTTTTATTGCGTTTTGGGCATGTACGACCCAACGCATCCACTGTGCGTGAAACCCTGTTTTCGAACTACGAGAGACACTATCTTCATCGGCAAGGATGCTACGTTTAAGGTCATGTACGGTAGTGGTAAAATGCTTCCCATTCCCAAGGGTGGGCCTTGTTATGGATTATGGCTTTCGTCTTCCCGTGCACTCCACCACTCCATTTGGGCTGAAAGGAGAATAGACACCGACCGACCGATCTGGTTACATTTCGTGCCCAGTATCCACGGTCGGTTCGGTTCGTTTCATTCATGTGACCGAGTTTGGGCGGTAGAAAAAGGCATCCAACCCGAAAGAATGGGCAGGCGTACGATTAACCCAGATACTTTCCGGTGCCGGTTTGCGATGCGGTTCCATCTCGTTGACCATGGAATTCAATGCCGTTTTCATTCTCCCTTTGCTTTTTTTTTATTGTCCTCCCAATACCACACGTTGGCTGTGAACCATGTTTCGAGCCCGTTCTTGGGACATTGTTACCTAATTCCTGCCACCATCATTGCAGCAGCAAAATGCCATAGCCTAGCCAACTACTGCAACACCGGATCCTATTCCTTTCGGTACCACTTTTGCTCCTTTCTTTCACTAAACATTCCAGGTTAGTCGGAGCGAGTGGGAAAGAGGATTTGCTGAAGTGTCCTTTCTATCTTCCCCAAGCTCACCAATAACTACTCCAAATGGTTCTACTCATTCTCTCTTTTTTCTCGGTCGACCTGGTACGTCATCTTTCGTCAACCGGCATCACTATCGTCATCAACCATCCGGGTGTGGCTACAGGCGTCATCGTAGGCATCGGGTCGGCCATGGTACGGGAGTCGGCCGCCGTTATGCTGGGCCATTATTTCAAACGGCGGAGACAATTTGTCGAAATGATCACCATGTCCGGTGAGGGTGTCGGTGTGGCCCTGTTTTCCGTCATCCTTAAGGAAGGCGTCGGGTAAGTACGGATACATCTTCATTCTAGTGTACTACGCTAAATATAGAGGTAACATTTTAGTGATAATTATACTTAAGTAATATATTTAAGTAGACATTTAAGCTTTTTCAGTTCATGTGCTTTTATAACAAATTATAAAAATAGTTGCGTCTAACCTTAAATTATTATTGAAATTGAATATTGTCCTTTACTATTGATATAACTTTATCAGATCCAGATATCGAAGTAAATCCAGCCCTAAAGTCTTTTCTATTATGTTGAAGGTTTAATTCACTTCACTGCCATAGCTTTGTCGCGTCTTGCTCTTACTTCGGAAGCTTATTGCGTGTCCGGTACTACAATCGTTTCATGCGGAAAAACTACTTTCCCCACAGTAACAAGCATTAACTTCACCGTAAGCTTTATTCATTCCGGGCAACGCGTCGTCTATCGTTCCATACAATCCGATGTTCGGGCAAAATGCTTCCCGTAGCGACTGACTGGCTGAATTCAGGCAGAAGCTTTAATCAACACAATGATACACGCGTTTACGGCTCCATGAAACATACAAAAGCAAAAAGAAGACATGGAAAAACCCGACTCGCCAACATAGAACCTTTTCGAGAGAGGGAAATTCATTATCATTTCCATTGCCGACCATCCGTTCCGTTGGTTTTGTGTGATGAAGTAGTTTACGCTTCTTCGCTGCTCTTTTCATTTTGTTTACTTCCAAAACCCGGAAATTGGGTTGGCTTTTCCGGTGAAAAATAGCCGAAAAGACGATTAATTATAGGTAGTCGGGTTAACCGATGCTTAGTTTATTTGAGGCTCAACGACTAAATGGCTTCCATTTCACGAGAAATTCGTTCATTTTCCATATCGAGCAGTAATCGATGGAGGAGCGAAAAACGAAGGAAAAAGATTCATCTAGAATTGATTCCATCTTAATGCGAAGGATAAACAACATGGAAGTAGTTTTTCCGAGCAAATGTTGCTTCCAAAGTCCCTTTTTCTGAGATTTGTTTCTCCATTTTTTTGTAATCTATCACGCATAGGCCTTTTTCAGTGATCTTTTTCTAGGAAATGGCGAGTTGATACGCTTCCTTCAGTGTGTGAAAAATTAGATACCATTTCAGAAGGAAATGATTTTTCCGATTCCAAATGACCCAGAGTCCGGGTTTCGAAACAATGTATGCAAGTTTAATTCAAACACACATACAAACACACTTCTATGGAATAATTTGCATCAATCAAGTGTTCTGACACCTTGAGGCGATTGGAACCGAAAAGGAGCAAGGGCTCTCGTTCCCTTTCAAACACCAACAGGAATCCCCATGCCAGGCGTACCTTTTATTGCAATTTTCCGACCCTAGCCAAACGCTGTCATTCACTTTCGTTCTCCGTTTTGCAGGAAAATGGGCTGGCGCCTGGGGCTGCAAGCGGTCACAGGCCTCGTATCGTTCAGCTTCTTCATGGGACTGCTGTACCGGCCGGCCTCACTCTATCATCCCCAGCGGCGTGCGATACTACACTTGAAAAACCAAAGGAAAAAGGTAGCTACTCCTTTCCATTCATATACCCCACTGACGGACGATGCAGATTGTTTTGGTTTATGCGCATTTGCCGGCACATGCCAGTCCGGGCCGGGGAAGGCCCGAGGGCAGTAAGCCGCCCGTGAAAGGCTTTTCGACTACTTCACTTGCTAGACAGATCCCATCGGCTTCCCTTAGTTGTTTAAGCCGAAGCACCATTCCAGTGACCGCAAAGTAAACTCGGGAAAAGTTAACTCGACGGAAACCTTTTAAACGGACCGGTATGGGCTATTGGTTTGTAGAGATTGAATGTGCTTTTATAGCATTCCGGGCCAAAAGCTTGACGTCGTGAAGGATGCTATCAAATTTCGTGCACAGCGCTGAGCGTCGCCCAAATTGGGGCAATCATGATGGTATATGGCTTCTTGGAGGACATTATTGAAAGTATCGTATTTTATGTTCCCTATTATAGGTTAACAGCTGTAAGCGTATGATTAATAGTAGGATTAATTTAGTAATTTTTCAAAACCGTATTTGCTTCATAAAAAATCGAAAGGCATCAAATGCAATCGAATTGCCTAACTTCAGGCGCAATAGTGAAATTGTATAACACTCCTACGGTTGCTTTATTATTGTGCCATATTTTTGTGTATTTTTTAAGTTAAAATTTTTCTCCCACAAAATTAACATTTTTACAAAAAAATCGATGCTTCTTTTTCATCACAAAACGAGAAAAACACCCAATTCCAATAGAGAAAATTCGAGCACACGAAAAGGTTTCCAATCTGTTAGGATAAGAGTGGATGAACAGTTTAAAACGTAGGGTTTAATTACGTTCTTTCAAAATTCCTTCATCACCTTCTGTTCCACGATTCAATAAACCTTCAATCAAGCCTCGTTCCAACGTTTTACTCACATACATTTGCTCCTTTAGTCCGTTTGGGATAATTTCGAAGCCCTTTTCCCCTGAAGCAAACACCACTAACTCAAACTGCATCTCGTGCTCACGTGTTTTCCACTATCGTTTTTTTTTTAGGTGAAGGAAAAGAAAACACACGTTCGTACACCGAAGCCACCGTTCCTCGATTTTACGCCCCTAAAATCTTCCTCGGTGCGGATGCTGTCAATATCGGCATCGGTGGCCGCACTAGGCATCTATTCGCCGATATTTTTCCTGGTAAGTTGCGCCGAGCTTAGTGCTGTCCGTCTCACCTGTCTCAACCTATCTGCACCTTGCACACACACACACAGTCGTCGTCCCAATTCCCGTCGAACAACACAACAACAAAACACAAAATTGATACCCATGTTAAGGCAAACTAATGCGCCTCAATTTTCTTTCGCTTTTTGGGGATAGCAGCGTGAAACGAAATCGGTTGGGCTGGTCTGCTGCAGTAGGATTTCCGTAAGCAATAACGTTTCGATTGCTGGCTGGTAACGGAACGGGAAAAGCAAACCGTCCCACCGGGACCCGATAGGGGTTTACCGGATGAAATAAGGGAAAATTGATTTCGCCCACATAAATCGAGCTTTCGAGACGAGTTTTCTTTTTACCCCGTCATCTGACGGTCTGATCTCGAGCGGGGTTTTGTAGGGTTTTTTCCCCTTTTGACCGAGGGGTATATGTTTACTTGTGAATGCTCCGGACAGGATGCTAACCCTCTGCAGCTGTTTATATTGTTTATGCAACAAGTAAGCTGCTTTTTCCCAATCAACTCCTTTTTGGATAATGAAACGTTTCGAGGAAATAAAATTTATATTTACCTGTGCGAAAACATTCAAATTTTGTGATAAAAATAGTTAGTAGGTCACATGTGTCGAACGCATTGCCTACTTTTAGGCGTATTACACTTTCTATCGAACAGCTGAAATATATTTTTGCGTATTACAGTTTATTTTATTTTGTCTGGCAGGAGCTTATGAAGGTAAAACATAAACAAAAAATAATACCGTTTTATTAAAATTATAAACAATTACAAAAAACATTTTAATGTTCAAAAGTTAATTTCTTTCAGTTTTCTATCTTATTCATACCGTTTCCATTATGTATTAATTTTATTGAATATAATTGCCACATTTTGACGCACGTTCCCTATTCTCATTTCGCTTAGTTAACTAAAGCTCCATCCGTTTTGGGGAATAAAATTAGCTAGCTCACAAAGCACGGTCCGATAGAAAATTGAATTAAGTCCGAACTGTCGCGCATTGTCAGATCCGATGAGTTGCCAAAATTGAATGCATTGTTCAAATGTGATAACCAACTGAACTGCAGCATTGTACACACCCACACACACTCACATAATGGATGCGTTGCGGCAGTGGTTGGTGGTGAGTGCGTTTTCCAATTTTCCAAGCCCCGATTCAATTTCGAAACAATAAGAGCATTTGCGGTTGCCCTGTCCAACCGCATGGATCACGGTAGTCGACCGGTGCTATGTTCGGTTGCAAACGGTCCCCACGCATACAAATGGAACACGATTTGTAACACCTAACATGTCTGCGCCTTGTTAGCGATATGGTCCTGCTGAGTGTTGGATTTTTCTTCCCGTTCCATGTCTGGATTAGCAAAATATTTATTTCAAACACTGTGATGCAGGATGTAAAAATAAAAGCTTTAGTGTACATTAAATCCGCTTTAAACCCCAATCCCCATTCTTGTTCCTATAGTGGAAATCGAACGATAGAGCGCACACCCGTGAAGTAGATAAGCCTTATAATACCAGCATGAAGCGTAACAACGAACAACGAGGCCACTAATCGTGGAAAAATTGCCACCGGAACGTATGACTGAACTTTGTCCGGTGCTATCCCGCTGTACTTTTATTTATTGGAAACATTCATCTACACTGACTCCACGCTGGAGCTAATCGAATAGCCATTGCTGATGGCCATGGTGGATTTAATAGTAACACGTCATCCCGTTCTTTACGTCCCATCCAAACCACTTCGCAATCATGCATTTTTAATGTTTTCTCTGCTCCATTTTGCTAATCTAGTTACGGTGCTATTTCTGATGCTTTTTTCCGTATTCCTCCCACAAAATAGTCCCTACACGGGTTCAGCGAAGGTTACGACATGCAGGACCTGGTGCTGCTCCAAACCTTTCTCGGACTGTCGATAGCGTTAGGTATAGTGTTTAGTGGATCATCGATCAACAAGACGCTGGAAATTTCCTTCCGGAAGGTTCAGATATCGCGTCAATATGTTTGTCAGGTAAGGTTAATCGGCGACAGATCGACAGTCTACAATTTCCGGGCACAAAATGAAATTCGATTCCCTTCCCGCGCAGGGCTGTGTTACGTTAGTGTCAGTATCGTTGTTAGTATTATCGGCCGTGGCCGACTACCGGGGCCTATGCTTCTCGGCGTGGGCGTACGGGCTCGGTCTCGGCGGCTACCGTTACACCTTGAAGATGCTTGCGATCGAGCGCATCCGGGGCAAGTACTTCTCCAAGGCGTGGGGTTTCATCAAGGGAGCCGAATCGCTGCCGGTGCTGTTCGGGGTGCCACTGTGCGCCTTTTTGAACGATTCCTCGCACCGGTACGGTCGGGCGGGCTACTACATATGTGCCGCCAGTGCGGCCATTTCGGCAATTATTCTGTTCTTCGTGGGATACCCGGACGGGCGTAACATGAAGTATTCCACCAATGGGTAAGTTGGCACCATTATCTATTGATTCATTGGTTTTGAAACTCCTTTCTATTCCTCCATTCTATGTATGAAAGTGTTTTCTTCTTGTTTGATTTCTAGTATTTATGTTTTATTAGATTTTGATAATATTTTTCTTGAAATTCCTCTTGATAAATAGATTCATTTGTTTTAGTTTCAAAAAATGTTTTGAATAATAAAAAAAAAACAATGAAACATAATATGCAATTCATTTTCCATTCACCTTTTAATTTTTTCTTCTCCATTGAATTTGAGTCATTTTAGTTTGTTATAATTTTTGTTCTGTTTTCATCTTTTTTTCTGAGTTTCACATGTTTGTATTTTAAAAATTTACTTTCGTATGTATTTCGTATTGTATTTTTGTATTTTAAAAATTTAATTTTGAGTCGAATCCCCTAGTAACACATAAAAATGAAATAAAAGAAGTTACTTAAAAAGTTTTATTTGGATTAAAATGTTATAATTCATGAAATGCATAGTTACGACAGTAAATCAAAAATAAAAATTTTAATAATAAATAAAAATTAATAATTAATGTAACTTTCAGACAAAAATGAATAATGATTTAGACCAAACCGAACTATACGGTTCTATAAGTGGAATAGATTCCCTCTGTAGCTACTGTCTCTTATCTACTTTCTTGATATGGTGAATGAATTAATATGTTCGCTTCATCGCCCAACAGTTCCATCACATCACGCTGCACTGCACCAACCTCATCGAGCGACTGCCAGCACATCCTGGACCGGAGCTTTTCCTCGCAGCGCTACAACAACCCGCAGTGGTACGGTACCAACACGCACGCGACCAATCTCTCGAACGGCTGCCACGGTTCCGGTACCTACCCCGGTGGGACTGGCCTGCAGCGTTGCCTGTCCACGAGTCAATTCATGAACGGTGGGCTTAATCTTTCGTCGGGCGGCATTGGACCGAACGCGTCGGCAACCACGACAACGGCCGGCCCCGGTGCACGACTGCTCGGCAACAGTCAATCTCTCGATAATCCGGCTAGCGGACAGGCCGGTACTGGGTTCAGCTACCACAGTCCGTTCTGTGGCCAGTCCGCGGATCAACCGCACGGTCGCCTGCACAAAAGCCTATCGTTCGCGTTCCAGACACCGATGTTCAGTGATGATCCGATACATCACACTTGCCAGCAGGCGTCCGGCTATGCGGCCGATTACCCACCACCGAGTCGGTGCTACTCCAGGTACGTACGTGTACGTGTGTGTGCTTTTAATTGGACCCAATTAGAAAGCGCTGTTTCCGGTACGAGCTGATCTTTGATGACAAATTTGCCATCTTCCACATGTGGTTCTAAGCCTCAACTATCGAGGGATTCCATTTATAATCCTCCAATGCCGACATTCATTGGAATGTTCCTACGGCACGTTTTAGTTAGCAGCTTTGTGTCACGGTAAATAGCGGCCACGTATCGCGAACCGTAGCGCAAATGCCTTCGCCAGATAAACCTTCACCACCGTGTATTAAACGGCAGGATTAGGTACGCTCGGATGAACTTTTGGACCAGAGTTAAAGCATTTACCCTTGCGTAGCTTTAAGGCACACTGCAGTAGCACCGTCTCAAGATAGTCTCAGCTGGCACGGGACAGATTTCGGATACAAGGGCCCCAACGGCCAGAAGGCTAATGAAGATGAAATTATGCGAAAATATCCTTTTCACGAACAACTGTTCAACTAGTTCACAACCGGCTGTGCGCGGGACAGGGTTTAGAACCGAAGGCATTCCAAAGGATCAAAGGCATTTTCTCTTTCGTGTCCCGAAGGTGTCAGTCCGCAACCGAGCGCTCCAATAAGTTGCTTGTCGCTAATACTTGTGTTTTTTTTTATTAATGCGGATTGTACCGGTGAAGAAGGAAAAAGGGCAAATGGGTTTTGTGGCTCATCGTTTGCCACCGTTCACTAAACTGTACACCTTGCGCGAATCCAGCAGCATCCCACCGCACCAGCAAAGTACCGTCAATAATCATTTAGCGAAGAAGTGCCCTAGACCTCGCTCAGTTAAATGCAGCTTTCGTTCGCCATTATGTCACGTGTTTTGGGAAAGGGAACGGTAACACGAGCAGGACAGCACAGGGAGAGGGAGGGATATAAATTTACTCAAATTATCCTCCACTACAGCGTTTTGCAAACGACCGAACGACCGGTGACTTAGAATTTGGTGGGACAGTAGAGATTGAGCCTTTCGGTGGCGCATTGGACCTTTCGACGGAGGCATGTAATTTGGCATGTTTTTGGA
This sequence comes from Anopheles minimus, assembly GCA_000349025.1. NCBI lineage: Eukaryota > Metazoa > Arthropoda > Insecta > Diptera > Culicidae > Anopheles > Anopheles minimus. Next base: position 5,611,089 of record KB664266.1, on the reverse strand, counting down.
GAATTGCCAGTGTGATTAGATTAGATTTACTGTCCAACTGACAGGAACACTTGTCGAACAAGTGTCTTCGTAGACACTTGGAGTAGTAACGGAGGAAGGTATGCGACCAAATTAAACCGTGCACACAGCGATTATATTTTAATTTCCGGTATTTAAAGTGCTTTCAAAGTTTCGAAATAAAGTTGTTCATAATTTATATTTAATTCTCTTAACCAACTCACTAAATGCTTGGTGGGGTATTGTGATTGCGCCTAAATGTATGCAATTTTAAAATTATGTTTATTCAGACAATTACAGATGAATTACTGATCATATTTCACGACAGCTTTTTATTTTATATTTCTATTGTAATATACTCCTGGTAATACACATTACAACAGGACTGAAACTTATCTAAATTGTGAACCTAAATGTACAATTCATTCAAAGAAAGTATTGGGGTTTATTCAAACTACTCTTTAGTAAAGGTCCTAAAATTGTCCAATTGCATACTTTTAGGCGCACGTAACCCAAGACCCAATTTAGTAGAACATAGCAGATCCTAGTCATATTTCACGTTAATTTTATTTTAATTGCATTTCTATCTAAACAAGGCTAATACGCAATATCAAGGGAGATTAAAAGCCGTATATCAAACTTAGTTTGACACTTTGGCACCGTCTCGAGCGGGGTTGTGAACGCATTTCGCATCGTATTCCTCTTAGATTTTCGTCGTGTTTGATCACAACGAAACAGAGAAAAGGAATTCCCTTATGCTGTGTGACACATTTGTCGGATACGGCCACGTGCCATCATAGATCAACGTCAATTATTGACCTGGAAGGCATTAATAAATTGGACCATAAAAGTTCGCTTTCATTTCAACCGTACCGCATCGTGGTGTGAATGTTCGAAACGAAACAAAAAACAGGGCAATCAATTTCCGGTTCGTTGTTTCTGGGGGAAACTTTTTAATCATTCTTGTGCGTTATCTTTCTTGGCACCCTCGTACTGGCCAGGTGTGAACTGCACAATCCATCCCTGACCACACCGATCACCGTCCACCGGGACACACTCAACCGTCAGCACAGTTTTCGCGCCTCGAGCCGTGGTCAGACACCTCGCCACACGGTACATGCGAGTTCCCGAGGCCAACAACCATCAACACCGCACCATCATCATCACCATCCGTACCACAATCCTCCCCATCAGCAGCAGCAGCAGCAGCAACAGCAACATCATCAACACCATCACGCATTGCCACCGTATCCGGCGAATGGACTGCAGTACCACCCATCCCGCAGTCGCAGCGTCCCCGAAGGGTTGGGCGGAGCGGGGCGCGTTGGGGCGGGTGCGCAACCGGGAACGGGTGGCGACTGTCACTGGAATCACTGCCACTGGACCACCGCGAACGGAGTCAACTTCTGCCGTCCGAATCGGCCGATTCAGGTGGTCGAGCAGATAACGACTTCCGTTTGACTAAAGTTTAAAATACTCAAGTTCTTCCTGTGCATCTCGCTGCACCTACTGGAGGGACTGTTCACGTAGGTTATTTGCATGCGTGCGAATTAGTTTTAAATCCAACCGTGTACGTTTCATAGAAGGAGGGTGTTCGTGTATCGTGAGAAGGAAGCACAATCAATTAGTGTGTATTCTTGGGTGCATTTGGATGTTTTATCGACGAAAAGTGCTTGTTGTTGAGTTCCAGATTTTCCCTACACCAAAAACAAAAGGAATGCTATATTTGTTGTTTTGTTTAATTTTATACAAAAAATCATATGCTCTTTCCATGCCATTTATTCTCACCGAAATGTGTTGGAAGACTGACAGCAAACTGCCAGCATACAATCGAAATGCAAACACGTGTTGAAATGTACACCATCTCGCGTGCAAGCGATCTAGTTAAGTAGCATATTTTTTTGCATGCCAAATCCGAATAATAAATTGTTGATTTTGTCCATTTCATTCGGTTTGCTGAATTGGGGTGTATGCCATTTTTATCATAAATTATCATACTGCCGCATATTTTCACCCCTACGTGTATGGCAGGGGATGAATTAACGAGATGGATTAGAATTTTCCGCATTTTACACACAATCGAGCAATGGTGGATAGAATTATGCAGACTGGTAGAGTGGCGTTGTGTGCCAACATTTCAACCAACTCAACACACATGTTGCGATTAGTTTGAACTGTCTGCAAAGAGTGATACACATACCCGCTTAGTGTGTGATTATTTCAACACAATAAATTATAATTAACGTGCGGCGCATTTTCACCCCCACTGGGCTTTGGGTGGAATGAAATGTCGAGTGGTATGAATTCCACTCCGATAAGCAGATTATTGTGAAACCGTACGCAATTCGTATCAGCATGCCTCCCTGAACGAACCTCACGACGAGCGTTCCGTTTAAAAGTGGGCATGCATAATACTAAGCACGATAGAATCGATAGAAGCAATTCCCAGCCGAGAAAAACAAAACACATAGTCAAAATGGTTCCGGCACGAAGTTCGCACTGATGTCCGATTAGTGGACGGAACCGAACGGAGAGTGCCACTCAAGAACACATACTGTGGCGATAATTATAAATATTGTACGTGTGTGTTGTGTATATGTTTTGTTTTCGTTGTTTTAACTCTAACGTGTTTTTTTTTTTACTTTAAATGGTTTGTTTTATTTATGTTCCATGTTTCGTGATGTGAGGTAGTGAGAGTAGTGCAATTGGGAAATATTATTACTCTATTTAAAAAAAACGGAAAAGCACGTTCTGTGTGTATGTTTGTTCGTGCGGAAAGCGAAAGCGTAACGTATATAGGCAACCGATGCTAGTGGAGTTGTGAATGGGTGTGGAAGGGAGAAAGAGTATTTAATAAAAACAGTTGATTTTGAAGCTAAAGGACAGTAAAGTTTCAAGCGAATTTCCGATGCTTTTCTTTTTACGATGACTGAAAAACGCATAACTATAGTTCTTAAAAGCATTTAAAATTTATTGAATTCATATGCGCTTAACGATCTGTTTTCCAAAGCAAATTTACAAAGGTGCATTTTAATCGATCCTATATGTACAGCGAATCCCTCATTTAACGATTGCTTTTTCAACCCTCACTGACAGGTAGTAATTTATAATTAATATTTTGGTATTTATCTTCTCCCGCATTTTTTAATTTCTTTTTTTTTTTTTGGGCATATCAGTGAAGAGTGGAAAAATTGTTCTCCGTTTTATCTGCCGGTTGATTCAATGAAAAAATCGCATTCAGGAAAGGGAATAAATATTTGTTCTCTTTGCTGCTTTACTCATTCTTTTCAACTGGATTTGTTCATTCTACGCACCATGGGACAGCAGAGAATATGCAAACGGGGAAATAATTTAAATTTTTTACTTGTATGCTTAGTATACATCAGAATTTTGTTTATGATTCTTTGATTAATTTATGAATTTTTATTTATGATTTATTTTTAGTTGAGTGACTAACACTCTAGCCCGTATCACATCATCGACGTTATATATTATCCCTGCATATTTCTTTTTTATACATATTTGCAAAACACCTTATTTCAGCTCTACGATTTCACTCACGTTTGATACCATATATCATAATTTTCTCATGCTTTTTGCTTTGATAATAGAAATTAACATTTTCCTTTTCTGTACCCCCATTTCCCAATGTGCAGAAAGCACACGTTTGATGATAGGCCATTATCGGATGCTGCAGTTCAAAAGTAATTGAAACACTCACAACGACTTTTTCCCTTGTGCAAACGGTAAAGCTATGAATGGATTATGTTCGCTAAACCCTGTATAAATTAAACTACATGCTCAGTTCCATAATAAAAATATTCAACATTTTCCAACCCTGCCTCATTAAATGGACGAAATAGTAATGGATTTTTTATCCATCCCAGCCAAACGGATGACCACCTGGTACTCGGCCATCTCAATCATTGTGAAAAACTTCGTTTGATTGAATTCTCCAAACCCGTTTGCGTCGTTCGTTAGTTTCAATGCGGATTTTTTTTTTCGGGACGGGAATTATTACGATAAAATATTACTCTTTCATTTCCGTACAATGGCGTACAGTTTCGTTTGCATTGAAGGGCATACTTTTAGTCAACCACCGTGATATGTACACTGCTATCGACGTGAACCCCGTGAACCGGTAAGTAGAGCGACCAAAGCGTAGAAAATGAAATCATAATAATGGTCACATTTCTCATTCTATTCCGTACGATTTATATTTCTGTGCCACGTCCACGGTGCACTCGTAACGATCGGCATCAAGGCAATGGGTTTTCCCTGTTGCACCAAATGTTTCACCGTTTCATCATTCACCGCTACCAGTTAAGTGCATCCGAGATGGGTAGGAGATGACGCCCTGCAGTAATCCTCGTTTGCAGGTTGCTCCCCGGTAGCTTCCAGTGCCACGGTTTTGCTGTGACTACGGTTCGATTTGTCCCGTAGTGCCCGCTGCGGACGGTGCCAGACGATAATGCACTGTTGCTTCCTTCCGGTACATCGCTCGACGACGATTCGTTGGACGGCGCTCGTTCTCGGGAAGATTTTTATTGCGAACCATTGCACCATTGCCCGACACCAAATTGCTTCCGCAAATCATTTCGTTCAAGATGGTTTGAGATGGTACGTGTGTGTTTTGTTCCTTTTCTTCGCAGCGTTGTTTTATCTTGCCCGCTTAAGCTGTTGTATGTTTTTCGCCAGTTAAAGAAAAATCGGTCCCCCACGGATGGGTTTCCGATTGCTTTCCGAAGTATAAATGCGTATTGGTTTATATCAATTCGCGTAAAGCAGCTTATAGGAATCGTTTGAAAGGATGCTTTCCGGTAATGGTTTGCGCTACTTTATTTATAATATTCGATCACAAAAGCATTAAGGAAATGGCGAAAATGTGAAAGAAAGCAGCTGTGTAGCATGTAAAGTTAAATTTCTCTCGAAATATAATGTGTCTGTTGTATTTCAATGTGCCAAAATCCATCTATAGATTTTCTTTTATCGAAAGGCCCCTAAAAGTATGCAACGCGGATGACACACATCCTACAGTGTGTCTAGATCAGATATGTACACGTTTGTTTTTTTATATTATTTATTTATTTTTTATTGTTTTTTTATAATGCTAGTAAAACATAAACAAGCATCCAATAGACACGCAAATTGTTCTAATATACAGGAAAATATGTTTATTAAAAGCCTTAAATAACATAAATACATAAATATCACATGTTCAAAAGACATGGAACACCCATTGGATGAAAGCATTGACACATTAAATTTTTTCCTCGTAAATACTCCAAACACAACGGTTTGTTGAAGCACCATAATAAAGCAAACATTCCACTGAACATTTCCCATAGGGTTGTGCATGAGACGCAGCACGACAAATAGAAAGCTCAAATTAATTTTCCATGAAAGAAATATTACACCCACTACACGCGAACCCAGCGAAAACTCCGTCTAACTTTACCAGAGCACACACACTTTTTTTAATATCTTTAATAGATACTGCGAACCTCGCACAGATACTTTCGCGCTGCTATTTATGGCACAAATTCATCCCCTCTCAAGCACGCTGGAAACAATCCGAACCCAGGGATGCAACGATACCATTACGCTGTATTTAAGAGGTTCACATAAAACGTGGTGCACCAACCAAACCGACCAAGCGCGCCAGGAAGAACGATCCAAAACGAGACGCATAAACTGAAGCACCCCCTAGCTGAGTTTCAGTTAAAACATCAATTTCCATTTCCTAATCCACACATTTATGTGCCATCGTTGCACTAACGCGCGCTGCCTTGTCTACTCGTGCTGCTTTTCTTCAGTTCCTGTTTCCCAGTACATCAGCTTAAAGTCCAAATGCGTGTGTGATATGAAGATTTATGGAACTGTTGAACCGTTGCCGAACAGTGGCCGAAAGGACAGAAAGTGGGGGAGAAATAGCGAACAGCTTGAAACGGATGTGCGCGCGAAAATGCTCATCTAAATGCTCTTAAAGAAATGATTCCTTGCGAAGCGAACACACAAAACTATGTGTGAAAACTTGAAACGCAAGGAAGTGGAAAACGCCACCGGAAGACAAGATACCAGCGTAGGATCCTTTTTTGCCATTTCTGTTGCTGAGTTCTTTTACCCACAGTTTCCTGGAGGAAAGGATATATCCGCCAGTAGCAGGAAGCTTAAGCAGCAGACGCTTGGAAACCACGGAACATATGTACCACTGGTCTGGTCGTACAGTGAAATAACGGACGAATTGAATCTCGCCTTGTTGAGACCTTCTTCCTGCCTTGATGTGTACGGAAAGTGTGTCATCTAGGATTGCAAAGCCACGAAGGAGAAATATACTTCGACCGAAAGGATCTGTTCCTCAAGGTGATAGGGATTCATTTATCTGTACTTCCGGATCGATGTCTGGTGATGCTCGTGTCACTTTGGGTTGAAATGTGTCTTCCTGATTCATGACAAGGAGTACCGGAACTGGTGCCTTGTTTGTAGAGATTTTTTTCCAATTGAATAGATTTTCGTTTCAAAATATCTTAATTACGGTGTAAAAATCTTGATGGTAAAAGTATATAAAACATTCATTGATATGGATACACGTATCAGTCCTAATAATCGTTCTATAAAACCATAAAATTTGCAGCTCACTATAACTAGACATAACAAGACAGGGATGAGCAACCAAAGCAAAGTAAATCACTGTAAATCGGCGATTATTAATAAAAAATGTAAGAAATTGAGATATATCATGAAATAATGGAATTAGTTTATCAATTTGTGTATATACCACAAAATACGATGTTTTGTAGTGCTGCTACTCACTTACAGATGGCGTCACACAATAGACAATCAGGTTAAAAGAATCATTCACTTTGGAAGAGAAGATGATTAAAAATTAAATAACTGCGTGAAACAAATGCATCAAAAACATTTAAAATAACATAAAAATCTAATAGTCTTAATATTTACAATCGGTTCATATCCAAAAAAAAAACATGTATGAGCTGTACGCAGCTGTATATTATTTTTAGGTCTGTTGATGAGAACTATCAAATTATTGTCTAGGCAGAAATTAGAGTTATAAAATCCTCAAACTATGTAATAACAAATACTGATGGCGTTCATTTTTAGTAGTATAACAGTTTTGCAAATAAAATGGAGTATGTACAAAATATAAGCTGCTGGTCCCTGATCTCAACAAACCATCTTCTTTCTAGATCACTTCTCGAGCCATAAGAAGATCATTGACTCACTAACGATGCTTCCAAAGGCAAACAATCAATGCCCATCAGCGAATGTGTCTATCTGCCTGAGGCGTATTTCGACGTAAAAAGTGAATTGGTGCCAATAAATAAATATATTTCCGCACATTGCTCTTGCACTTACGGGATGATACGGGTCGTTACGAGGATGAAAAGTGTGGACATCAGTACGTACCTATTGATTTTCTTCCTGCATCCATGAGGGGCCCATCTACGCAATGGAAATAATGGAAGTAGAAGGAAAAAAATCGTATGTATGTTTCGATGCTATCAGCATCGTCACGACTATACCTCCGGAATATCCTTCGCCCGAACGTGAATATTATTTATTGAATAGCAGCCCCCGTAAAGAAGCAATAAAATCGAATCCTTAACATGAAATTCAATCCTCAAACCATGGCTGTGATTTCGTTGGGATAAATAATATCCCAAGGTAAGGGAAAAGTGCGGACAGGACATTTTGTTTATTTCCCGTTTCCGTCCCAAATGTGCACACCTTGTATGGGGTAGATTGCTTATTTTGTGCGCATTAGCATTCATATTTACACTTGTTTACTGTACAGCACGTAGCACGGGCAAGAATGTTGCTTTTTACCGACCGTGTTTGGCTGGAAAGCCTTGTTGGGCTGCGAATCATGAAGATCTGGCAGGCGTTGTGTATTTTGCGAAGGCGATTATTCACCGAAATGTGAGCTCGGAACATTCACGCAATGTTTTGGTGTGGTTCGAGAGTAAAACAAAATGGAAGCAGCGTGGAAAATGGAGAAAGTTTTACGTCAGGTTTTTTTTTCTCCTATGCATACAAGACACTCAATCCAGACAAGTGATCGATTTTTTGCTATCGCCAGATCAGTTTGGATAGATGAAGTTTTTTACGACGGTTCGTGGTGGGCGGACATCTCTGTTCCAAGCCACCGTACAAAAAACAACCGACCCGACAAATACCTGTCCTGAGCATATCTGCACCAAGTGTTCTTCAGACGAGAGCAGATAAAAATGCAAAAAATCCAACCAAAGCATTGCGTGGGGTGTTTTTCTTTCCTTATTTTTCACCATGTGTCTGCGTTGCTTTAGTAATACACGGGGATTTTCCAAAATATATTCACGTAACGTGTAGAAATACACAAAAAACGACGTGTGAGAAAATCTAATCGAACCCAATCACACATTCGTCCCAATCCCAGACGGTACACGCGAGGAAGATCGTAAAAGAAAATGTCGCTGATGGCTGACAGCGCGTTTGAAATGGAAATGATGAAAATGACTCATTTTTGGCTTCATTTTTCATGCAATTCAATCTCATATTCCAGACCACTTGTAAGCTATTGCTGTAAATTATTGGATGGGGAACCGAAACACGTCTTCAAACCAGTTCTCTTCTTTTTTTTCTTTTGGGTTGCTATTTGCATTCTTAGTGTGTGTGATTGTGGATTTGTGTGAGGGTAGACTCATTGGGTTAGTAGCGTCTAGCCGGCTGTAATGGCCATAGAGTTGATATTTGAAAAGTTTTCATCCGCGCGCGTAATATTGTTCGAATGAGACTTATTGGACGAGGAGTTGTTGGAGAGCGAAGAAGTTGTCCAAACTCAATCAAAGTTTGAAGCATGATAAAACTTTCCAACAATCCAACCGAATGGTGATTAGAAATGGTAATCTTATTTTATTATATGGAAAAATAGAACTCCCTACCATTTTTATATTTTATACTACACATTATTTATTGCCTCATAGAAAAGGCTCTTAATTTCGAATTATCCACCAAATGTGTAGAGTGACTTTCGGTAGAATAAAACCCAATTTATCTCCACGAACATCTGGTGGCGCTTTCAGTTACCTTTGGGCGATTCGTTCGAACCGGATCGATGTTTATACAACGCCGGAGAGAGTGCTAAACGATTCCGGTAAAATGTAGTGCGTTAGATCCGCCGGTAAATTAAATTTATCATCCATTTACCACGAAACCGGAAACCAATCCCCCGGCGGCCTTGGAAGCTTCTCTTAATTACATTTGATCTCGGAGTGTGTGTTTTTTTCCCCCCGTCGGTCATGTTTTGCCCAACGGGATGGGAAAATTCGATTACAGCAATGTAGCGTACCCTTTACGACAGTTCAAACAACAAAACTAACAAACGATACAACATTCCTTCTGCCGCTTCCGTGTTTGAATTGGACAAATAGTTGTGGTGACACACAGCCACACGCAACAACAACATCTTTCAGGCTGAATTACATTTCAATCATCTTGGGTTTTGGAGCTCGGTTTAAGAAATTGGACAGGACAATTCAACCATTCCTCGCTTGATGGATACGTTGAGCACGTTTCGGAACAGTTGCTTTCGTCCTTGGAGAAGTTGCTTTCCTGACGTTTCATAAATCAACCAAAAGACCATCCTGACACGAGAGAATTCCGCCGGAAAACTCTACCTCCGCTTCGATGGATTATCACACATCAGCACGCTAGACATTGAAACATTTCAACGATTAAACCGCGGACTTGAAGTTGATGATGGAAACCATTCTCAGAGAGAGGAATCCGACATGATTGCTATCGGACCTATCAATTTAACTGAAATGAAATTAATTGTAAGATCTATTGAATGCCGCATGATAAATTCTACAGAATGTTTATTAAAGGAATAAATAATAAGTATGGAATGCCTTAGGAGGATTCACAAAATAGACATCTTAATCAAACTTTTAATCATATTAATTATAAATGTAATATATTAATTATTTATAAAGTTATCAACAATGAAAATGATCCAAAGGAGACGAATTACTCTTACGACTCTATGTTTGGGGGATTCAAAAAAATATATGTCCAACTTTCATAAAAAAACATCTCTTATTTCTGTACAAAATGGAGCTATTTTGATTACACAACAACCTTCATTATGGACGATATGTAATTTATTCCAACCACCTTTTCGTCCCACAACAAAAGCCAATTGCATTCCACCACTCATGATCAAGTGGAAATTGATTTCATGAAGCTTCATCTCCATCGTTCTGTTCACTTCCACCACCAACGCACGGGGGACCAATTCTCGAGCCAATTGTACTTCTTCAATTGCAAACACAACAATCCTGCTACCTGCGCGAGATGAAAATCCTGCTCCCAGTTCCATTCTCAGCGTTCCATTGCGGATCACGAGAAGCCGTTCCGAAATTCGATTACGTTTGCACGTGGTTTTTGGTTTGGCGTATTAAATACACAACCCAGTTGCGTTATAACCTTCACAGCGCCACATGTCATGGCAAACAGGCAAACAGATGAAATCCGTACCGTGCGCAATCGATCGCGATATCACAAACACACTCTCTCCATTGCTTCTGGATGCAAAACCTTTGCCGGTTGCACCATATTACCGCACCGCTTTCTTAACGAAGAGGAAATTTACACCCTCTCCCCTATCACCCCCCCCCCCCTCTAACTTTCGAGAAACGAACCATCCGGATAGTCACATCAACGCATTGTATGTGTGTATTATACCCGTTTGCGAAGATTAAAGGCAGAAACCTGATCCACTTTCCTTTTGATCCTTACGCGTCGGTCTGGCGGTGAAGTAATTCGGGCAAGTACCGCACATTATCCTGTGCCGCTCCATTTTCAACGCTCCAGGACGTTTTTCCCCCGATGGTGGGTGGGGTAGGTTGTTTTTCACTCCGCCATTACCACATAACCCTTAATGGCGGCATGGCCATCGTTCGCTATCATTATTACGTGCATTGTCATCCGTCTTGTAAACAGGCGAAAGTACGGCACAAAGCGATAGCAAGGACGTTTTATTGTTGTTCTGCGTTCTGCTGTACACATCGGCAGAGTAAAAGTTGTCATCGTGATTAGCCGTCTGTCCCACATCATCATCAACCACATTCGCATCAATATTAACGCATGAAGTCATTGAAAGAAAAGTTAAAAAAAAACTTCACAAAGTGAAAAGTACATCCCTAAGTAAGTGGAGATGAAACGATACACACGAAACAAAGCAATCAAAACAGGAGATAAATAAGTCGTAAAAATACTTTCACATTGAATCCGAAGTACTTGCCTTCCTTAACAGCTTGAACTTTGCAAGATTAAGTACAATAATAATTGCAAAGACTGTACTTTTAACAGTGTAAAAAGTTTTTATATTAATTCCAAAAGAATGATAATTGATTTAATGTTATTCTAAAGTTTGGCTTTTTCTTGGCTTTATGCGCCCGAAGATCTGCAATTTTCATTTTAGTACAAAGTAAAAAAATGAAAAAAGGATAAACATTTTAATGAAAGATCTAAATGTAATCAGGTGTTTTTTTATGAGTGAAATGCATTCGGATTGATAATGAATGATAGAATTAAGCCTTTTTTATTTTTTAAGTTAGGTAAATCCAATAAGTGTAAAGGTATTCTCAAGACTAGCTTAAATATGTGAATACATTTCTGCTGCAGAATTAATCTTCAGAGCACTGACATTAATTATATTGCTTTGCTATTTTTGCATTAATGATTTTATTACTTCTTATATAATTGTATTCGATTTATTCTTTTTGTTGAGTACTATTTTGTTGACCATGACGTTTGACAACAATGATTCGTTTTAATTTATAAAATGTCTTAACTTTTTTCATTTTATAAATATGTTTAGTATTTTATATACATTGTTCAAAATCTCTACCAATTTGGTTATTCCATTATTACGGTCACCGAGCCGTATTGTCAAAATCTGTACCAATTGAAAATAAACATTTCACACGAGAATCATTTAGAAAACAACCACGCAAGTTTTCGATGTTTAAACACTTCGTAGGATAATAGTAGGATTTGATGAAATTATTCGTAAAAGGGCCCTTGTTTCATTGTTTAAAATTGTCACGCTGTAAATTTCTTGACTTGTTTTGCTCCAAACTAGTCTAAAAGTGAAGTAACGTTTTATAGATAAAAAGTCATTTATTCCCAAAGTCGCTATGGTGTCGTGAGCATATTCATGATCAACTTTCTACCAACCTAAACTTAGTTGAGCTAACCAAAAGAAAAAAAACTAAAACAAAATGAAATGAAGAAGTGAATCAATATACTGAACACAAAAAAAAACCTTCACACATCCAGTAAACAATACACCTCAAAACGAGCTGCGAAAACCCATCCGAAAAACCATCATGTTTTCTTTGTCAAATCTTCTTCCCGCACCAGCATTGCACCGTATTTGCTTAGCAGATAAATTTGCGCTTTCCATAAGTTAAGACTAGGAAGCGCACAGAGGAAGGAAGCGAAGAAGGCTAATCGCATTACCATAACGTTGCCTCGTATTTTCTCATCAGCTCTATGCACGGCGAGCCAAAGCGACTGTCTCCTTCTTCTGCGCTTCCCGAAGCTCTTGTAGCCCGCCACAGGCCTGATTTAGATTCCACCGGCCTCGACAAAACAGCAGCCGTATCGCACAAAACTCGCTCGCAGCACATTCGGTACGGTAAATGATCGAACCAGAATCACATAAAACGCAACTGTTTACCCGTGTTTGCGTCCCTGGGAGGTGTCTCCACGCTCCCACGTACCACTCCATGCTGGGCTGGTTCGCGCCGGCTAGCCCCGGGGTACTAAATTGCATTCCTAATCTTCTACGTAACTCCCGGTATTGCGGGTACACGAGCATGCTATCACCTAGTGTCGTGGCAAGGTTAGTTCCGGATGCAGCCGAGTGCAATAATGTCGTGTAACGCGAGCGCAAAGCTAATACCGATCTACGCTTTGATCCTTTTTCGTATGACGTGGCGGATAGCGAATGCTCGGTCCTGCTACTGCAGTAATGCGGTACTTGTAAGCCTTTTGGCAGTAAGTACGATAAAGCTCGTAAGTTCATGGGGCAAGATTAGGAGCTGTTTTCGGGATAGCTAAACGAATTGAAATAGAATGGAGTCACATTTTGCTATGAGTAGGGCAAGTTTACAGGTTAAGGAGCATAAAGATATTAGATAAATTACAATCAACCACAATGGGATATTGAAAACAAGACAAAAACACAGGAATCCGATTGAAGAACACTTTTATGTAGGGCTTTTGGTGCCATGACCAGGATTATTCCGAAACTCGAATTTTACAAATGAAATGTTTCAAAATAAAATGGCATCAATATTTTATTTGGAATGCTTCAAAATCGAATTATTTATTCACTCTAAAAACACTTCTGAAGGTATTCTTTTATTGGAATATTTTTTAATGTTTTCACATCTGCACACTGCAACACCTCACGTACCAGCGGAAGACCAAAAATAGAACTGAAATGCAGCTCAGGTTCGGTAGATCCTATTTTTTCCTGCCACTTTTCACCGAAACGGCCAAAAGGAGCAAACTAAATTTCGACCCAATTCCGGTCACCGGGGTACGTGACGGAATGATCCTCCGCGGCGTAGGGAGTCGCGATAGCAAGTAAGCTGCTGACTCTGTATCTGTATCAAGAAATTGCGGCAAAACAAGCGTGTCTAGCTGGATTTCCTCCATTATGCAAATCATTATCATCACCAGTCGCTAACATCATCATTATATCCAGCATCCCTTGCCGGGGTCTCCGAGCACACCATCCCCCCAAACATCTGTCACCTTCTGTCCCACCATCCATTCATATTCATATTCTAGCGGTGTACGAAGTCCATTAGAGAATGGGCGAGTTCTTTTTTTTGTCTCCCTTTCTTAACTGACGTGTACTGTTGCTGATATCTTTTGCCTTGGAGGGGCGGTTATGTTTAAGCCGGTACCACCCTCTCGCATCGAATGCAAAACTGGAAGATGATGACGGTGATGATAATATTCCACATGTCACCCGTTTATCAAATTGTTTCCATACGCACCCGTACCATGAATTGGCCTACATACGAAACGGCTGATCGTGCCAAGAAGCCACATCTGCGAAAAGATGCGTGGTAATAGCGACACCCGCTCATCTACGCGCTGACGAACGCACGCGGTACCATATGAGTAATTTATTAATTTGCCATCCAAGCTCAACGCACCAAGTGTGAGGAGTCTAACAGCTAAAGTACGAAGTAATAAAAATATGAAAGCATAAGCGAGAACCATCCAATACTTTAGCAGTAGGTGTACAGTGGGAGAAGTTAATTCCCGGTAACAAAGAACCCCCATTCTCTTTACTACTGAGGAGTTTGCCGACGTAATGCCAATTCATCTATCCATCGCACACATGGAGCACAACCACAAAACAACACAAGCGGAAAATAGATTGGGAAAGCACTCGCACCAATCTGGATGAGACTTTTGCGTTTGCTTCCCGTGGAATGTTTCCCCTGTCAGCCATAGACGTCACAGGTGCGAGATTAGTACCAAGGACTCTTGCCTAATGGAAAGACAACAATTAAACGGTGCTTTTCACAAGGGTTTGCGGAGGCCACAGGGAAATGGTTTGCCTTTCACCCTGAAGAAACTATCATTCTAATTGAATTTATTTGTTTACATATTTGCTTACCTTTTATTGCCTTACTCTTCAAGCCTCACGTGCATAAGAGCTTCGCTGGTCAGCGTGAAATTGTGAGCAAATAAAACCAAATGACGTGGTTCGCTTTTTCACACCCCAAGCAATAGAAGCCTGCAACGTTTAACCTTTCTTTCCACGCAAAAAAATGGCTACCGTTATCCAGCATCTTCCAGTACCGGTGTCAATTACATCTAATAATCCGAGACAAGAATTCTCTTGAGGGAGAAAATTAGTTTCGCGTACGATCGCTGGAGCAACATTGCCCACATTTCCAGACGATCGCCATCAAACCGAATGTCAAAACCGATTAGCACGGGAAGCGTTTTCGTTCCTTCTGGTTGGTCGGCGTCGTAAAATGCGGCAAGGCACTATTTTAATAATCGCTCGCTTCCCGCAAACTATTCCAATCCTATTCTGTACGATCGTTCGTGCTGTAATGCACTTAAAGAGTCCGTAACCTCGTGGAATGTTTCGCCGGTGCATCTTCACTGCTGGGAAGTTGTTCCTCAACAAATTGCCCCATTCACCTGTGGTGGAGTAGAGTGGAAGAATCGCGACAGCAAGAAACAGGGAGTCGCTTTCAATTTGTTACCCTTTCTTCCAAGCAATCCGAGCCAGAGGTCTCTGGTAGGTCAGTACTGTCAGCATTCTTTCACCGGTGTCCACGGAAGCCACTCATCGGTTGGAGTGTGATGTGTCAAATCTTTCCTCTTGCACGATCACTTCCAGGAAGCGGTGATCGAGATCACGCTTCACGTGCTTTCAGATCCCCCATCCAACATCATCACGAGACGAACACCGTTCTGAAGGGGGAACTGTTTCTTCGTCTTCATGTTTCACTATTTCATCCATTTCTGAGCGTCGCTGCGTTTAACTGTAAACCGTTAAATGGCGGCTGTGTGTGTGTGTGAGTGTGCTTTTTTGTTTTGACAGTCCAATGGGTCAAGCACTGTCAAGATGCCGGTGCAAAGTGATTCTTGAGATCCTCTTCCCCCACAGAACCAGTATCCAGGAAACGGAGCGAGACACACGCGGAAATAAATTGTGAGTAATTTAATTCCGTGCTAGAACTCCGTAGCTACAACACGGTCAGCAGCGAAATGTCATAAATCTAGGTTAACTGGACTTTCTTCTTCTCTAGTGCTTGTATCGAACTGATTAGGTACCCGCCGAAAATGGTCGACACACTAGAATTCGCTAATGAGCCAAGGTGGTTCGCCAAGCGGAGCGCTCGCAAAACCGTACCGAAGTGCTCCAAACAATATAAAGCGCGTGAAAAACAACAGAATGACAAAACGGTGAAGAGAAGATTGCCGGTTGTCTTATGCTCGACCGCACACAAACAGTAACATCTCATACCTTTCACTATTCTCGACACAGATCAACAACTCCCGGATGGAGTTGGGAGAGAGAGAGCATAAGAAAAAAACCCAACAATAGCAAATGGAACAAGAATGAACATCACAACTATTCGCGCACTACGGAGGCCACGTTTAACAGCCGGCGTTCTCTTCGGCTACAACTTGGACTGCTGGTGAAATTCTTCCACAAGTGTCCCCAGCAACGATCGCCGACCAAGAGATCTTATAAAAGAAGCTCCAAACTACAACCAGCTTCTCAGTGCATGAGTTTCAGACCGAACGGCTGGACAAAGACTCCAGACGGTTGGGATCTCCGCTTACCGATACGAAGATCAAGTGGAAAACGGAACTGGAACGACACCAAAAAATCGACTCCAACTCCAACAGTGCAGATTTAGCGAACGCATAATTGCTCCTCACGGATTCTACGAAGTAAAGTGCCTCAGGCACGTGTAGGGGTTGGGGTGCGATTTGCCTGCTTGCTGAGTCAGCATCGAATCGCGATCAAGTTGATCGATCGATCGACCTGTGTGATACACCTTCCCCTCCGCCGGCAGCTCTCCCCATCCTCGTCAACATCTCGCGTGTGATCTTGCTCCCTCTCTCGCTCTCGCATTCCTTCGCAACGTGTAGCTCTCGCAGTGGAACCGTTTGGACGGCTTAAAGACTGGTACGATCTGGTCGCGATCAATCATTGACTCGCGAACCTGCCTGCTGGACTGGTGTACTTCCCTCGTACCGAGACTGTTTTGCCGTTGTTGTCTGACAGAGTGCCGTGAAAGCAGTGTACCAGTGTCAAGTACACCGTGACGTGACGTTTCGAGAAGCGCTGTGAGTGACCTCAGGAAATTAGATCGTGTTCCAAAGTTTAGTGCATCGAATTGCAAGCAGGATGAAGTGGATGATTCTGAGCTGTTTGGTGATCGTCGCCGTGATGTTGGATGCTGGTGGTAAGTTGGCTGTTTGCGGGATACTAGTATTGCATGCACCTTCACCAACGATCGCCACTTTAAATCTTAAGCACTAGATATCATTAGTGTTTGCATGTGCATGTCGTCCTTCTTCACAATCATCTGTAAATACATCAAATAGCCTTCGTGCTCTTCTTTTCTATCCGCGTGCATGCCTGTGTTTGCGAGTGTAAATAGTGATTTGTGTAATTAGTGCATCTCATTACTGTTCGTGTTTAGTGTACATATGTATATCTCATCTGCATGATTTACGGCATCTCATCAGCAAACTATTTTCTTATCTTCCTCACTGAATATCTTCTACTATCCATCTGTCAAATGTACTCTTTCGGTGACTTTTCCGCAACATTTTTGTAAACAAGTGCTCATGTAGTCTCTGCGTTTCATGGACCTCATCCCACGGCGTACATCAGCTGTGGTCTAATAAAATTAAAATTGCATCGAAATTGCCAAATTTACACCCACTCCCTTATCGCACCATCTATCTCAGGCATTCCCATCTTTCACCAACTTTGTACACTTTTATATGCCACTGTTTAGGGAAATATGTTGTCGGGGAATTTTAGGGAACCGTAATGGAAGCGAACGGGGAGCAGTTTGTGGAATATCGGGAAGCTTATAATGATGTTACGCACGGCGAAGTTGAAATTTATTGAACTACAGCAGCATGCCGGGCGCATATGCCGGTAAGCGTACGCGTTATGATGATAGATGAGAGCGATACCGAAGCGGAAGGTTAGGGTAATAACTCATACGCAACGCTCGTAAAACACGTGTTAGGTTGGAGTTATTTGAAGCTTCCTTTTTTTATCTTATTTTTTGTTGTGTTGACGAACCAAACCAGCTTTATGTTGTGGCTTTATGACTCCGAAAGGACAAAGAAGATTACGCTTCTTCAACCGTCTTGTGTCTTGATTCACTATACGCCTATTTGTGTATGTTTCGTATGGGGCGTTTTGTTTTTTGGTTAAATACCTCCACAAAACAACGCAACCGATTTTGGTGGATTTATTTCATTCAACTTTTTCTATAGAAGAGGCTATTACTGATTCACGCAAAATAATTATCGACACAAAGTACAGTGGGAGAAATAACTGAAGGTGCTTTTGCTTCTAAATTCCAATAGTTCTGACGTTACGTACAGTAATGTAAAATGTTTTATAGTTTGTTTAGCCCTCAGGATTCTTTATTTTTTAACTTAATTGAAATATTCTTCATGTGAAAAATCCTTTTTTACAAGATTTTTTAAACTTTGTATTACATATGTAGTACAATACTAATAAGTTTCCAGAGCATACTTTTTTTGGACAAAAAATATTTGAAAATTTATAAAATAGCATGTACGTTCACCTATAGCAATTCCGACCATTGTATTTCGTCCAACAAAAACAGAACAGAGTCAATTTTTTGGCACCAATCAGCATCACCATTACACGCATTGGGATTCACGGTGGAAACTTGTACGGGAATCAATTGTTTCCTTTTCGTTGTGTTTTTTACTGACTTCTTCAACAATTGATTTGTGCTGGTGAACCGAGGAGATGAGCATGAGTGCGAGATTCCGGTGCTGTACACATTGCAGAAATGATGCTATTAACCGTCCGCCGATGGGGTTGTCTTATTACGATCAACACGGACAAGGTCATGCAGCGAGATCGGTCGAGCCTGATGATTCATGTCAATGTACCGACTCATAACGGGCCGCGCATGATATTTAAGAGGAGCAGTACAGTGGGAAGAGGGTGAATCGAAAACGATACATCAAATCATGATGAATATTTTATACAACAGTTCGTGACGTGACCTAACGGTTGGAATGCAGAGAGAGAGAAGAGCCGCAAAAAAACGGCATAAGGCTAGGTCCACCTTATTTCCTGTTGTTAAAACTAGTTAATAACCACACTAATCTGTTAAGGGGTGGATATCTGATTTTTTCCCCCGTCTGTTGCGCTTCGATTACCAAGGTTATATATTTATGGCTGCCGGCCGATTCGAACATGCTGCTGAGGTGTAATGGTCGCGATGTCTGTCATATTTTAACATAATAAAGCTAAAACATATATTTTATTTATTTTTGATAATTTTGGAATTTTTCAATCTATAATCTGTTGTTTTTTTTTGCAATAAAATGGATTTATATTATATAAATTCCAAGAAACACTGGCATTCGAATGATTTGAGTATAAATTTCCTCTTACGGTTCAAAGGATGATTCGTTAAAAGTTTTGCTTTTTTGTGTGTATCTCCACAAAAGCACAGCGAAGAACTCAAAACTATACCTGACCCCTTCCCAGATCGGTGCCCGATAATTAGCCTCCGGCCAGGCAGACAGGTCGGCAGAGCAGGAAGCTCATTTTCTTCCCAACACTGACCACCATTATAGCGTCAAGCGGACGTACAGTTTTTCGCATCAATTCGCTGCCAAAGCATCCCATCGGTGCGGTGAGCGACACGGTTGCCATGGTCACGAAAGCTTTATAAAACGCGTTCCCTTCCCGGTGGTTTGCCGGTTCGCAAAACTTGTGGCCAGCGATGAGCGAGTTTTTGTGTTTTTTTTTGTGCAGATTTTTCCCTTTTTTTCTTATTTTATTACTTGCATTCTTCAGTTTTTCTTACCACTTTTGGTTTTTTTTTCTGTGTTGGTGTCCACCCAGCATCCACACACGGAACGGAAAGCTCAATAAAAATGAGGGAAATAAAGTAAACGCAAAACCCAAACATTGGCCACACCGTTCGCGGACGCACATTAAAAACGGTAGAACTGTGCGGAATAATTAGCAAACAGCGGCTGTGGCTTCTTGTTTTCCTTTCGTTTATGCTCACAGTGAAGAGGAGACAAGATCTCAGCATCGAGAGTAAGAAGAAGGTTTAAGAGGCAATCGTCCAGAACGTCGAACGAGCTTTGCCGGTCAATGGCTTAGCCTTCCAGTGAGAGCATAAGATTATAGTTACGGCAGGGCAAACGTACACCTTGTAACCACCGTATAAGAAGCTGCACGAGTGAACAAGTTCGAACTCTCCGTGCCCTTTATATCACTACACTTGCTGCACGGTCCCCACACGGGCGGCTTGCTCAGGATGGGTAAGGCAAAAGGTGATAAATTTTCACCCTAATTTGACCGGCTGGCATATCACTTAGGAGGGCAATTACATTATCCCGAAAAGCAATCTTTTCGGCGATTGAAGCGCCATGATAGCGACGCTAAACCGAACAGTGCGACAGTGGGTGGTGGATATGGTGTACTACTACCGTCGTCAAGCAGAGAAGGACAGTGTGTGGCAGAGTGTGTGAGCTTAGAATGGTTAAAAATAAAATTTAATTTTGTTTTTAATATTAGGATAGAACCGTTTTGAAAACTGATGATAACTTAATTACATTTTGGTTTATTCTTCATCTTTCATTTCAAAAAATCGGAAATGAATCTATTTTGGAATTTTTATTTTTCATTGTAACTATTAGGAGTTATGTAGTTATTACAAATTGTTTGAATTACGCTTGATTTTATTTTTTTTGTTTTGAGTTTCCAAGACTCTCGTTTGTTTTTTTATTGAATAATTAAAATTTTATAACACGTGGGTCAATTCATCTATTCGAACTCGTCAGATATTTAGAAATCCTTAATTATATGTTCTCTAAAGACTTGATTATATTGGAAAACAGTACTTTTATCATACAGCTCATCATTTTTTGACTCCTAAGACATAGTCGTTCTAAACATACATGAATTCAGTTTTGAAAGTCTTTAGATCAAGGTTTCGAAGGTTCAAATCCCATCCGGACCGTTCCCCGTAATGAAGACTGACTATCCAACAACCCTCAAACTATTGTATAAAAGCTTCAGAGTTGTTGACTATTGGCTATATACATTGGCTGATATAAGATATTGAAGTGACATTATAAAAAATATATATATAAATGCGTAATTTAAGTTAGTATACAATTTTGAAAAAAAAATATGTGAAATTTATCTTTTTCTTAAAATAATATTTTCATCGTCTACAGAGCGCATTCCTTTTCATCGTCAATGTTTTGGTATGCAAGTAATCCAAAAAATGCAGTCCACCATTTCATGCAACATACTGTATACGTTAGAACTGGTTGAAATTTTCATCGAACATAATTTTGCGCCCGGTTTTTTTTTTCACCTCCCAAAACTGTTATTCCAAGCTTCTGTGGGGAGGATTTAGTGCAGGGTGCAAGATTTTTATTTTTAAAAGAATTCATTGTGCAAAATAAACCCGAACCAGTAACATGCGTGTCCCAGAGCAGTCCGGTTGGGAACACCCGTTGACCACCTCCAGAGTGACTCGGCTCGTTAATTCGATCGGCCATTCTTATACAGCAAAAAAAAAGGAGCACACCAAATGAAACCGGTTCCAGCTGACCGGTGTCGATTATATGGCCTCACCATCGTTGCATTCCACGGTGCATTCGGGGTCTGATTTTATTTCCAACCCATTACGTAGATGGGCAATTTTTATTGTTGTCCCCCTGCTACACACAAACACACACGCGTTGGTTCACAAAAGATGGGCGCCATGTAAGTGAATCGCCCACCATTACCACCCCCAACCATGAAGGGGGATCGTCCGGATTGGTAAAAAGCGCAAATAGTGCAGTGTATAAATTGTTCCACCGAAAGAATAACTTACACTTGCGCTCCACACTTTTGTACACGGTAGACTTCCTCGCCACCAGTCGGAAGTAACGTGAGCTTTATCGTGGTTGGAATTTTCCCCACTCGTTGCATATGTGGTCAATGTCACCCGATGGGGGAGTTTACCCACCCACACGATCGGGGCAATCTAATGCAAATGCTTCACGCCGATGCACTTTTTGCGCAGCAGTAGCGCAAAAACTGGTTACGGTTGCGCATTATTTTTAGTTTCCTTTATCGCACAACCTGTACCCGGTTCCCCAGCGTTGGGTAGTATATTCTAGCCCTGCCCCGGTGGGCGTTGGTGGCGGGAAATAAACTAGTTTGCACGATCGATCCGTTGACTCCACACCCTTGAAGGCCACACGAGGGCACCAGGTCCCTTCGGAACGGTTGGTAATGTTTTTGCTTTGCAAATATCGTCACATTTCCATGCAAACCGTGGGGACAAGCAAATTGATTGATTGTACAGGATTCTGTTTATCAACAGCCGAAGTGGAGTGCTAATAAGCATTATCATTACCGGTTTAGGGCGGAAATGGACGCATTACAAACCTAACTAAACCTAATAATGTTTAACCTGCTTTTACTGCCGCCAACCGTACGATCAGTGTGTTGCGGCATAAGAAAGCTACTCCATTAAATTCTTCACCATCATAATGCACGATACTTGTGATCAACTCACAGCTCTTGGGCAAAGCCTCGGCACGGAAACCTTCGCTCAACGCCACTACTAACGGTGTCCCACACCGTGGAACGATCGCAGAACCATTTAGCCGTCCAATTGAGTGATCCGCACAATGGTTATTAAATTGAGACTCGCTAAATAGAATTGCAACAATTTAACCACCGTTACCGGCGTGCACAGGGGAAGAATAATGGAGCTAAAGCGAATTTGAAGAAAACATTCTTTACGACCATGTCATACTACCCAGGTGCCATGACATGATGACGCCAGGTTTGTTTCTACCGTCCTCCAATAAACGTCACGTCATCGACGTAAGCCGTCACTTTACTGAGGGCTTTGCGGTGTGTTAAAATTGTGCCCGAAAATGATCATTCGCGGTAGGAAGCCGGCAGCCCCATCTCGGCGTTCCCGCGCCAGCATCATTAACGTTTATGAAATCATGTTCTTCATCATCATTACCAGCGGCCATCACTAGCGTCATTAGTGCAAATAAAATTTCCACCCAGGTCGGTGACTTCGGTGCCGGATCTGTCCGCGAAGCTGCTCAGGAGAACGTTTCTCCAGTTCTTCATCAGTTCTGGAGCTTCAATCTGCTTGGAACTTCGACGTTTGATGGACGTGGACATTTTTCTGCAGGTTGTTTTCGCATTTTGCGAAGAACTCTACATTCCACGATCGATCTCCGTCCGTTCAGGGCAGAATGACTTGGAACTCTTTGTGATTGTAAATTTCTTTACGGTGGAATTCTTCATCAAAAGTACACACACTGTCTTCTCCACGCATCTCCACACCTTTATCTTCACATCCATTAACTCACATACACCTATACTCCACGCATGGATTCACTAAAAACTGTACAGTCACTTAAATGATTTCACACTTCCAAGAATAGACGGGATCATGTAGTAGCAGCCATTAGAACATACCTGATCCCCCGATAGCATCCCACCCGACATTTTTAGTACACAAACTCCAAACAAAACAACACTCCACACTTCTCACTACAGACGCCGCACCGCGCTATCAGGTGTTGAAGCCTCGGGAAGGTTACGTCCCAGTATACATCCGGCTCGGTGATCAACCGCTGGCGGACATTAATCCGGAGCTGGCGGCCGCATTCCGTGAACCGGTAAGCCGGGTCAGTCGTGCCGAACTCGCCCATGTAGGTATATCGTCATTTGCTAGATCACTCCCTGCGTAGCTAAACTCCTTCCCATCCATCTATTCCACGTAGGCACTGCAAGCTGATCAAGGTGTTGATCACTCGTCCAGTTTGGTCGATTCCCATTCCGCCTCGGACGAGCACAAGGTCCTGTTGGCAGGTTCGGCCAAAAAGCCTGAAGCAGCTGCACCACCTGCACCCACCGTTTGAAGGAAGTGAAGGCACGGGAACAAGATGGCAGTGAAAATGGCATCCCACCACCCTCTCCCACCCGTTACGAAACTAACCCGGCACAGTTACCTCTGTGCAATTTAATGCACAAACACACACACACACACGTTCAATGTTATTTATTTCGTTACATGCAGAACAAACGTGTTGTTTTCTTTTTTTTAATTAAAATGTCCGCATCGCAACGATCGTGCATACCAATAAAGAAAATGTTGATGGACGAGCTAACTGACCAAACCAGTGTGTTGATTTCTATTGTGTTGTAATCGTTGGAGAAAACATTTGGGATATTGCCGAAGATTACATGTACTCTAAATGATCCTTTCACTTTCCCGCCGCCCTTTCCGAATGTAGATGCTCTGCCCGATAAGTATAAGGACTACCCGAAAAAGGGAGGTTACGTACCGGTGTATGTACGCTATCCCAATCAACCGCTTGGTTCGATCAGTCCAGAGTTGGCTGCCGCCTTCCAGGAAAGCTCGGGACGTAGCTCCAGAGGGAAGTTGATACAGGTACAGAGGATAAACAATGCATGAGCTATGTAAACTAATTCCCCAATTATGTACTCCTTTTCCAACTCCACTCTGTGTAGGAACTGAACCGCCCGGTACGCTTCTCGTCCGAATCGAGCAGTGACGAGGAGCTCCGAAATGACATCACCGCCACGCCAAGAGTGGACCCGAACAGCAGCGAAAGCGACTCCCATTCAAACGAATCCATCTCGAACGAGAAGGAAGCGAAGGAAGCGATCAAGCAGCTGCTGAAGCAGATGAGCAAGATCAGCAAGGCTGCAGCCGCGAAGACTAAGAAAGCTTAAGCTATAATCCCGTATACAATGCGAAGCAATATGCTGCCATTCATTATAGTGAAGAGAAAAAAAAACAACACTAAAACTATCCCAACGACAGAACTTAGACGATACTCGAAAAATAAAACGACACTGCCAATATCTTTAGGACAGATACAACTTTTTTTCTCTTATAAAGCAGATATGCATTTACTGTCAAACTTTCTTTTCCTGTGGATCAGTAAACGAAAAACGGTGAATAAAAATGATCCAACCTTATTTGGGAACTGCTTTTTTGTGACAAAATCGAAAGAAAAAAACGAACTTTGATTTGCAATTTTTAGTACGATAGTACTAAAAACTGACGTCGTTGCGTTTTGGAGGATCGCAGCGTAGTTCAATCTTCTACATCTTTGATGTTGGGGACATCTGCCTAAAGACCAAACCTCCATACTCTTCAATTAGTGTTCCAATGGTTGTGCAACCTCAGCTTATGGAGCTTTATGTCAGTAAATATCAAACTGAGGAGATTGATTTAAGTTCTCTCAAGTTTTTCTTTCCTTCTTGCTGGGTTGGACACCCCTACTTAAACAGATTACTCAACAACTCGTACTTCTATTGCGTACCCCTGTAAATGAATCGTCCTCTAAATGGTTATCACAAAAATAAAGATTACTACGTAAATTTGTTCTATTTTAGGATTAGATTCTTCCAATTGTTTTTCTATTGAGCGATTTTTGCACAAAAACTCTTCGTACTGCAGAGATGCAAAGTGTGCCAAACGTGATAACCTTTTGGCTTGTAATAGCCGCACCAGTACCGCTGAACGATTCCAGTCTTTGAGAATTTTGTTTTTTGCGTTTTAGTGGAAAGTTATAACCTTATCACGAGAGAACCCTCGATGCGAGACACACTCTTTGGGAATTTATTTCATGGTTAGTTTTAAAAGAGTTCTTGTCCAATACAGTTGATTCTTGGGTCGATCTTTGAATTTCGATCATGCAGTGCTGGAAAGGTTTATTATTTGTCGTGCTGGCGTTACTATTGTTGGTGCAAATAGACACCGCTGGTAAGTTGGTTGGTTGTACCTTGAGGGAGAATTTTCTAATTGATGTATGCATTCTTTTTGTGTAGCATCGTCTCCATTTGCCGAATTACAACCAACAGGAAGACCCACCTCCAAACCGGGCCAGTTGTTAAAGAATATTCTGCAGGTGAGGAGAATTCAGTGGTGGCCATATTTGTGCTCATCGTCTAATTGTTCATTCCTTTTTCCATTTGCGAGTAGCGTGCCATCGGTGATAATTCTTCCAATGAAAGCAAACCAAGCTCCGCAAGCAGTGAGGAAGCGTTCCGACCGTTGTAGAGATGAGCAGCAAAAAGATTCGCTTATTAGCATCACGCGTTGGTCTCTGATACATCCAACACAACTGATGAGCATCCATTATCTCTCGGACCAAACGAATCAAAACCGGTGCAACAAAGCACTGTGCCCGAGGTGAGCGCAATTTGCGAATTACCTTCAACCTTTTGCTAATACGCCCTTAATGAAACCTTTCGGCAACAACATCCCACACGATGAGTCTCCGCATTCAGTGTGGTACTAGCTCGGCAAATGAATAAACATGCCAGAACGTAGGGCGTTTTCGATTTTGGTGGTAATAATGCTTTTTGGTTTCGTTTTTCATTCCACTGGTAAGAAGGGAGGAGTCTTAGTAGTGTAGCAGTGAACGCTATCTAACGATTGACATTCGGTTCTTCTTGGGTGTGTTCTAAAAAACCCAAAAAAAAAGGTTCACCGGAAAATCGTATCGTCGGTAACGTGCGGGTTGATGTATCACAGGCAGACCTACCGTACATCTGCTCCGTACGGTACCAAACCGTCCACCGTTGCAGTGCGACCATATTGAATCCGAACTGGTTGTTAACTTCCGGCCATTGTACAACCGAACTCCCTATCGATGCAATCTCAATCGTTTGCGGTATCCGAATGTATCGCACCGTGCTGGAGGTTGTGCCGCATCCAGATTTTGACGCTGCAAGATGGACGGGACACGATTTGGCGTTGGTAAGCCAAGAAAGTGGTGCTTTTTTTGCCGTGTGTAAGGTATTCTTGGTACTGCTCGCGTTCGTTATAGCTCCGGATGCGGAAGGCACTCAACTTTACGAGCAATGTGCAGCCAATTCCGCTGGTCGATGGAGCGGAAGTTCTTTCGGACGGGAAGGCAACCATCGTTGGGTATGACCTGTCACGGTTGGGAGTTGAGGATAGTTCCCCTTTCGCGTGGAATCCAATGCTACAGGTAGGAATATTTAGAAGTGTACGTGGACTGGGAATTGGAAGAAGCGATTTACTATAGACCTATTGAGGCATTAAAAATTCAATCAAACATTTACGAACTGCATGAGCAAAACTTCGTCTAAATTCAATTCTCCAATATAACATGAGTTACTCATTCTACCCCTCCTATGGGACAGATGGCCGATGTACCGATACTATCGTCCTGTGAATGTCAGCAACGTCTAGGACCAGTTCTCTCCACCTATCTAGCAGACGTAAACATCTGTACTGATAACGTCCAATCAACGATAGGCGGCACGTCAACGTGTGTCGGCGATTCGGGTGCACCGGTAATGATTGCCACCGAACTGCAACCCTACAATCTGTTGGCCATTCCCTCCTGGACGCTAGCGCCCTGTGGAACGGGCCCATCAGTGCACGTTCGAGTTGCGCCTCATCTCGATTGGATTCTGGCGATTATCGGTGTCAATTAATGTCCAATAAAAGTAGAAACCTTCATGCAACATATCTCCAAGTTCCTGAGGCGTTGGAGCGTCACTCGTCCAAAGTCGTAGATAAGATAAATTTACAAAAGAAATAAACACTTATACACAATAATCGCTCCCGGGTGGGAATGCAAAATGCATTGGAACATTAGCAAAAATGAAGTCAATTACTTTGGGCGTTTTGTGGGCGATTTCGTTTACCGCTGCCATTAGTGCGGCTACTCCCGGTAAGATGCCATTAGTATACGTTTGTCAACACTTGTGTGTAATCTTACCATCCCTCTTCAAATAAATCTCAACAGAGCGTCGCATCTTAGGTGGGACGGATGCGTTCACCGGTGAACTCCCGTACCAGGTGTCCATACAGCGTGCCTTCCTGACCGCACGGACACACGTCTGCGGTGGTACGATTCTTAACCCACTGCACGTACTGACGGCAGCGTCCTGCTTTTGGACCGATTCGACGTCACGCTTCGAAATCGTGGCCGGAAATTTACGCATCGACCGACCGTCCGATACGCAGCAAGTGCTCGGTGTCTTCTGGATACGAATGCACCCGGGATATACCGGTGGAACCAGCTCGTTCGATGTGGCAGTGGTACGCTTTGCGCTCTACACGCACGCCCGATACCTTCTCCTGCTCACATTCTCATTCTTCCATCTGTCAGATCCGTACCTCGTCCGCGTTCTTCTTCACGGATCTAATCCGCCCGGTTACGCTGCCGGCGTACGATGAGCTCCCGGTCGGATTGGTGCGTGTCGGTGGTTGGGGATCAACCAGCAACAGCATCCTGCCGGGTAACAATTTCTCCAACGTGCTGCAGAAAATCAACGTACTAATTGTGCCGTGGAACGAGTGTCTCAGTGTACTCGGTGGACCGGGCGGTCCGTTCGACGAGCGGAACATCTGTACCGGACCGCTAAGCGGTGGCATCTCGACCTGCACTGGTGATGCAGGCGGTGGCGCAATACAGCATCTCGGGAACGATGTGTTCCTGCAGGTCGGCATCATTACGTGGAATGTACTGCCGTGCGGTGGGATTAACACCCCATCCATCTATACCCGTGTGTCGGCGTTTACCGATTGGATACAGGCCAACTCTGCCCTTTAGAAGATGCCGACGAGTAAGAACAACGTTTAAGGTATTCTTAAGGAGATTTGTTTCCTCTTTTGTGTCGGAGTTATGAATAAAGGAATGGTTTCAATTAGCAAGCCAAGTTGTTACGTTGTGTGGAAGTAAAATATCATGCGCCTAAAGGTATGCAAACGATATCACAAGCTGGACGAATGAACTGTTTTGTAAAATATTCCAACAAATAACAATTGCATACCTCTCGGGCGTTTACAATTAAACGATTTTCAAATGTCTTCAAAACACGTGACGCATATCCGCAACTAAGCCACATGTTAATAATGAAAAGCCATTTCGCATATTTTCTACACTACCGAAACTAGTGTCGATTAATCATCGCATAATCTTATCAACCAAACCACTGGTTCTGATCAACGATCTTTCTTCCGTCAATTGTCCGGTGCACCGTAGCAACCAGATAAGATACCCCAAGGGAATGGAGATATAAATCCAAGCGAAACAATGCCCAAACAACGCTATTGCACCGGATTAAGTCATAGGTATATCATCGGACAGTACGCAATCAGATTGAATCAGT
Source organism: Anopheles minimus (assembly GCA_000349025.1). NCBI lineage: Eukaryota > Metazoa > Arthropoda > Insecta > Diptera > Culicidae > Anopheles > Anopheles minimus. Next base: position 5,582,054 of record KB664266.1, on the reverse strand, counting down.
TGTTTGGTGGCCGTCCTTGAGTTCAGTAGACTTTTTCGAGTGAAAAAGGATGGCGTTCCGGTGGACAATATCGACTCTTCTTTTAGTGGTTTTGTACGGTTGTGCTACTGCAGGTTAGTTGTTTGAGGAATTATCCTACCATACAATGTTAATAAAAGACCGAATTGCTCTTTCTCAGTTTCCGGCAGTGATGATAAAGGAGGCCAGCAACGCATTATTGGTGGTGTGCGAGCACTTCCCGGGGAGTTCCCGGCGATGGTGTCCATCCAGAGGTTAATTCTTATCAGTGCGAATCACGTATGCGGTGGAACCGTCCTGAACCAGTTCCACGTGCTGACTGCTGCCCAATGCTTCTTCAGCAACCAAAACAGTCGCTATCGGGTGCAAGCCGGCAAGGTTTTACTGAACAGCTTCGAACCTAGCGAGCAAACGATCAATGTACTCCGATTCACGATGCACCCACAGTATGATGGGTCGGCCAGTCCGTTCGACATTGCAACCGTACGGTTGGCTTCACCATTCGGGTACAATCAGTACATAACACCGATCAACTTGCCACCGATTGATTCCATTCCGGATGGTATCGTGAAGTTTGCCGGATGGGGTTCCACTTCAAACGGACTCTTACCGAGCATGTCGGATCAGCTGCAAATGTTCCAGGTTGGGCTCGTACCGAACGATCAGTGCCAAATCATGATGGGAGGTTCGATCGGTATTGGCCCGGTTACAGACCGGAATGTGTGTCTAGGACCAGCGACAGGTGGTATCGGTGCGTGTACCGGAGATGCAGGTGGTGCCGCCATACAGTTTATCAACGGGTTTGATACGATCGTCGGTATCATCTCATGGCAGGTATCGCCCTGTGGTCAACCGGGAATTCCCACCATCACGACACGCGTTTCTGCATTCATCGAGTGGATTAATCTGAACTCACAGATTTAATTCAGACACCGTTCCAATTTTCGAAATAATTACATTTTATTAGTTGTATTAAAATAAACCTCGAAAAATCATCCGGAGATTCAGAAGTCTTCACATGTCATCAGTTAGGTATTTTGGTCCAAACATCAGGTTTAGCTTTGTCCTTCTCCCCCTCCCGCTTCATCGCCTCCTCCACCTTCCCTTTGCGCTGATGCAATGCTGGCCGCTTCCTGAGCTGCAGGCATGATGACCGTCGTAGCCACTACATGTCAAAAGTGAGATGATTTTATCATGGCAAAGTGTGGAAGTCTCTTCAACCTACGCCTATTACTCACTGATTTGCCCGTACTTAGATCCCCATTCCATCCACGGTTTAAGCTGCTCCATATTCTGCCGTCGTACTCTTCTTCCCGTCGGTTCCGCCTGACACAGTGTTAAGACCCCGATAAGAAGCAGCAGAATTGCGTAGCAAAAATGGAACTTCATCGTTTCGGTAAGGTCGTCGGTAGGAAGTTGCGTTCACAACTGACACCTTTCCATTACGATATCGTACTATTTATAAGTTGCTTTCTCACACCGGGCCTCCGAGTGGTTCTTATCAATACAACATTCGTCGAATAGTTTCCATTTGCGTTCGTGTAAATTGATCGGCGTGTTTTATTGGTATTGCTTAGTTTATTTGCTATGCACTAGCGATCCGTTTTAGTTGGTGTTGTCCGCGATCCAGTCCATGTATTGCGACACACCGACATAGACCGACGGGAATCCGACAGTTCCGCACGGGATCCAGCCCCACGAAACGATACCGATCTGTACCTGCTGGCCGCCCTGGATCGAGTACAGTGGGCCACCAGAGTCTCCGGAGCAGGCAGACACTCCACCGGTCAGCGGGCCGGTGCAGATGTTGGTCGGTCCCAGCGGGGAGTCGGGTCCGGCGGCGGCTAAACATTCGGCGTAGGTGATCAGTGGCTTCGTAACCTTCTGCAGGATGTTGGGCAGGGTCGGGATGGTACCGCCGGTCGAGCCCCAGCCAGCAAGCGTCGCTGGACCAGTCGGGATGCTGAGGGGCACGGGCAGGACGATCGGTTGAATGCGATCGGTGTAGGTGAGCGGAGAAGCCAGACGCATAACAGCGATATCGGACGGGTTAACGCCTCCCAGATAATCCGGATGCACGGTGCTGCTGGCGACGTTGATCGTCTGACGGCTATCTTCGGCGATGGCCGTGTTGTGGGCACCGGCCCAAATCTGGAAGGTAGCCGTAGCAGGGCTTTCGGTGATGCAGTGAGCAGCGGTCAGGATCCAGAAGTTGCTCAGGATGCTACCACCGCACACGTGAGCGGTTACGACGAGGATCACTCGCTGGATCGACACGATCGACGGGAACTCGCCTGGCAGAGCATCGATACCTCCAACGACGCGTCCACTGGGGAAACCATACTTGGTTTGCACCGAGCCTTAACATTTGTTGAACATGGAAAGCCATAATTAGAATGTAATCCAAAAGCAGCCTGGGCGTTCGAAGGAACCACTACTTACGGGGTGCAGCGGCTGCGAGGGCCACCAGACACAGCAGAGCAATAACCGATTTCATTTTCGCTAACAAAACAGCAACTACAGGTCCATCTCGCACCGTTCGAACGCTTTTATATGATGGTTCCCCAAGACTTATCAGACTTATCGCGCAACAAATCCCATCCGAATCTGTACTTACCTGGTGAAAACCCAGCGCAGATACTACGTCACAAGATGTGTTACTTGATAATCGGGTACGCCTATCTGCAGAAGGACACAGAGGAGATTGGAATTTCGGAAAGTTTACCCACACACGTATCAGCAATTGGAACTGATCGCTAGATAAGACACGATAAGGTAAATCAAAGACCGACTACTGGATGTGTTTATTTGGCAGGGATTGATTTTAATCGTAGGCTTCTGTATCGAACCACCCAGAATAGGCAAGCTCGCATCAGAAGAGATAAGCCAGCAAAGCTGCTAAACATCTGGCCTATGCTTGGAACGGGAATTTAGATAGTGTTGGGTAAATAAATTGCCGGGTCGTTGACACATTTATATTTTTTAAAAATCAAACATTTTTGAAACATGTGACCTCGGAGTTTCGAAAACGTTTTCGATTGGATATAAAGCACATAAACTAGGAAAGTTTAAAAATTGACGGTTTTTTGTTCCCATAAAAAAGATCCGATACTGTAAGTACCTTGGGGAAAATATTATAGCGCATGGTGTTGTACGCACCTTGTTCGTTTCAGTTGTCAATTCAGGCAGCACGAAAAAAACGTAAACAATGCCCAGTGCAGTGCACAACACAACAAAACTCCTGATTCAATCGCATATATTCTCTCTAGCAAAATTTTTGCATTCTTTTATACTTTTTTAAACGATTAACGTGATAAAAACCGTTTAAATGTGACCGCCGTCAGGGACAATTAACTGAACTCCTTCCGTCAGTTCGTTCTGCAAGCATGCAAAAGGAAGATTTCTCGTTCGATGTGCATAAAATATGTCGGTTGTGCCTACAGGAGCTTCAGGATGGTTCGTTTCTGGATCTGTTCACGATAAATCTCCCCGTAAGCCCGCTGGTAATGATTGGCCGGTGTGCAACGATCGAGGTAAGTCCCATTCAAAGAAACACCGGTTAGACACGTGCTATAAAGCCATACTTTTTTGTTCTTTTGTAGATCTATGAAAAAGATGGTTTACCTACGGCCATGTGTAACAATTGTTACTATCAGCTGGAAACGGCCTTTGAGTTTCGTAATCGTTGTGAATCCTCCGACCAGAAATTGCGCGAGTACCATAACATCCCCAACGGCGATGGCAAAAACGAGCTGTAAGTGAAACGATGTTCATATCTACTTGTAATTTCGTGATCAAGAATTGTTTAACTTCTTTCGACGAATTCCGGGTTGACCAACCGAAGGCTTGTGGTCTTGCCGGTGAACACTCGCGCTGTTCTCTTGGGCCCTGGAGTGAGCCTTACGAACCC